>JAQJVL010000013.1:3406676-3828137 GCA_035578905.1 Stictocephala bisonia
CTTAAAACAACCTACACACTCGGGTACACATAATTTCTGCGCTGGCAGTAATGGCCTCAGATTTAGTATTTAAATTTATTTTGCAAAGCACAGAGAATCCTCATAAAAATGAAAACATGTTGTAAATGGATAAGAAGAAATGGTGCAGTCTTTGTTACAGACTAAATCCCACTATTCCTTAGAAAGTATTATTAATTGATAACCAAATGACAAACGAACAGCGGGGGGCCACCGGGTTGAATGAAGCCGTGCCGGATATCTTTAGATATGATATGAAATCTGGCACTACTTAACTGGCACAACCTAAATACCACTCTGGCTGTCAACCCTCTACCCTCAAGCTCACTCCTTTAGCCGCAAGTTGACCGTTGGCTAGTAGTGATGGAAGCCTACGTACAACTGTTAAATTAAAATATAAAAATACAATTTCACAAAACGCTCAAATTTCTACATCTCATGTATTTATGTCTTAGACTTAACGTTGTTACATTTTGTCATGGTTTAAAAATGGAGATAAGAGAATGTATCTACTCTAATGATTATTTCATAAATAGCGGCCGAATCATAAAATTAAAAAAAAAGATAGCATTCAACTATTCAATTTCGTTGCCGAAAATCGTGTTGCAAAGTTGCACTCTCTACGTTACATAGTTATTTTTCAACTATATGAAGAATTTTCTACAGAATATGATAATAATTAAAGTACGTACATATATAATGATTTTTATTTAAGTTGTTAGTATCTAATATGCCTAAAAAAATAATTAAAAAAATAAAATACAGGTTTTAGGCCTACGTAAGTTACATATTACCATTTTTTAATTAGACCTAAAAAGTTAGTAGTGATCACCTCTTCTTAAAATAATGTAACTAAATATCAAGCAAATATCTTCACAACATTACAAAGTATTTCTTGGAGGCTAATTTAACCAGATTGTATTACTATAGCCTGCAGGATGTACATTCATGGAACTAACTACCTTTATCACCCTCTTTATCTTACTGTGTGGAAAGCATCAATGTGTATTCCGACTAAAATATGGAACTGCCCAAAGGACAATATTCCTTCAGTAAGAAAAAGTGTACTTACAACAGGTATCTTGCAGAATTAAGTAGGGACTGTATTTCGGTACAAGTTTTACTTATAAAATAATGAACGGCTTGAGGGTGACTTCCAATCCACCCAGAGGCCGGACGGGCAAGTCCAACTCGGGTAGTCGGCAGGGTCTACCTGCGCAGTTCGACCCAGGGGCCCAGAAATAATCCGCTTAGGAATTTCTAGACCACTTGCTCAGTTCAACCCTGTCCAACTCGGGCACACCCTGGTTACCTGTCTAGGAGTCGGAGGGTCACATCTTCAACTGAACTGACGATTCGTACTTCACTCAGTAAGACAACTTTTATAAATTGGCCTAAGTTGTTTTCTCCTTAAAATAAAACGTCGACTGATTTCTAAAATGTGATGCTTGTTATCAGTAGTTTGTATATTTTAACTATCTTCGACAGAATCAAATTCATCGATACTTTTCATGATTGGTCACGCCTGTTCTAATACGATGCAAACGTAGGTTTTATAAAGTATTACAGTACCAACCCACATTCAATATTACGAGTTAAAATATTTTCCAATTAAAATTTGCTGATTTGAATGTAATGTTTAAATCGGGATTCCGAATTCATAAAACATTACTTTGAATCATTTTATATTAATTTCACGAAGTTAATATTCAATGTTTACTTTTGCCTCTTATTAATTTTCGATACGATACAAATTAATGCCAATAAATATTAAATTTAAGATAAAATTAGGTCCTACACAGATTGTATAAATAATATTTTTAAGCTATGCGAGTAAATTAAAATTGAACGAATAAAATAACTAGTGCAACATAAATGGCTATCAGACCAATATTTCGCCTTTCGAAAAGTACAGTGAGTTCAGTAAATAAATAAAAATAACTACTTTCAGACATATAAATAAATACATCTTAAAACTTCGAAAAATGTAATTTAATTAAAGTGTCAATTTTGTTTTAATTTAAAATGTAATATGGGACTTATATTTATAAGATAATTAAAAACTAATTAATTATACCTTTTATTTCAGAAGATTACTATGAGCGAGTTACAGCTTCCACAGCACGTACTGAAAGGACTGTTGACTCTAGCCGGCCCCCGCGTACAACAGTGTGCGGCCGCGGCCCCGGTCTGGATATCACCAGCTCCAGTTAGTCTACCAGTCTGTCCAACTTCACGCTACAAAATTGCCCTACCACCATGAAACTACCCTTACGTTACTGATATCACAGACCAAACATAATATCTTTGCTCATATTATATTCATTCTATTTACAAAGTTTGGCTGAATTCCTTTTTTTATGTAAATACGTCTTTCTACAAATGCGCTCGTCCAGTGCGTTTTGAAATACATTTATAGTTATGAGAGTTGGAACATGTATAGAATTTTATCTGTTGTTAAAGATAATTGTTCATACAATAAAGTGTTAAGTCAACGCAGTGGAGTAAAAATAAGGGTTTCTCTTATTTAACTAAACACAGTTTGTCTAGTAAATGTTAAACTTGTTTTAAAACACTCAACAATTTGTATAGCTGATACACTACAGTATACAAAACTGCATTTAAAAACACAAGTTTACTATAAATTATTCATAAAGTATGTTATGAGTCTTAAGTCAAACTGTATTCTTCTTAGGCACAAAACATAGAAGTTGTGTAATGTTTAATCCACATATAGTTTAAAATATTGTGTCAAAAAGGAACTATTTATTACCTTATACATAAACCTTCTTGTAACAGTCCTCACTCACGAAGTCACGTAACAGTCTTCATTCACGAAGTCACATAACAGTCATCACTCACTATCGGATTTTTTTGTTATAGACCCCTCACTCTGCGGCACTACTGTGATTACAAAACAAACGCTAAAAAATATTTATTTACATATTCATGTTCAGTGTTTAATCTACTTTATAACAGTACCAAAGATTTTACATTTTTATTGAAAATTTAAAAATGTATGCGAGTTACAACTAAACAAACACGGATTTTCACGCAAAATTTTGAAACTAGTCACTTAGAATTGTTATTTATCAGAGTTTTTCTGTCTTGTTTACCATTAATTGTAACTAGTGCTATTAGGTGTAATATATTGAAATTTTATGATGAAATTTCCATCCACATCAAAAACATATCAAATTATTTTCGTAATTTATTTATTTATTTAAGTTCTATTAGTATTGACAACGTGAGCTCCATTTTGCTAATGAGGAATAGAATCGATAGAAACAAACCAGATTTAGAAATAATTGTTTAGTGCAAAAATAATAACAAATACGAAAGAAATAATAACGTATTAAAGGTTAATTATTTCACCATGACATTTCAGTAACTACACCGGTGTAACTACCGGTGGGTACACTTGTAACTAGTGTAACTAATAACACTAGTTACAATTGGTGAACAAGAAAAAGAATGATCTCTAATATTTTTTTAATGACAATCCAAAATCACTACTTTAAACATGTTGCGTGAAACCCCGTATTTTTTCTTTTTTTATGTGATTAGATATTTTTAAGCGTTTATACAGAACGCAAAGTGGGTCTATAATAAAAATCACATAGTAGTCACGTGACAGTCGCCACTCATTTAGTCACGTGTCAGTTATCACTCACTAAGTCACGTTGACACGTGGTTACAACATTTGGCCTTATGGCATGGGCTAAGATATACATATCCAATATTGAAGAGTTCACACTGACCATATATCCTATAAGAAAGTCATTCTTGATGTTCAGACAGATAGTATAATCTTTACTTAAGAATCCCTTGCATAAACTGCGACTGGAAAACTAGCGAAGGAGGAAAACAATAAGGTTAAATATATTTCATGAGTGTGGCCTTCTTGAAAGAATAGATATTCATTGCTTGGACTGCAGTATAAAACCTACATCGAGTTTAAAAGAAACAAAAATCAATTCGTACCAATTTCATCTACAGTTAAAAGTAGTCCATGAGATGTTTTATCTTTCTTAAAACATTTTAAATCTTAACAAACTTTGGCTTGAAACAATTATATTTCAAAAATATTGGCACCACTTCTTTCTTCATCAGAGACTGCATATAAGTGCTTATCGTTTCCTTAAATATTATTATAAATGAGGTGTGTTGGAATCATAATCCTATTCAATTATCGACAAATTACTATTATTTACATAAGATATTATTGATGAAAATGGTGAGATTTGAATTATAATGAGTTCATCATCCACGAGCAACAGCCCGTTATTGATCGTAACCACTAATAATAACGAGCTTTATGGAATATTGGAATAAATTAATGTCGGGTATCGGTTAGCTTCTCCGAGGCAGCTGACTTGTATCAAAGACAGCATTGTGTACCATGAATAGTTCATATTATATAACTACTACTTATTGATTTATACAGTTGAACTTTTGATAATGAAGTTTATTTATTTACTTTTAGTCTGAGGAAAACAAACTTGCTGGACAGCGTAGTAACAGAGAAAAATGAAACAGAGGTCGCTTTCTTATTTCCGCAGCGCAGCAAACGCCTCAGAGCCAGTTAGTTATACAGACACTAGGGTTGCCATACGTCCGTATTTTGTACGGACAGTTTGTATTTTATATTCAATTTCCGTGTCCGTACCGTACAAGGAAAAACCGGCCAAATGTCCGTATTTTTCATTCTATTTATATTAAAAGTATATATTTTAAATATTTAACATTGTGAAAAATACAAACATGTATTACTTCAGGCAATCGTCAATCGACACTCGTGAGAGGTTGTGTTATGTCTCACATACTATGCTCTATTATGATAATACCATACACCTCCCCTTAAAAAAAGAAGTTTTCAACTTTTGAAATTGGCCGAAAATTACTGTGAAAATTTTAAAAGAGTATTGGAGTTTGCTCTTTCTCTACTCAGTCCATCAGCACCAGTTGAACGAGTTTTATTCTAATGAAAAATGTCTGGACACCTGATCGAATTAGACTGTCATTGGAGAAGAGCAAAGCTGTTCTGAGCATCAAAGTTAACAATAATATGTCACTCATCACTTTAAAAATTAATATCTTCAGAAAATTTTGACTGGTGTCAGCCTTCAGTCAGTATACCAGTGCAACTAGCACAAGAGATGCCAGAACAATTATGACATGACAATTTATTGATGACTGGTTTCAGCCTTCTGTCAGTATACCAGTACGACTAGCACAATAGATGCCTGAACAATTATGACATGACAATTTATTGATGACTGGTTTCAGCCTTCAGTCAGTATACCAGTGCAACTAGCACAAGAGATGCCTCAACAATTATGACAATTTATTGAATTCTGCCGAGTTAACTTAAACGTAATGAATTACTTTAACAGAAAAAATTAACTGTCTAATAATATTGTATTATTCAGTAATCTTAAATTAAAATATAGTTGTTATATTACGGGCATACGTCACTAAGTCTTTAATAATTTTTCCTACTTACCAACCTAAATCGCATATAATAAAATTCATAAAAGACACTTTACAAAATAAACCCCCCTCCCAACAGACCCCCAAGTATATCCGGTGTACGTATTTTACTGTGAAAATGTACGGCAACCCTAATCATAACTAGTGTACATATTTATAAATAAATACAATATGTAGTAATAATTACTACATTACACTTGAGGATTTCGGAGGATTAAAGAGAAGGTACATATTCTTAAAAGTCAATATATCGTTTCCAAAATAATAATAATAATGGTTTTATTAATAGCTTTTCATACAAAAGGCAAACTTAGAACTAACAGGTACTCTCATAGACTTAACACTACAAAGTGTGCTTCTTTATGTACCGTGCGTAACTCTCGCGATGTTTTTTGCTTATTTATTCCTTAATCAAATATACATGGCCCACGCTCCAACTGTCGCTCGGACTTACTACAAGGTAACGGCCGAACTAGTGTTGTGCACAGTCGGTTGATCGTCGTCGTTTGTAATATACATGGCCCACGCTCCAACTGTCGCTCGGACTTACTACAAGGTAACGGCCGAACTAGTGTTGTGCACAGTAGGTTGATCGTCGTCGTTTGTAATATAAATATGGCCCACGCTCCAACTGTCGCTCGGACTTACTACAAGGAAACAGCCGAACTAGTGTTGTGCACAGTCGGTTGATCGTCGTCGTTTGTAATATATATGGCCCACGCTCCAACTGTCGCTCGGACTTACTACAAGGTAACGGCCGAACTAGTGTTGTGCACAGTCGGTTGATCGTCATCGTTTTGTAATATATATGGCCCACGCTCCAACTGTCGCTCGGACTTAGGCCGGACGCACACTGATCCAGCAAAACGGTGGAAGCAAAACGTTGTGCATCATTTTGTCGGAAGCATTTTGACGCTGTGTTGAGTCAGTGTGCGGTGGCTTCCGTCATGGCGCATTTTGACGTAGTTGGCGGCAGCTTGGACCCATGACAAAATTATAGTTTAGTTCGTCAGTGGACCTGCTTCAGTATGGAGGAAGTTAACGTGGCAATTTGTTTGTGGGAGTTCGTGAAATTGTTGGACTTAGTTCCGGAACGAAAACATTGGGTCCACCCTATCAACACAAAGAGAGATGTGTGCTCGTTCATTTTGGAACTGAAAAGTGATCCTAAGAAATTTTATAATTATTGTCGAATGAGCGTTAAAAGTTTTGAAGTTTTGTTAGGTCTTGTGAGCGGGAGGATTACTAAGAAAGATAACAACTGTAGAAATAGCATATCTGCAGAGGAAAGGCTTTTTATTACTCTAAGGTAAGACAGATGTAAAAATATATACATATGCAGGGTGGTTTAAGTTTCCTTGTTTACTTGAATGAAGAAAGGATAATCTCCTTATTTTCTAATATAATAATTTGACTACGAAATTTCTCATAACAATTTAAAAATAAACTTTGACATTGCTAAAGTGTTTGTGTTATGACAATTATTTAACGAAACTGTCTTGACAGCTATATAGTCCAGTCAATAAAGGTTTTTTGTCGCAACAAATTAGGGGAAAGCTGGATTTTTTATATGTGATAGAACCTTATAAGGGGTGTATTTCCCCAAAAGTCCCCGATTCTCCCCCTTGAGCTTTCCCCCCTACCCCCCTTTAAAGGTGGAAATTGCAGTGGTTCATTAAATTGGCTATAACTCAAATACCACTTGGATTATTGAGATATTTTTTCCGTCAAATTGATTAAAATTAAATTATCTACAACTTTTATTTCAACTTTATTATTCCAAAACCATATGTCCTTCATTGACTGGACTAATAGTAAAAATTGGAATGTCCTAAATTTCCCTGCATATGAATAACAGTTTTTAAATTTTGCACAATATTTTATTTAGAAAATAAGCAAAGACAAAAAAGATAGAAAGTAGATTAATGGTAATTGTATGAGTTGCTTTCAATGTCAAGAACTGTTTGAACTTGTTGAAGAGCTATTGGTGATTGAATGGAGCTGCTGGTTGATGGCGGTCGTGAGTTGTATATTGAAGATGTGTCGTCTCTTGCATTTTGTTGTCCGTGTAGACAAAAATCTGTTTGGCCTATTGAGTGACTGGCTGTAACGCTGTTGTTTTGTGGTGGTCCAAAATAGTTATAGAGAGGTGTTTCGCCTCTTTCTTCCAAATCAGTATAGTAATTTACCATATTAACAATATCACTTTTTAATTTCCTTTGTGAGGCCTGCGATAGTTTTTCAACATCAGGCATCAGACCTTTAAAAACCAGCAACACTGGGTGATCCTCGGTTTGTTTCTTATTTGTAATTGATTTGAAGTAGGCTGCCATAGGTTCAGCTACTACTTCTGCTGCTGTCTTAGCTTTCTTCTTCTTCGGATTGTTCTCTTCAATGTCCCCTACAGAATTGGTAGCTGAAGAAGTTATCCCAAGGTCAACAACAATGCCATCGCCTTCGTCAGCTTCAGGTGTTATGTTTTCGTTATCTGCTGCATTAATGACAATTTCGTCTTCATCCTTTTCTTTAGGCTTTTATGTAGACTTTAGCTTCATATTACTGCTAGTTTTATTTTGTGGACCCATGTACGGAAGTAGAAAATTCATAGCGTCCGCCAAATACCATTTCTTTTTTTTCGCTGCAGACCCACTTGGCATTTTTTTTAATTCACGTAAATATCTTCCATAGGAAGACCTTAAAGTATGCCATTTGCTTTTGCACACTGAACCTGAAAAAAAACTATAGTGAACCAATAGTATTAAATTTAAATGAACATTTGCTAATAGAATAATTACCAATTAACACTATTAGCATACAGATTTTTCTTTACGCTTTTCATCATAGCGTATATGCTGTGAACTCAATTGTATTTACTGTATTTTACTGTAATAACATTAAAGAAATACAGTACTTATTTCCAGGTTTCTCGCAACTGGGGACAGATTCCAATATTTGCACTATAATTTCCGTATTGGTGCAACTACGGCCGGTAAAATAGTAGCAGAGACATGTGCAGCTATTTGGGAAGAAGTTTTGCCATTATATATGATGGGTGAACCTACCCCTGAAAAATGGATAGCTGTAGCAGACCGCTTCGAGGAATTGTGGAACTACCCCAACTGTTGTGGGTCTATTGATGGGAAACGTGCGTATAGAAGGACCTTGGAACTGTGGTTCAACGTATTACAACTATAAGAACTTCCATTCTATTGTGTTGCAAGCAGTAGCCGATGCTGAAGGCAACTTTTTGATTGTTGATGTTGGAGCACCAGGGAGGAATAATGATGCAGGGGTGTTTATGGCCTCAAGTTTTGGTCGCAGATTCATTGATAAAGACTTAAACCTTCCTAAGCCTCGCAGGCTTTATCCAAACAAAACTGATTTGTTTCCGTACGTATTTGTCGCTGATGACGCCTATGCCTTGGCTATTAACATGATGAAACTGTTTACGAGATCTGGATTACTTACAAATGAACGAAAGATTTACAACTACAGGCACTCAAGAGCTCGCAGGATAGTCGAATGTGCGTTTGGTATGATGACAAAAAAATTTAGGGTATTTGAGCAAGTAATGCTTGTACATCCAGAGGTCACAAAAAAAATTGTCCTGGCTTGTTGTGTATTGCACAATTTTGTTAGAAAGAGAGGAGGAAAATTGTCAGATGTATATGAGGAACTGTTACATTAAGAATCCGATGAAGAACCACAACTTACTCAAAGAAGAGCCTCAAAAGCAGCTTTGAAAGTAAGAGACAGATTTGTAGAATTTTTTAACCACCCTGTAGGAGCAGTCTCTTGGCAAGAGAAAATGGCGTTTTGTAATTGAAGTATTGTACTTTTGTTAGAAACAGTGATTCTCAGGTAGTCCACAATAACACCATTTTCGTATCATGTCTGTACGTCATTAATGATATGCAGTAATTTTATTCCTGATTATAGCAAATAAAAAACGTAATTGTAACTAGTGTACAGTACTTCAAATTTTAAGGATTCAACATTGTAATATATTTTCAATTTGTTCCCTACATATTTTCAAATAAATAGTCAACTCATGCGTTCGTTCATCTATCCATTACCGGTACATAAACAATCCCATATAGAAAGATTTTCTGGCCCAGTACTGTTATATTACTGGGCCAGTACCTGGCAGCACTGGGTCAGTACCGGGCAGCACTGGGCCAGTACAGACCAGAAAAAGAAGCAAATATTTATCATTTTATAGTGTGTAGCCTACTCAAATATACTCACATAAAATATAATAATTAAAAATATTTATTTATAATCATAACAAAATAATTAAAAGTTTCCAAAATAATGTATGTAATAACGTAGAGTCTTATAGTTATTGTATATTTTGATCTCAATAAGTTACAGGATAATATTGTTGTGAAATATAATTGGCCCTTATATGTTTGTATAATAGATACATTATCTAAATATTTGGAATTGTGTTCAAAATATATTTCGATATGTATTCTATCTGCATTTAAAAACGTATTTTGAATACCATTATTCGACTATTTCAGATCCAAGGGCCAGTAGCAAGCCAGTACTGTGCAAGTATTAGGCCAGTACTAGGCCATTACTGGGCCAGTACTGGGCCAGTATTGGGAAATAGTTATAATTGGTGGTGGCCCATTTCATTTGTGGGTGAATCACCTTTTGTACTTACCAGCAATGTTCAATTCCTTTCCGATAGATTGCCAGCATTTAGCTATCACATCTTGATTGTGGTGATCTTTCCTCTTATAATCATACAGCTCCGGACACGCCTCCACTAACACTAACAATCTATCAATGTCTATTACTTCTGTCGCTTCAGTGGCGAGATCATCCCCATCGCCTTGACTGGCCATTGCACTAGCACAAGAACACAACCACAACTACACAGGTTGTGACAGTCACTGGTTTGATGACAGTCGCAGAACACGAATATGCGCATGCGCGTACCTGTTTGCTTCCAGCAATTTGACGCACAACGAAAAACAGAGGGTAGGGATCCGACACTGCTCCCTTGCCGCGCGGCGTTGCGAGGCGCGTATACGCACGCGCTCGGTCAGTGTACGGCGGGGCATTTAAATACAAGCACGACGCGGTGTCCGACAAAATGCGTGGAGCAAAACTGACGCGCAACACTTGCTTCCACCGTTTTGCTCGATCAGTGTGCGGCCAGCCTTACTACAAGGTAACGGCCGAACTAGTGTTGTGCACAGTCGGTTGATCGTCATCGTTTTGTAATATATATGGCCCACGCTCCACTGTCGCTCGGACTTACTACAAGGTAACGGCCGAACTAGTGTTGTGCACAGTCGGTTGATCGTCGTCGTTTGTAATATATATGGCCCACGCTCTAACTGTCGCTCGGACTTACTACAACTAGTGTTGTGCACAGTCGGTTGATCGTCGTCGTTTGTAATATATATGGCCCACGCTCCAACTGTCGCTCGGACTTACTACAAGGTAACGGCTGAACTAGTGTTGTGCACAGTCGGTTGATCGTCGTCGTTTGTAATATATATGGCCCACGCTCCAACTGTCGCTCGGACTTACTACAAGGTAACGGCCGAACTAGTGTTGTGGACAGTCGGTTGATCGTCGTCGTTTGTAATATATATGTCCCACGCTCAGGCAATGTCGCTCGGACTTACTACAAGGTAACGGCCGAACTAGTGTTGTGGACAGTCACCGGCCACGCCTTCGTGTGGCTCAGACTGATACTATCTATTAGGGATGGTTGACTGTTTGCTTGGTTTTATCTTAAATAAAGTAATTACAGTTTTTTTCATTAAAAAAAACCATCTGGTCATAGTAATAAACTTACAGGATATGATTTGCATATAATATGTACAATTCTTTCACATTTATTTTCATTTGTGAAATATAGGTAGATTGGAAAATGCTTGAAATTCCCTGTTTTCGTTTACAACTTTACGGACTAAAAAACACACTCCATATAAATGCGATGTTTTGTCAGAACTGCAAGTGAATCTATTCACTACATTACGAGTTTTGTGTACACAAACATACGGGAGTTTGATTGATATACATATACAGGGTGTCTATTATGTTTGGAAACGCCAAAATATACTCTATATAAATCAAAATAGACATTCGAAACTGTTCATTAACATGATAGGGATCGGGCACTTACTTTTTGGAACATTGTTTTTTTTTTTTTTTTTTTTTTTTTTTTGTCATTTCACACTACGGGGCACGTCCAGTTGAGGGTATCGTCAATATTATTTATGGAAGCCTTGTGATACATCAATGATATTTATTCATCTCTAAAATAGAGCTCTTTGAGTATTACAATTTTTGATGTTCAGCAATTTAATTTTAACATGGTTTTTGCCAAAGTAAAATTATTAACAATTTTTAAAAATGTTTAACTGTATAAAACAAAAATTTCATTTTGAACTGGTTTTATTAGTATAATTTTAATACAGTTTTATTACAGTAAAAGTGTAATTATTGTGTAAATAATAATTTATTTTATTAATATCTTATAAAAGTAAAAAATAATTTATGATGTTAGAAAAGACATAATACGAACATTTTAGCACCATTTGGTGACAAAGTAAATGTATGAACTGTCTTCATTCTTCATTCATAATGAAGTTAAATTGAAATTGTTGAACATCAGTAAATGTTCAATACTTAAAGTGCTTTATTTTCTGATGGAGTGATTCCTTATAAACACGGTTTGTGGCATTAAACGCAGTTCCTATAACCTTTAAAGTGACGTATCACAAGGTATAAGCTTCCCTACAGAATATTGAAGATATCCTCAACAGAACGCCACTCTTTAGTGTGAAATGACAAAACGTTGTTACAAAAGGTAGGCGTCCAATAGCTATCGAGATTGTAAAAGTTTGTAATTTCTATTGCTATTAAAAAAGAAAATGTTTGAAGTTTCAAGACACAATAGACTAGATATAGACAAATTATACGAAAATACGAGTAAAGAACGACCGCTATATTACAAAAATGTAATCATCCTAGCAACACAACTGTAGTATTCATTCTTCACCATAATTCATGAAATGAATATTAACCACTCATGCATATTCACTTTAGATACAGGACAATTTAGTTGATGTCTCATATCTTATTGGGTGAAGACTAAAGCATTTACAGCCGCTACAGCGCGCATCATGTGAATATCAAATTTAGCACAGTTCGCCTTTACACTAGTAGGGTTCTTAGTAATAAATGTTAATTAAGTTTTAAAATGTTTTAGAGTTTGTGGGATTTAACTCATAAAAATATTAATGTTACCATGAAAGAACACCATAGCTTCGGTGTTTTGTATGGGTCGCCTCTTAGAACCTCCAGACAAATCTATTCTATGGTTAATAGATTTTAATATTACTTTTGAGAAATGTAAGTTTGGTGAAAATATCTTAAATCAGAAAAATATAATAATAATAAGAATGAAAATACGTTTTAAACTCATGTAATTGATATGCTCCAAAGCTTCCGTTATCAACTACTGTACATCAAATGACTAATGACAATATGTGTATAGTGTAGTAACTCAGACTGTTTGATTGTTTAACTTATAGTAGGAGCATGGACGTATTGTAAATAGGCATTTGAACAGCTTGATACAGGAAGCTTTGGTAAATATTTATTTAATATCACAATTTTTAATGGGAATTAATTATTAAAACTTTCTTCCTAGATAAACAAGCCTGTCCTCAACAGTTTAGATCCAATCTGAGCGAGATTATTCAATCATATTTAAAATAAAACAGATTCTGTAAGTTATTTCTAAAGCCTTTGGAGAAAATATGCAATCCTTACCAGTACACTTCTCGTACGTCAACTACATAGTTAAGTTATGTTTCCTGTAAATCCACTTACCAAATGCTTACCGCCTAGCCGCAATCGGACGTTCTATTCGGTAAGTTTGTGGACTCGAGGCACGTGTAGACGTTCTAGGGATAACTCAGGTATACGAAAGACGTAACTCAGGTCTTCCATTAATTTCAATTTTTTTATAAAGAAATCATAGCATTGCACCTCTAAAAAATTAACACAACGTGGAATGTACGAACAACAGGAGTATTGTCCATGATGGTTGCTAACACCGGTGTGTTGAGTTAGGTCTCTGATGTTTTGTAGGCGCTTCAGCTGCTATTATTATTATTATTATAGATACCAAAGCTCGTCAGCCACTCGTACAAAATAATAATGGCATAAAAAATATACTTATTTGACTTCTGAGTTAAGCCATGTTCATTAAAATTATTTAATTTTAAACTATCATCGTTAGATAAGGCAAAATGAGATCCCTTTGTACTTCTCTAAATGGTAAAGTGATATTAAAACTAACCTTATGAATATCATTAACCTTGTGTGAATATCAATAATGGTTGGCAATAGTAAAACATAACTGTAAATTACGTTATTAACATTTTATATAATTTTTAACAATATTTTCCAATTTTACTTCTGTCCTAAGAATAATTTAACACTGCACTCTATGCTTCTATATGGTACAAAGATCTTTGAAAAGTGATAGTTTGTATTATACTGTGTATATGCGTACAACGAGCATCAAATTAACATTTTTATCTAATAGAATTAATTCTTCACCTAGGAAACATTTTTTATTTGATAAAAAATTTCAATTTCTTAGTTAATAGTTATTAAAAGATTGATTAAAATTATTTATATTTAATGTGTTGGGCTAAATTCTTCAATATTTTTATATCTTAGTTTTTAATGAAATTAAGATTTTTTTAGATATTCAGCTCCAACAACTTTAAATGGCCACAATTTAAAAAGGGATTAGTGTACAGAAATTAAATTTTGAAATGAATTTGTAATCTATTAAGACCAAGATTCATACAGAGTGTCGTGGTTGTATCTTAAGTCACTTCTGATATACTAATCTTTTTGAAACAAATTATAGACAGATAGACGGAAAACGGAGTGAGGTATACATTATGTTCACAAGAAATTTTGTTTGTTTGTTTTAACTACTGAAATAATCTCCTGAAGTTTTGCTGCCTACTTACGAGTCGCCGTATACAGAGTGTTTGGCTGCCTACTTACGAGTCGCCGTATACAGAGTGTTTGGCTGCCTACTTACGAGTCGCCGTATACAGAGTGTTTGGCTGCCTACTTACGAGTCGCCGTATACAGAGTGTTTGGCTGCCTACTTACGAGTCGCCATATACAGAGTGTTTGGCTGCCTACTTACGAGTCGCCGTATACAGAGTGTTTGGTAAATTGTTTTAAAATGTTTAACTCGTAAAACTACATACAAAATGCGATAAAAATTCTTAGTTCTTCGCTTAAACCGTCTTAGTGCAGCAACCATTTTTAGATTTTTCAACATAATATCTTTATAAGTTAGTTACACAATTGTAATCCGGGTTGGACCGTGTCTGGTTTTATGTACACTATGTACAAATTGCCGACGTTTCGAGCACATTGCAGTACTCATCTTCAGGGCGACACACTCTGCTATATTGTCGGGGTCTCAAATTGTAACCACGGGCATTCCTGTCTTCGATGTTTCTAGCTGGGAGGCAGGTTTAGGTACGCAAAGGTCATTGTTTGTGTCCGGGTGAATTGAGGTTATGCCATATGTTATCTTCCCACCTGATTTAAAACTATTCTTACATTTAGGTAATTTGTTTATTATGGGCAGCCAAGAATCATGAATTTTAATTCCATCATCAAGATTCATATTATAAGGATGTTTTTTAATTTCTATTGCTTCTCTGATTTTTCTTTTAAAATTATCTTGTATGGAGGCCAGAACGGTGGTTTCGTCAAATAAAATCAAATGTTTATTTTCAGTGCAGTGCTTTGCCACAGCTGATATCTCTGTATCTAATTTCTTGGTGCACCGAATGTGTTCTTTAATTCTTGTAGAAATTAGACGGCGGCTTTCACCCACATAACACTGACCACAACTACACTGTATATGGTACACTCCGGGAGTTTGAAGTTTAATCTTGTCCTTTACACTGCGTAGATAGTCTTTAATTTTAATTAAAGACTATTAATTAAATTATATTTAATTAAGGCCCCCATACAAGATAATTTTAAAAGAAAAATCAGAGAAGCAATAGAAATTAAAAAACATCCTAATAATATGAATCTTGATGATGGAATTAAAATTCATGATTCTTGGCTGCCCATAATAAACAAATTACCTAAATGTAAGAATAGTTTTAAATCAGGTGGGAAGACAACATATGGCATAACCTCAATTCACCCGGACACAAACAATGACCTTTGCGTACCTAAACCTGCCTCCCAGCTAGAAACATCGAAGACAGGAATGCCCGTGGTTACAATTTGAGACCCCGACAATATAGCAGAGTGTGTCGCCCTGAAGATGAGTACTGCAATGTGCTCGAAACGTCGGCAATTTGTACATAGTGTACATAAAAACCAGACACGGTCCAACCCGGATTACAATTGTGTAACTAACTTATATATCGACCGTGGAAGTCTCCATACGAAGATAATATCTTTATGTTGAATTTACTCACACAAAAATAATATTTAGCTCTATGTGATGACATTTCCGCATACAATTTATTTCAAACAAGAATTATTACTTTTAAACCTGCTAAATTTAAAATAAATTGTGAACAAATTCTGTTGAAAATAAAATTTATGGATTTAAAGGAAAAGTAATAGTAAAAAACGGTAACATCACTGTTAAAGTATGGTTTATTGGGGGTCAAATACTGTCAAAAACTTGCGAAACTGGGATTTTCATCAGTAATAAAAAAACCTTTATCAGGCTTATAAGACTGACAATATTTTTAATGTTGAAAAACACGTTAAGTACTAAATACTAATTATTGCACTAATTAATTATTACCATGAATATTGCCAATATTTGACTTTTATCGCTAAAATGTAATTGAATTTAATATGGTGGCCATAGTTAGTTATAATTCAAAATTCCTCAAATTTAAATTATACTCATTTCCTTAGGGAACTAATTCTATTTTATTTTTAGTAATTTCTGTAATGAAGTGTTTTGGATTTATTACAATCTTACATATTTTTTGTTTATTTTACTTGAAAAATAAATTTAATAAGAAAATATTTTCAAATTGTTAACGAAGATAGTTCCAGAATAGTGGTCATTTTACATTACTTTAAGCTAAAAATTTTGTAAAAAAAAGTTTGTTTTATTTGTGTGTCATTGCTTCGAATACTCTAAGGCACGCATGAAGAAATTCTACACACTAAGAAAAAGTCCATGGGGGTTAGGTATGGAGATTTAGCCAACCACTCGACAGGCTCACCCCGTCTAATTTAGCCAACCACTCGACAGGCTCACCCCGTCTAATTTAGCCAACCACTCGACAGGCTCACCCCGTCTAATTTAGCCAACCACTCGACAGGCTCACCCCGTCTAATTTAGCCAACCACTCGACAGGCTCACCCCGTCTAATTTAGCCAACCACTCGACAGGCTCACCCCGTCTAATTTAGCCAACCACTCGACAGGCTCACCCCGTCTAATTTAGCCAACCACTCGACAGGCTCACCCCGTCTAATTTAGCCAACCACTCGACAGGCTCACCCCGTCTAATTCACGTTGGATAGTTTAGACTTATAGTATAATAATATGGAATCTCTTTGGTTCTCATCAACTACACCTATGGCAGCAGAAAGTGTAAATCTCAAATGTGTTTGGTCCTATCAATTGGTCTCCCAGTTTATCTGCCCAGATCGTTTTTGAAATGCCGCTTTTTATAACTGTAGGGTTTTTTTCAGACCAGTGCATATTATGGCTGTTACAAATACCCCCACCTGTTAACCAGCTGTTTGAAGGATTCACACTGTTCCGTGGCACTGTTGGCAGAAAGGAAATCTGGAATAAAGTCAGTTTCCTCAAGACTTGTAAAGGATTTAAATGGAACACTTGGATTTTATTTGTTCTAATACATTCCTGACCTTCCACTTAATTAGATACGTCAAATTCTAGTACTAGCATCAGGGTCTGCCTAGCTCGTTATGTACCGTGACACACCGCTGATGCAATCTTCAACATACTGCTAGACTAGGGATCCGTAGTTCCGGGTATCGGGCTTCATACTCTTGCCCTGCAGCAAGTGCGTTACCATGTCTGCGTATTCATGTTATGGCCATAGTCTTTCACATTACTGGCACAGAGAAACTGCCTGGTATGAGGGAACCATCACGTTTTAAAGATAATTTTCTATTCACCCTAAAAAATGTCATAGATGCTAAAAATACAGTTAACTATGAATTTTAAAAAAGTAGAAATGCAACGCATTCTAAATATTATTTTATTTCTTAGCCTCTAAAAATTTTAACATTAACTGTGAAAAGTTCATCGCATTGACCAAATGTTGTGTTTTGTTTATGTAAATTCAACATAAAGAAAGTATTAATAGTTTTTTTTTATGTAAAAATGACTGCTCCACAGAGATGGTTTAAGTGAAGAATTAAAATCTCCAAAATGTTATCGCATTTTGCAAGTAGTTTCACCAACTATAAATACCAAACACCCTGTATGGAGTGTCTCGTAAGTAGGCAGCCAAACACCCTGAAATGTATGGAGTGTCTCGTAAGTAGGCAGCCAAACACCCTGTATGGAGTGAACCGTAAGTAGGCAGCCAAACACCATGTATGGAGTGTCCCGTAAGTAGGAAGCCAAACACCCTGTATGGAGTGTCTCGTAAGTAGGCATCCAAACACCCTGTATGGAGTGTCCCGTAAGTAGGAAGCCAAACACCCTGTAATGTATGGAGTGTCCCGTGAGTAGGCAACCAAACACCCTGTATGGAGTGAATCGTAAGTAGGCAGCCAAACACCCTGTATTGAAATGAAATACGTCTTTATATTTTACGGTGGGGTTAGAACTAGACAGTCCTCTCTACCACCTAACCTTAACAAAATTAATCAAATAAATAATACAAAACAATACTAATTAATAAAACATAAACTAATTGCGACATATCAGTAATCAACAACAAAAAACAAAAATCAACATATCAAACATGAAAAATAACTATAAAATCATAAATTACAAATGAATATCCATACAAAATAATACAAATCTTGAAAAACACAATCATCCATCACTCATACATACTACCATCAAACCATGACCATCAAACGCACCCGCCCGCTCTGTCTACAGGTCCCGCAAAAATAGGTTCTTTAGCTCCGCCCCGAAGCGAAGGCTCTTGCCTATACTTTTGATATTGTCAGGAATCATATTCCATAATCGGCACCCTGATACAGTAAAATATCTATTGTACAGGGCAGTGCAATGAATTGGGACTGATAGTAAAAAGACTCCCTGACGAGTGTGTCTAATGTTTATTTCAGAAATGAACTTGAAAACCTCGGACGATTGGAGTTCAGTCAATTAAAACTTTATGAAGAAGAGTAAATATGTGATAATTTCAAAGTTGTTTCAACTTCAAAACAGATATTTAGCGAAAAAACTGTGTAACATGATCCTCACGACGAAGGTTAAAAATAAATTGAATGCAGTAATTTTGTGCCAATTAAAGTTTGTTCGAGAGCTTAACAGTCATATCATTGATAACAGTGTCACAGTAGTTAAAGTGTGGCAGAATAAGAGTCTTAACCAACATCACTTTTACATTGAATGGGAAACAGGAAGCATACCACTTCAAACTGTGGATACCACCAAACACTGCCAAATATCACAGTAACTTGGTCAGTCCAACTTAATGTTCTGTTCATAGTAAGACTAAGATTCTTAACTTTGTCACAATAGTCTACTGTCAAGTTGTTAACACTTATTTATAAAAGTGTCATTGTCAAAAGAAGATAATATTCTAGGATGTCCAACTAAAATTGTTTGAGTCTTATCATCGTTAAGTTTGAGTTCATGTCGTTTTGCGCAAGAAGTGATTGTTACAATATCTCGGTTCATGTTTGATACAGTCATGTCGGATTCTGTGATAGAAAAATGTTGGTATACCTGTAAGACGTCAGCGTATAAGTGATAGAGTGTTGTATAACAGAAGTGTATCATTAATGTAGAGAGTAAAAAGAAGATGTCCCAAGACAGACCCCTGGGGAACATCACTACCACAGGCCTCCAGTCTGACTCTCCATCTGTAGTCCTCAAACACTGCCGACGGCCAAAGAGGTAGGACTGAACCCAGGAAACACAAATATCAGAAAACCCATAGTTTTTCAACCTAATTAAAAGAAGAGGATGATAAACACAATCGAAAGCCTTCGAAAAGTCATAGTGTTAAAACTGTAGGTTGTTTCCTGTCCATGGCTTGACGGATGTCCTCATGGGATTAGTAAACTTTATACAAGTGAAAACCCCTAAACAAGTAGGCCTATACATGAAAAAGTGCTTTACTTTTTTATTTTCAAACCTATTTGAAAATTGAGGTGTCTTTGGATTTGTTATTAAATTTACAAAACTAAAGTAGTGTAATACATTTTCAGTACAAATAATGATTTTAAAGTTATTTAACTTTTAACATTTCTTATGGCTGCCATTTTAAAACTGATAGAGATTATTTTCTTACTTTTTTATTTTTATAGTTTCTGACTACCCCTAACTAGGTTAGCAAATTTGTCAATTTTAAATTATTAGCTCTAACCATGTTCGAGATATAATTTTTAAATAAAAAACACAGACACTTAAAAAGGCGAGATAGGCCACGTGTTTACGGGAACTTTTTTGCTTATTTTTATGTCTAGTGTCATATCCTGCAGTTGTGCCAACCTCTTGCAAAACACCCTGTAAATTTTATTGGTAACTAAAGAAAATTACCAAAACATGAAAAAGTACTTAAAAGACGTGTAGACAATTTGTTTTATTATATTACCAATTAACATTTTACCATTATGGCAAAGGAATGGCTAAGCATTTTGGTACTGACATCAAAGCCATATTGTTTTTATTAAATATAGATTTTTTTAAATAAATACTAAAATACACTCCACACAAAAATCTGTAAGATACCCTTATTGGTGTGTATCCAGTTTAGAAAGAGGGATATTTTTTCTTACTAATACTAGTGTTGTCCTTCAGGGATTTCCATATTTTACGCAGAATACCTAATGGCGCATTCCCCGCGGTAAGTTAGAGGGTGACAAGGGTCAATGAATACACACTCTATAAGAAGGACACTCCTTATGCAGCAAATTCAGACCAACTTTTTTTCTGAGATTGCTGCTTTTCGCCTTAGCCGCTAGAGTTCTCCAGTCAATATTTTCCTGCCTTCTGTGCTAGGGAGATCTCGCAGAGGGTGCGAGAGAGAGCGCGCCTTCGGTGCGAGAGAGAGCGCTCGCCTTCCGTGCGAGAGAGAGCGCGTCGGGGGTACGAGAGAGAGAGAGGGAGCGAGGGTTGTGTGCGAAAGGAGAAAGTTGCCCTGGTGAGGTGTGACTCAGAGGCGGAAAGAGGCAAACCATAAGAAATTCTGCGAAATATTGCTGTCCACCCCATCTGTTCAATTGTAAACAAACTCAAAAATCTTGTTTTGACAAACGACCCCCCCAGCACTATCAGTTGAGCTTCAGTTGTGCTCGATAGTGTATCTCATAGTTTGTCCTGAATTTGTTAGTAGTTTATTATTTTTAGTGGTATCTTCAGTTAAATTAGTATGCTTAAAATAGAAAGCTTTTTTAGTTTAGTTTTTTTTATTTATTAGTTAACGGTAGAAATGTCAGCAGGTGGCAAATGTGCGTATGTGAATTGTGAAAATACGCCCGCGAAGAACCGAGAATTGTCATTCTTTAGTTTTCCAGTTAACGACCGAGAAAGGTAAGGAGTATTTTTTATTACTAATTGCTTTAACATTAAATTAATTGTTGAGCAAAATAATGATACAATAATAGTAATTGTAAATCTTTATGGTTATAGACAATGTACATTGAGTATTACTGTTAATTCCAAAATAAATTAAAAAGTTAATCTTAAAGACCTTTAAAAGTACAATTGAGAACTAACAACAGTGTGAAAAATTAAATGATATTAAGTGGTGTATTACTTTGGATCAGTTAAACTTCTCTTTGAACGATAATGTTATTTAACCCCCACTTATTAAAATGAACATTGTCTAAAACATGGTCTGATATATTTTTAAGGGTGCACTGGGACACCCCTAAAACGCTAGAAAAGGCGTTTTACATTTCCCTCCTTATAAGCTTCGTAAACTAATCGTAATTACTTTTATGTAAGTGAAGTAATCAAATTAAGGGCCTACTTTACCAGTCCACCGTCTTGTCGTCTGGTGCACCGATTTAACATGGGCTCTTATGGAGGATCATCTCGCTCGGAGCCCTGCAAGCCTTTTCAAGATTACAGTTTCATTAAATTCTATAGCTCATAATCTTAATTTTATATTGTAAATGAATTAAGAACAAGTTTATCTGCAGGTGCCTGGTACTAAAATTATGAGAATACTTATTTTTTAAATTGAACAAGTACTATCAAAATGCCTTATTTAGTAGTTTTCCAGTAGTTTCAACCCGTAGTTTTCCCACTTCGTTAGAAATTTTGAAAATTATAAAAACAGGGAACTGTATAGAATATTGTATACTAAATGGTAAAATTAACATCATTCCACTATTTTAAAATATGAACACGCAAACTGTAATCTTGCGAACCTCGTTTAATTCGTTGAGCAAAATTTAATGAACATTTGAACTTGCCTCAAAATTGTGAGTACAACTGAAAATAATACGTATGCATTTTAGTATAATCACCAACCCAACCTTTTTAAAATAAGTTTAATATTTGGGCAATAGCCTTTTTCAAAGAAAATTCGTATGAAAAAAAATAAAGAATGTTATGTAAACAATAATTTTGTCATTAAACGTATGATTATTACTGAGACGACTTTAAAAAAAAACAATTTTGGCTTGTTAGTTAAATGAAAAAAAAAACATTTTTCTAATGTGTTGTATAATAAATTATGGTTGGAATTTTTGTTGGCAAATTTTCAATAATGGGTGAAATATTTTAAGAAATACAAATTTTTGAACTAAAATGAAAAGGAATGGTATAAATATATGTTCAAAAGAACATTTAAACCTAGAATAATTTTGGATTTTAAAACTGCCACTTACGACAGTTTAGTTTTTTTTCAATTTTTGGGCAGAATATTCATCTAATAATTTAAAAATACCTTTTACGATAGGCTAAAAACGTTTTTGAATATTCTTTAACATGATTTGTAACAGGTTTATCTACTGAGAGTTTCTTGTGTCAGCTCTTTGGTTGTTAATTCTATATTTGAAATTCGTTTTGGTTTATCCAATATAACCTGTATTACGAAAACTAAAACTAAGTTGGTATATTACATTTTTTGAATCACACTCAATATTTCCTTGAATCGGTTATTTTTCTTTTTTGTTGAACTCCTAAAAACAACTTAGGAGGTTTCATTATTTTACAAGTAGCCTACCACAACGATATCTTTTCAAGGATTACAGCCAAAAGCCAAAACTGTTGTCTTTTTTTTAATTTCACCCTTTATTGACATTTTGTCATTCCTTATTCATTATATATCACAATAGGAAAAATGTTTGCTAATTATATTAAATACATTTAAATTCATATATATTTTATGATTTTGTGCTTTGCCCAGCTTTTTCCTAAGGTGATTGCCAGCACTGAAGTTGCCAAGACACTGGTAAAAGAATTGACCTTACACACTGAAGAGACTCATCCGCAGTGGTTGATTGAGTGTAAAGTACACAAGTTGTTTATGATAGAGCTGTTAGTGAGATGTAAGATGTTTTACAGTGTAAAGTGGAAATCGAACGACATTAGAGACAAGGCTTTGTTAAACGTAAGGGTAAAGAGAGTGTCAGAGGGTGATCAAGTGAAACTGAATAAGAAGCTTAAAAAACTCTGTCATGTATGACAGGCTACTGAAAAAACCAACATTGTGGATGTCTGCTAACTTTCTTCTTAATCTTTGAATATGCTTTTATTTCTTACTTGACACCATGTTTAGATTGTACATAATTTAATAGTGTAAATAAAATATATATATTATTTTGCTGCGATGTATTTTTTTCATTAGTCTACAATATTACATAGTTGACATATTTTGTATATAATTTGTATATGTTTAAATAATTTATGTGTAGGTTATATATGTATATATAATTTTTTCATACCTGAGACCTAGTATCGAAATTTGTTTTATGTAAATAAAATCTGTGATTATGGTGCGATGTAATGTTTTGTAATTATGTTAACGATATCTAATAATGTTTTGTATAGTTTAAAGTTTAAGTAAATAATTGCCGGGTGTGTGTGTGTTTTTATGTATATATATTAATTGTCATAACTAACCCCTTGCACATATATTATAAGAATATGTGGTGATGTAAATTTTAATAAGTAGGTCTACTGAATAATTTGTACAGTTTGAAGTTTGTAAATAATGTGGGGATAATTATATATGTCTTAACTGTCATTTTACATAAATTACATGTAATTAGGTGTAAATAGAAATGTATATGATCATGTTGCAATGTAGTATTTAGTATTTATATATGTTTTTTTGTACAGTTTGAACTTAGTAAATAAGTGTGTGTGTGTAAATATATGTTTATTTCATAACTGAGACTTAACATATATTGTGAATAATTAGATGTAAATAAAATATGTATATAATTATGCTGCAATGTTATTTTTAGTAATTATATATACTGAATGTTTTTGTAGTTTACGTTTGTTTATAATTTTCGTGTATATATGTGTTATTCATAAGTGCCACTTCATATATCGTAAACAATTAGATGTAAATGTGATATGTTAGTGGTTATGCTGCAATTTAATTTTAGTTAGTAGGTATTCTGAGTATGTTATAATGTTTGTCAGTTGAATGTTTTAATTTTGTTTTTTTTTTTTAATTTTGATTGTCACCGAACATAGATAGAAAATAGTTAATTGTGTTAACATTTGCAATACTTTTTCGGCGTCTATAAAGTACGTTTTCATTTTTGTTGAATAAACTTATTTTTTTATAGTAAATTTACATTGTTTTTTTTCCAATAACATCTCTATAATTAATTTATTAAAATCTCTGAATAGTCTATCACTTTTCAATAGTTATTCGTTAAAATGTTTGCCCATTTACTTTTGTTAGTTATTTGTATGATAGTATATTCTTTCGGTTAGTATAACAATTCTTGAATCACAGATTAAATTGTTATAATCACACTACATTTATTACAGCAACAGTCCTTGGATTCTGTTAAAGCAACAGTGCTTGGATATTGTTAAAGCAACAGTGCTTGAATATTGTTAAAGCAACAGTGCTTGTACAGTGTTAATTCTAGGAGCAGTTCCAAAATAATTTATTCATCTTATAAAGTTTTGGGTTATCATAGGTTGATCTACGATTTGATTATCAAAGCAAATATGAAAAAAAATTCGGCATCCAGCGATCACATCTTAAATTGTTAATTCAACATTTGGCAATGAAGTAGTGGAGAGTCTTTCAAGCAAGTGGCATCTCGGCCAAACCGCGGCGGCAGAGGGATAGCGAGAGCAGAGTCTGTATAGAGGAAGCTCTTTTATACAGACCACCAGGCAAACTTTCTCCTTTCGCACACAACCCTCGCTCCCTCTCTCTCTCGTACCCTCGACGCGCTCTCTCTCGCACCGAAGGCGAGCGCTCTCTCTCGCACCGAAGGCGCGCTCTCTCTCGCACCCTCTGCGAGATCTCCCTAGCACAGAAGGCAGGAAAATATTGACTGGAGAACTCTAGCGGCTAAGGCGAAAAGCAGCAATCTCAGAAAAAAAGTTGGTCTGAATTTGCTGCATAAGGAGTGTCCTTCTTATAGAGTGTGTATTCATTGCAAGGGTCGAAAGTTCCATGAATCCATCACATCAAATCCTGCCGGCCATGATACCATCCGGCCGTGGTTTAAATCTAGTTTACAACAAAGATATTGCTTATTTTAAAACAAATATATAGTTTTTTCCTTGTAAAAGACTTTTGCTTAATGTTTAGTTACTTTATTTAAGAAGAAAATAAACTTTACTATGTACGTAAGCCTGAAACTTAAATTTATTAGTTAGCATGATTGTATTACATAGTTGTTTGTATTTTGTTTACTGTTATATGAGACATATTAGATACTAATAACTTTAATAAAATGTACTATACTGTGCACCTGAGCAGGTACAGCAAGAGCCGTGGGCCAAAGATGCGCAGTAGACTAACGCTCAGACTTAGGAGTGGGGGTAGCGGCCGGCTCAGTTCACTGCTGGCTATCCTTAGTGACGAATCGCTCC
Organism: Stictocephala bisonia; assembly: GCA_035578905.1. NCBI lineage: Eukaryota > Metazoa > Arthropoda > Insecta > Hemiptera > Membracidae > Stictocephala > Stictocephala bisonia. The sequence continues at coordinate 3,432,465 of JAQJVL010000013.1, forward strand.
GTCGCGCCTACATCTAGCGTTCACGTGCCTGTTCTGTCGTTCTTTAGTGTGTTATGTAGTGATTGATTATTGTTATTTTGTTTATATCGATATTAAATGGAAGCTCAGCAGCACCGTAAACTAATTGGAGGACGAAAAGTATTGCATAGCCAAAGTCGATAGATTATTGCAAATGTGTATAAGTTTATGAAACGTGAAGCGGAAACTGGAGCTGCAATAAATATAAAGCAGGTTCAATGTCGTGTAGCAGAAGCCACAGGTAAAGAGAATAGTAAAGAGAATACCCTGACGTCTGTAAAGAGAATAGTTGCAGAAAACAGAACCGTTGTCCAGACTGGAACCAAGTTTAATACTCCAAATAAAAATAGGCACAGAGTAAAGAGCAAAACGGAGCTAGATGACTTTGATTTGTGCGTAGTCAGACGAACTATAAATGAGTTCCACAAAATTAACGGTGAACGACCTACAATAAAAACTCTACTGCCAGTTCTGAGAAAAAAAATTAATTTTACTGGGAGTAAATGGTCGCTTGGCAAGGTTCTGCACAAGCTAAATTTTCGCTGGAGGAAATCAGTCAATAACAGAAAAATATTAATTGAAAAAAGTGATATAAGGGAACTACGTTTGAAATATTTAAGAAGTGTCCAAAGTTATCGATCGGAAGGTAGGCCTGTAATCTATATGGACGAAACATACGTTCATTCTACACACACAAAACTCTTGAGTTGGAGTGATGGAAGCGAGGCAGGTTTAAAAACCCCAATTAGTAAGGGCGAGAGAATAATCATTGTTCATGCCGGAAACGAAGATGGTTTTGTAAATAATGCACTATTGACATTTATTTCTGGGAAAAAATCAGGCGATTATCATGGTGACATGAATTTCAATAATTATGAGAAATGGATACAGGAAAGATTAATTCCTAACATACCCCAAAACTCTGTGATTGTTATTGATAATGCGCCCTACCACAATGTACAGTTAAACCCAGCTCCCACATCGTCAACGTTAAAGGCAGACATGATAAAGTGGTTATCAGAACGAAACATACACTTTTCTACTAACATGTTAAAGCCAGAATTATACTCTGTTATTAAAGAAAATAAACCAAAGTACAAAACATTTAAAATAGATTCTATCCTGGCGGAAGCTGGCCATTCAGTTTTAAGATTACCACCATACCATCCGGATTTAAATCCAATTGAAATGATATGGAGTTTACTTAAGGAGAGTGTAGCCAAAAGAAATGTTTCGTTTAAATTAGCTGAAGTTAACTAACTTGTATTTGAAATATGTAGCCAGATAACACAAGAGCAATGGCTATCTCGTGTGAACCATGTTAAAAAGGTGGAATTGGATTATTTGGCATTAGAACCGGAAATCGACGTAATAAGTGAACAATTCATAATTAATTTGGGAGAAAATTCCGACACAGAAGATGACAATGATGACAGCGAAACAGAAAGTGATGTTGAACTGTGCGACAATGACCTAAGTGGAGTAGAACCCGTGGATTAAATAATCACTGTAAGTAACAACAGATTTTTATTTCAAATAGCTCTATATAAATAATATTATTATTTTGTCATCTATAGTTAAAAGCCATAGATTATTTATATAATTACTAAACTAATATTTTTATATTAACGTAAAAGTCATTACGATAAAGCAGACTGCGTTCAGTGACGTATCGGTGAGGTCGGTGCGGCGAGACGGCCCAGTGCTTCCCTCCCTCTCTCCCCACTGCGCACTACTTCACTTCCCCTCTCGCGCCGGCCACGGCTCTTGCTAGACCTGCTCAGGTGTACGTGTACATTATCAGAATGTTCAAATAAATGTGTTATTTGCTTGAGGTATTTAACCTACAAGGTAGGCATCATGGACAAAAATTAAATTAAATAAATTTGTTTCCAAAATATAATAATATAACTGATATAACATAAGGTGTAAGTTATTTAAAAATTAAACATGAAATTACATTTGAAAGAAGATAAATAACTAATTCATCAGTTTTATCTAATTAAATTTAGCCTTTATTGTTCAGATCTAAAAATGTTCTGAGTCTGGAGGACAATATTTGATATTTTATACGAGTAATTTAATTAGATTTTGAAGTTTATTGTTATTCATATGCAAATTGAATACTTGCTTATAAACGCCTCTTGATAATTTACGCTATCCAAAGACTTCAAAGATTTGAAATATTTTGAAGGTTGAAATATATTGACAAGGTCTCTATTTGTTGGTTGGTATGAAAATAAAGTATTGTATGAGTCTCAATAATGACTGAATACTATTTAAATTAATTTTATAACTACAGTATATGTTAAAGGTATTTCGTTTTATTACAAAACTGAAAATATACACCGCAAACAGATGTTCTATCAACTTATTACTCAGTTTAAATGCAGCTTTTATACATTATTGACGGTTCAACCTGTTTAGCCTTGATTTAATAGAAAGGACTATGAAAAGTAGTTACTTATGAATACGTCAAACGCCAATTAATGCACGATTTTACGTCTTATACAACACATATTTTCTATGACTTAGAAGTGTGTCAATGTATCAGACTGTAACAGCTTATTTTAATATAGCTTATATTTAAAAGTTCAATGCCAGAAGGCTTTTTTATTTCTAAAGAAATTTGAAGTGTAAAATTTGTGAACAAAACCGAGAATCGAACCCGGATCTAATGTAAATAATATGTGTGCTTATTTTAATAAACATATGTATCATCTATAATTAGATTGCTCTCAAGTTAAACACAATCTCATCATAGATATCAAGACCCCTTAGTTTTGAAACCCTTGTCAAACCCTTGTCACACTGGACCCGCGAGAGTACGACAGTGGAGTGCCTCAAGGTCAGGCGCTCCACTGTCGCAGTTGTGCAATTTCCTGACTGACAGTTTTATATGTTTTTGACAGGCGCTCCACTGTTGCTCGCCCGAAGTTTCAATAGGTGAAGGTTGGAGGAAGACCCGAGATCTGGTTGAGAATCTGCGACCATTCGGCGAGGATCGGTCAGTAACCTAAGCCGGATGGTTAAGTCTCAGTTGGTGAATGTTGGAAGATGGCCAGGTAGGCTAGGTCCAGGATCTGCGACCAAGCGGCAAGGACCGGTCAGTAACCCCGACTGGATGCCATAATGTACTGCGTATTTATTATCTCACCCCATCACTATAATTCACCCAGTCCCGGAGCGACCAATATTGATGGTTGCCCACTCCTCGCACGCCTGTTTGACGATACTTTGTATATACGGACCGATGTTGCTCTTCTCAGTCGCATGAAGCTAACATTACTGAGGAAATATTTAAAATACCCTTTAAAATCTTATAATTAATTGTGATGAATCTATTTCTAGGCTGTATTTCTGTATCTAAAGTACTTGCACATGATCCGTGCATCAGTCTGAAATGAAGAATTTCAGCATGCCCAAATCGGAATTGTTAAAAATAGTCTGTTGTAAAATTGACGCAATTTCTGAAGCTAAACAAAATATAAAATTATGACGTCAGGATATCAACAAAACATGTTAATAAAACTAATATGGTAACTTATATGAAGACCGGGTGGTATAGCCCGAAAAGTCAATTGAAAATATGTAAATTATATAAAGGTTTTTTCACACATGTGTCGAAAAAATGAAACAAAATCCAACACAATTGGTTGACCGACTTCACTTTGAAAAGCGAAAAACGTAATCAAAATATAAATTAAGCAAGTTTTTGGGCAGTCACAATTTCTTTCCAAAAACATATAATAATTTCAAGTAGCCTATAATAATCTTACGACTGTATATGACAAAAAACAAAATTATTGAAAAGAGTAATTTAATTCAGTAAAAGTGAAAAAACCCTGTACGTGAGCACATCAAGTCCCTTCGCGAAAAACGTAAAAAATAGTTTTCTTTCAACACTCCATAATAATAATCGTGTCGTATCAGATGACGTGTCATTTGACAGATCAAGACCTATATAGTCTAGTGGGCCGTAGGTTGGACAAATGAAGTGTCATTTGACAGATCAAGACCTAGTCTAGTGGGCCGTAGGTTGGACAAATGACGTGTCATTTGACAGAGCAAGACCTAGTCTAGTGGACCGTAGGTTGGACAAATGAAGTGTCTTTGAGAGATCAAGACCTAGTCTAGTGGACCGTAGGTTGGACAAATGACGTGTCATTTGACAGAGCAAGACCTAGTCTAGTGGACCGTAGGTTGGACAAAAGACGTGTCATTTGACAGAGCAAGACCTAGTCTAGTGGACCGTAGGTTGGACAAATGAAGTTTCATTTGATAGATCAAGACCTAGTCTAGTGGATCGTAGGTTGAATTTTGTATGAATTGAGTATTGTAATACTTTTTTCGCGCTTAAATAAGTGAAAATTTGAAATGTCATTCTTGATGATTTTAACAATAACAACTCATTATATCAACTTACGGTCCACTAGAGTGAACCTTTAATAATCATAAATTGTTCACTGAAATGCATTATAATAATAAACACGAATCGCCCAGTTGAAATAGAAAAATATACTTTTTACCGGACTGTCTGGGGCTGTCGACTTCTCAGCGGTAGCTAAGGTCTTCATTTCACACAGGAACCCATGTCTGGGAATGTCGACTTCTCAGCGGTAGCTAAGGTCTTCATTTCACACAGGAACCCATGTTTGGGGCTTCTACTTCTCGGCAGTAGCTAAGGTCTTCATTTCACACAGGAACCCATGTCTGGGAATGTCGACTTCTCAGCGGTAGCTAAGGTCTTCATTTCACACAGGAACCCATGTTTGGGGCTTCTACTTCTCGGCGGTAGCTAAGGTCTTCATTTCACACAGGAACCCATGTCTGGGGCTGTTGACTTCTCAGCGGTAGCTAAGGTCTTCATTTCATACAGGAACCCATGTCTGGAGCTGTCGACTTCTTAGCGGTAGCTAAGGTCTTCATTTCACACAGGAACCCATGTCTGGGGCTGTCGACTCCTCAGCGGTAGCTAAGGTCTTCATTTCACACAGGAACCCATGTCTGGGGCTTCTACTTCTTAGCGGTAGCTAAGGTCTTCATTTCACACAGGAACCCATGTCTGGGGCTGTCGACTTCTCAGCGGTAGCTAAGGTTTTCATTTCACACAGGAACCCATGTCTGGGGCTGTCGACTTCTTAGCGGTAGCTAAGGTCTTCATTTCACACATGAACCCATGTCTGGGCCTGTCGACTTCTCAGCGGTAGCTAAGGTCTTCATTTCACACAGGAACCCATGTCTGGGGCTGTCGTCTTCCCAGCGGTAGCTAAGGTCTTTATTTCACACAGGAACCCATGTCTGGGCTTCACAGGAACCCATTTGATTACTGTAAGGAATTTAATTCTAGATTTTATTGCAACTGTCGCTAGGAGTAGTAAAAAGCCTGCCTCACTACAACCTGGCCTCACTAACAATGCGTTCCATTTCTCTCTCTCTTCCTCTCTCCCATCACACCCCCCGCCTGCTCGTCCTCAAATTCTATAAAAGAACATAACTTCTTCATTTATAGTAAACTCTAGCAATGCTGTTTTTGTATATTATTAATCTACCCTATAAGCCAAAGACGACTGTACACAGGTCAACTCAAAGTTTGAACGGATATCATCTATAGAAAAATAATCGGTAACATGTAAAAAAGAATAATTATATTTTAGATTTCCTCCAGACTAGTTTGGTTAATACCTTTTGTCCACTATATTCTAAAAATTTTAATACAATTGTATCAAACGGTTTGTTAATGAGTTATGTACAAAAAAGGACAAATCAGTCACTTTAGGTAGCCATATATCCACAAAGAAATGTTGTAGGATTTTTCAAGCAGTACATTTATATTTATAAAGAGACTAACAATTACATCACTAAAATAAAAAAATTATAATATTTGATCGAACATCCTTATTCGTGTAGTTTATTCGATTTTCTTTGTCTCAGATCAGTATTTGAATGGTGGATAAATTTATATCTTGAACTGAAATAACCTCGGTTCTTATAATCGATTTAAAATTTCCTTATTTAAACGTTATAGTAGTATTTGTTGTAATTCGCGCTTCTTGTAAGGATCCATCGTGTTCCGATTTCGAATTGAATACGAATCCATTTCATTGTTGTGGTCATAATTTCTCTTGTTAAATAATGATAAATTGGGTTGTCAAATCTAACCATTCATAAGGCCTGCCAATCCCATTCATTTACCGTGAAAGGGAATTTCGCTCAAATCATATTCCTGTCACTTCTTATCCAAGATAAAGATGAAGTTGCTCGCTCTTTTGATTGTCAACTCATCAACTTAGTAAAACGTAACCAAGGCCCCTGATGATAACCGCAGTTTCATAGCTAATGACAGTGGGATTCATCAAAGTCGCTCCCCATCAACCCAAAATAAAGGACAATTTACCAAACACAACTAAATGCGATTTGGGGATTGAATAATACTTTAATTGCTCGTAAAATATGTGTATTTAGGTAAAGGAAAAGTTATGGAAAAGGCCAATGGCATCAGTCGGAGCCCATTTCATCAGTCTGAGTCATGGCATCAGTAGTGAGCGTCGTCTCACGTGGTCCATATCATCAGTCAGGACCCATGGTATCAGTCGGAGCCCAAGACATCAGTAGGGGCCATGGCATCAGTCGAGTCCCATGGCATCAGTCGTGTCCCATGGCATCAGTCGGGTCCCATGGCATCAGTCGGGGCCAGGGCATCAGTCGGGGCCCATGGCATCAGCCGGAGCCCATGGCATCAGTCGGAGCCCATGACATCAGTCGGGGCCCATGGCAGCAGTCGGAGGCCCATAGCATCAGTCAGAGCTCATGGCATCAGTCGGGGCCGATGTCATCAGTTCGGGCCGATGGTATCAGTCGGGGCCCGTGGCAACAATCAGAGCCCTTGGCATCAGTCGGGGCCCATGGCAGCAGTCGGAGCCCATGGCATCAGTCGAGGCCCATAGCATCAGTCAGAGCTCATGGCATCAGTCGAGGCCGATGTCATCAGTTTGGGCCGATGGTATCAGTCGGGGCCCGTGGCAACAATCAGAGCCCTTGGCATCAGTCGCGGCCCATGGCATCAGCCGGAGCCCATGGCCTCAGTCGGGTCCCATGGCATCAGTCGGCGCCCATGGCATCAGTCGGGGCCCATGGCAGCAGTCGGAGCCCATGGCATCAGTCGAGGCTGTAACGTGTCTCTTTTTACTTTAGGTTGTTACATTAATTTGAATTCTTGATTAATTCAATTTAAATATTTTTAAAATTTGGTTAGTGTTACAAACTGCCAAAGCCTTCCCTATTTTTTCTATTTTGTCATCTAACCTAGTCTGTAGATGTCCTATCTGCTCTTCTACTTCATTATTTACTCTAGGCCTACTCATTTGACTATTTAGCTTATAGCCTACTTCAGTTGTTGTTATGTTTACTTTTATGTATTTATTTAGCAAGGTTTTATTTATCTCATCTAATTTATCCTTGTCATTGGTTATTTTTATAGTTGGTTCCCTATCTTGATCATTTACTTTACTGCTACTATTTTCTTTCAATTCACTCTCTACATCAAAGTGCATTTTTACTCGTTTTATTTTCTTGACAAAGTTATCTTTAACCTGACTTGTCCTATCATCTACATCTTTTATTGGCTTGTTAGCTTTCATGTTATTTTCATTATTTAGTTTCATATTATTATCATTTAATTCTCTCATTTTAATATTAGTTCCCCCTAGCCTAACATTAATCTTGTCAAGTTTGGTATTTATGCTGTTATTCACTTCTAGCAGCAACTCTATTTTATTGGACAGTAGGCTGTCCTTATCATTATTTACTTTGATAGTTTGCTCCCTATCTTCATTCTCTACTTCATTTACAACACTATTCTCCTTACTTTTATCAAGTTTAGTATCGAGGTTATCAATCATTTTATCAAGTTTAGCCTAGAGATTATCATATTTATCATTTGTTTTATTAAGTTTGATTTCAAGATTATCTTGTTTAGTGTTTATTTTTACTAAATTTGCATTCATTTTTAATAACATGTCCATTATACTGGACAATGTATCTTCCCTATCTACTCCTGGCCCATTGTTTTCAGTTTTATTTTTATTTAAATTGGATTCCCTAATGATACTCAAAGATATATCGGAGTCGTCTGAGTCATTTTCAGTACTTGGTATAATATTTACTTCTGACATGTTTCTATTTTAATGAGTTCAAAAATACAACCTATAAAAATTTTCTATTACTTAATTAAATTTAAATGAAATTTCACACAGACTGTAATTCTTTGACAAATTGTTGACAAATTATTTTTAAATATTTTTTAAATATATTTAAATTAATACTGGTATTATATAGCCCCACGTTGGGCGCCAAACTGTAACGTGTCTCTTTTTACTTTAGGTTGTTACATTAATTTGAATTCTTGATTAATTCAATTTAAATATTTTTTATATCAAATTCTTTAATTTAATTCATAACAATTAAATTAATTGAGAGCATTATTCTTAATTTAATCTCAGGGTCTTAAACGGGTAAATCGGTGGGACTATATAATACACAGACTCCAAAATTCTTTTACACAAACATTTTTTATTTACATTATTTTAAACATAACTCTACTTTTACTCACAAACAAATTTGATTATAACATGAAGTTTTTTTTACTTTATTCAGATGATTTGGCAAAACAATTTCATAATAATATCCTTAGGTCTAAACTTATCTTTTGAACAATGAAGTTCTCGTAGAGCACTATTCGAACCGATTCAATATTTTAATTTAAATGAATTGAAACTTTAATAATGCATTGTTTTATAATATCGTATTATGACTTTACAGATTTATCGAAAGTTCCCGGACAAATGAAGTTCTAGGGATGTCGGAGTAGTAATGTACTGTATGTCTGTGTTACTGGGTGTCTGTCTAGGGAGTGATCGAGGGCTAGCGGATTTTGGTAGCAGTCACCCGCATGGTGAACCCCTTCCTTTATTGCGTGAACCAATAGCGTCTCTCCTTTTTTTTTAGTGTTCGCCAACAGGTCGTCTGTTCAAACGTAACTTGTGCGTTCTCCTCCTTGAGTCCCGGGGTGGGGGCTATGGAAAATTCCAACTGACTTTCATGTTGACTCTTGTCACACACTATTCCGTCTTATTTTTATCGACTGGTGCCATTCAGGCGTTCCCACATCTGTTTGGGACAGATATTTCTGTTCCTCTCCTATCTGGCTTGCAAAAATTCTCTAACATAATTTGAAACTTCGTTATTTATTCCAATTAAATATATCCTTTTCTTTAATACAATAATTTATTATTTATTTGAATTAATTAATTTATTTATCAATTTGGTGGACCTGTTACAAGGCCCATAGCATCAGTCAGAGCTCATGGCATCAGCCGGGGCCGATGACCCGATGTCATCAGTTCGGGCCGATGGTATCAGTCGGGGCCCGTGGCAACAATCAGAGCCCTTGGCATCAGTCGGGGCCCGTGGCATCAGTCGGGGCCCATGGCATCAGTCGGGGCCCATGGCATCAGTTGGGGCCCATGGCATCAGTCGGGGCCCTTGGCATCAGTCGGGGCCCATGGCATCAGTCGGGGCCCTTGGCATCAGTCGGGGCCCATGGCATCAGTTGGGGCCCATTGCATCAGTCAGAGCCCATGGCCTCAGTCGGGACTCATGGCACAGTCGGGGCCAATAATCGGGAGAGAGATCATTTGGAGGGCATGGAGTCAATCGGGAGCCCTAACACAAAATCTCCAAAGTTTCTCAATAGTTTTTCTAAATAGATAATCAAAATATACAGGGTGTTCCCAAAATAAGTTCCGAAACTTGAGGTTATGATTGTTTGGGTATAAATAAGTAAAAATGTTCCTATACATATAGGTCCGAATATGCTTCGTTTTCAATATGGCGGCCATTTTAGTATTTTCACTTAATTATTAGTAATTTCACAATCCCTTACAATACGGTGCTAAAATTTGGAATGAAGGTACCTGTTCTGCTTTATTTAAGGTTGTGGTAATATTATTTTACTATATTCAATATTTTAAAAATGGCGGCACTTAAAAGCATATAATTTTAAATTGCGCAAAAACGCGTGATCTTAGAAAACATTTAAAAGAAATAAAAGAAGTGGAGTTTACATCGGATAGAATGATGACAGTTAGGATTAGAAACAAAAACAAGGAAATAAAAATAATGCAGGTGTATGCACCACAGACATGATGTTCAGAGGAAGAAAAGGAAGAGTTTGAAGAAAAGCTGGAAGACCAAATACGAAATGTAAATATATTAATGGGGGATTTAAATGCAAAGGTTGGGACCGACAGAAGAGGGTTTGAGGAGGTGTTGGGCAATTTTGGGTTTGGAAACAGAAATGAGGAAGGAAGACGACTGCTGGACATGTGCCAAAGAAATGCATTGACAATTGGAAATGGGAGATTTCAAAAGAGGGAGAGCCATATAATAACAAGGTATAGTTGGGATGGGATAGTAAAAAGTGTAATTGATTATATAATAACAGATAGAGAATGGGGAGAAAAGATCATGGATGTGAAGGTGATTCCCAGCGTAAGCGTAGGAGGGGACCATAGACTGTTGGTGGGGGTGTTTAGAATGGAAATAAAAGAGAGCAGAACGACAAAACCAGTTGAAAGAATAAAGGGATGGAGACTGCAGGAGGAGCAGAAGAAGGAAGAATTTAGAAATATGGTAAAAAAGGAGTTACCCAGAACAGAGGTAGGGGAGCTGGAAGAGGAATGGAATCGGTTCAAGGACACAATAGTAAAGGCAGCCGAAAAGGTATGTGGGAGAACAAAGGGGAAAAGAAGAGAAAAACAAACAAGTTGGTGGAATGAAGAGACAATTAAAGGAGTAAAAGAGAAGAACAAAGCATGGAGGAAGTGGTGGAAAACCAGAGCGCAAGAAGACAAAGATGAATATTTGGCAAAGAAGAGAGAATGCAGAAGAATAATAAAGGACGCAAAGGACAAGGAATGGGAGAACTTCACGAAAAAGTTAGAGGAAGACTTAGGACAAAACAAAAAGATGTTCTATAGTATGATGAGGAACAAAAAGAGAGTGACCGAAAGTGCCAAAACAATTCAAAATGAAAATGGAGTCATGGTGGAAGGAGTGGAAATGAAAAAGTTGTGGAAAAGGTATTTTCAAACACTGTTGAATGAAAACTATGAGGAAGAAGAGGAAGACGAAAATGAGGAGCAATGGGAGAGAGGGGAAGAGATAAGTTGGAGGGAAATAGAAAAGGCGGTGAAAGAGATGAAAAGTGGGAAATCCCCAGGACCAGATGAAGTATCATCAGATATGGTAAAGGCTTTGGGAGCAGTGGGAGTATATTGGTTGAAGAGAGTCTTCACATGCGTATGGAGGGAAGGAAGAGTGCCTGACGACTGGGGGAAAGGTGAAATAATAACAATACACAAGAAGGGAAGTAGAAGACTATGCAAGAACTATAGAGGAGTAACATTAATAAGCCATGTTGCCAAAATATTTGAAAAAATAATTTTTAACAGGATTAAGGACGTGATAGAGGACCAGATAGGGGAGGAACAACATGGGTTTAGGAAGGGAAGAAGTACGATCGACTTGATTTTTGCAGTGAGACAAATGGTTGAAAAGCACTGGGAGTTCAATAAAAAGTTAATACTGGTGTTTATAGATGTCGAGAAAGCCTACGATTCTGTTAAGAGAAAAAGTATATGGGAGAGTATGGAAAAAATAGGAGTGACAGAAAATATGATGAAATGGGTTAAGGAATTGTATAGGGTGCACGAGTGCAGAGTTAGGACATGTGATGGTAATACAGAATGGTTCAAGGTAAAGAAAGGGCTGAAACAGGGGAGTGTTCTGTCTCCGATTCTTTTTAATGTAGTTATGGAGATAATGATGAGAGAAATTAAAGAGGAGACAAATGAAGAGATGAAGATAATGATGTTTGCTGACGATATTCTGATGTGGGGAGAAAACAGGGAGGAGATACAAGAACAACTGGACAAGTGGAGTAGGAAGATGAGGGAGAGAGGGCTGAGGATAAGCAAGGAAAAAAGTGAAGTAATGGTAGTAGGAAGGGACACAGTTTTGGAAGAAGATATATTGGTAGATGGAAGTATACTAAAAAAGGTAGATGATTTCAAATACCTTGGAACGATGGTGTCAAGTGATGGAAGAATGGAACAGGAAATAAATGCCAGATTAGGAATGGGAGCGGGATTCTTCCGGACGGTGAAACACCTAGTATGGGACAAAGAGGTACCAAGGAGGGCCAAGGTAATGATGTTCAAGAATTACTATAGGCCTATAATTACTTATGCGGCAGAGACATGGCGGATGTCAGAAAGGGAGTGGAGTAGAGTACAGGCAGGGGAAATGAGGTTCTTGAGAGCAATAAAGGGAAGAACTCGAAGAGATAGAATTAGGAATAGTGAGATAAGGAAGGATGTAGTGGAGGAGAGTATAAGAGAAAGAGTGGAACAAGCAAGGTTGAGGTGGTATGGTCACGTAAAAAGGATGAGTGTAGAGAGGTTGCCGAGGAAGATGGAGGAATGGGAAATGGAGGGAAGGAGGCCCAGAGGAAGACCACGAAGAAGATGGCTGGATGGAGTGAGGACAGACGTGGAAAAGAGAGGGAGTGTGTGGGGGGAAGTGGTGAGAGAGGAGATGTGGAGGGACAGGAGAAGATGGAGAGGCTTGGTGACAACCCAGACCCAGGATTGACTGGAACGGGACCGGATAAGTAAGTAAGTAAGTAAAAAAGTGGCCAAATGTAATAACAAATCTAACAAGTTCCAATTTAATAAAATAAGTTCATAAGTAAAGGAGTAACTACAATTTAGGCATTACGTTGTATGATCTGTTTCATTTGATTAGACATTGAATTGCTGGTGTTGAATGAATTTCATATCAGCTGATAAAGTAAATATTAAACTGCTGATATTTTAGCATTTTCATTGCAGATTACTCATTCTTGACAAATTAGATCATGATATGTTTTCAAATAGTTTAATTTGTGGTTATGAAATTACTAATAATTTAGTGAAAATACGAAAATAGCCGCCATATTGAAAACGAAGCATATTATTTGGACCTATATGTATAGGAACATTTTTACTTATTTTTACCCAACGAATCATAACCTGAAGTTTCGGAACTTAGTTTGAGGACACCCTGTATAAGTAATTTATTATATAAGAATTTACGTTAATGTAGTTATAACATGTTCATTATTATTACTATTCATTTTTATGAATTCATTTATAACTAATGAATAATGAAAAATAGTTACTAAGCTTATCACCTCTTTGTAATTTTTGTTTATTAGCCCAGGTATCCTCATAATATCATCAAATTTTTTCGATTTTGAGTGCCGTAATTGCACGCTATTATAAATAAATATATGAGATGCTGTGTAAATTTTCCTCGAGAAACATATCCTCAAATTAGTTTTATCGTCCTCTAGTTTGTAAGTTGTACTATGATACTTTGTTTAAAACAATTAGTCAATATCAAATAAGTGTTAAGTGTGTTTGCACCTTTTATAAACACAAGGAAACCGACTAATGTAATGGCCGATTACTCATCAAAATTTCAGTGTCTTATAGAATGTAGTAAGAAAGAAAATAAATCTAATTGTTTTCTTACTTGCCCTCATCACAAAAGTCACAAGCTGCCACAGAACTGTTGTTTATTTTCTGTGGAAATCTAAAATGAAATACAGCGATTTTTCAAAACAAAAGGAGAACAAGGTCCACTGCTAAGGTGTAAGTAAGGTGGACTCATTGTAGAGTCCACGTATCCAATGTGGTCTAGTGGAGGGTAGAGTGGCAAGACCTGAACAGGCCGGCCACTCAACACCTAGCAGCTTCGGTCCTCCCACTTGCGGCGACACTGCTCCCAGTATATGTGGGGTCTGCATTCGCCAATACGCCACCGAGAACTAAACCGTTGCAAGTCTATTATTAAGTTCAGAGAAAGTGTTAAATTATAAATATGATCAAATACTCTCTTGAAACCTGTAAATACTATCTTAACATTATTGTTTGATACTACAAACGTACAGTAAATTTATATTATCAAACAGAACTAATCATTTTAATATAAACCTATTTCTGAGGAAATTTGCACTATTTTGTATCAGTTTAGTAAACAATTTTGGTTAAATTCATATTCAATTAAATGCCCGGTCTTCAGAAAATATCTAGAACCATGGTGTTCTTTGTATTAAATTATAAAATTAAATTTTTTAAACTGCTCTCTAAAGCAGCAACAAATTATTAAAACAACTTAATCCATTTTAAACGTATTTATTTACATATAAAATTTAAATTACCTGTTCATAATATAAATATCCGTATCTATGGACTTTTTAACGCTGTTTACCAACAATAAACTATAACAGTTAATATATAAATATTCAAGTTAAATAAATAGATAATGGTTGTAGTCTTGTGTTTCGTAACTATTTATGGGATTTCATCTACAAAATGTAAACATTTTAAAACAATTAAGATCAAACATTTTGTGATATAGTTTGATGCTTTCTAATCGTTTGTAGCAAGCATAATGCTGTTGGAAGTTTGGTCCCACACACGCCTCTTTATTATTTAGTATTTTTAATAGAAAATAAATGTATACTTTAATTTTTCAACATTCATTCACACATTTAAATTTTATCAATGGAATAAGCATGTTCCATGATAACTAGAAAAAGATATATATATATAACTAAAGATTTAAGATCTATAGCCGTTTAGTGTCACCATGTATGTACTAAGTATATACATTAAAACACAATTCAGTTGGGACATTAGTACTCTAAATTATGTAAAATCATCCTCATCTTAGGAAGTGTCAATTTTCGTAGAAAATAGGCTTAGCCTAAAATATTTACTTTAGTTTAAAAAAGCACATATTTAGTTGATACACGAATAAATAGAGGTGCTATGACTAAGCCAAGTTCCATCTGTGTAAGTATGTTTACTTCTACATGATCATACTCTAACTCGTTGACGTGATGGTTTTTGATAATTAAGTATTTAATACTAGGTGGATCTTTTTATGAGTGGCGTTTTCATAAAAATTGAATTCCATAAATGATTTCAGCGTTCCATAATTGAGAAACGCCGCTCTTGTTTATTGTATGCAATTTCCACAGTACAGACGTGTTATTGTAATGCGTTACTGTGGATGAAGGCACTGCACCGGAACTGGAAAATTTGTATATCTAATGACTGATGAAAACAAAATATTTATTTGTAAGATATTTTAGTTTGAACGCCTTTTTTTGTCGCATGGTGTTCTAGTTGCAATCACAATAGAATAAACATTGTTGATTCCGATGAAGCATCGTACGGAAATTGTTTATATACTACGTGTTGCGTCGGTTGCGCGTCTACGCATACATGTGCTGTCATCTTGCTCAAATTACATAGCCGAAGACGTACAGTGTAGACCCGACCTTATATAAAAATACCAGGAACTGTCATAATATTATATTCAGTAAAATAATGCTTACAATCCTCTTTATAAGCTAGGTTGGCCAAAATTCAACGTCGACACCACACCTTGGAGCGATCTTATGAACAAATGGACGTCTTTATTAATGGTGGGTTAGGTCAGTGAAGTTCTCTTATAGTCTACATTCAACCTCAGCGTTGAAATAATGAGAGACGAAGTTTGTCATTAAACATTCTTCTGTCAGTTATATTTTAACATTATTTTTCACAACGTTTGAAACAAATTTAGACGATTATAAAATAGGAAAAACGCGTAAATAATAAACATTATACACTCAACCGTAATCATTACATACTCAAATTTTTATTCTTATCTGGTAGTTACATATGTTAATTGTTTTTTTTTTTTTTTTTTTTTTTTTATGGTGTGCCTTTCATTATAACCACAAGATAAGATTACCCTAAGGAGCAATGGGTTTTTTAAATCTAACTTAATGGTTAGTTTGCTTTAATTTTTTTTAATAGAGAAAAAGTTTCTTAAACAGAATAATAAATAAATTAATCGAAAACAAAACTTATTCCTGTGTAAAATTTCTATAAACATTTTTGTTTACTTCCTCTGGGCTGTAGTTGGATGGTGTCAAATGACGTTCTTAATCTTTTAAGAGTCTGCAGAGGTTGTCGGCCATGTTGGTTTTAATCACATAAGAACAGTGTTCATTTGGGAATCCATATTTTGTTGTTATTAAATGTATTGGCCAAAAGTTGTGTATGAGGTGTAATTTTAAACGTTATAATATTGGATTTGCTTTTGATATTTCGAACACATACGCCTAGTTTTAAAAAATGGGTGAAAATAAAAATTTTAAGCTAAATATTTTTTATATTTTGTCTATAAAACTAATCAGGAATTTACAAAGCAATTAACTTACGACGCGCAATTTCATTATTAATCAAATGCAATTTGTTTAGAACAAAAATCCGGTTAAAAATAACTGTTTAGTTTTGATAAGCGTGATCCAACTAAACAGCCTAACCGTCATGGCTGTTTATATATGTCCGGTTTGAAAATAGCATTGTTCTTGTGGGACCAACATGCATATCTAACAGGCTTTGCTGACCCGAAGGAATAAAAACTCTAGTTTATTATGACCCGAAAAAATTTCTCTTTGCAAATAAAATATCATAATTTCAAATTAAGTTGGTATAAGATGATAAAACTAAAATTGTATTGTTATATGATATTAAAAAATACCACTAGTGTTATTTTAGCATTGATTATATAAATGATTTTAGTTAACGATCATAAAAGGTAATGTTGAGAGAAGGTTAGCGCCTTCAATTTGGTTTCAGGCCAGACGGTAGAACGTCAACTCGTGACTCGCTAATAACATTAATGGACAAATAAAAATATAATCAAATATGGTGGCTTGTTATGCTTCATTACTTTCTCTGACTGACAAGAGTGACTGAGACAATAGAAGTGAGGGGTGTGGCGGCACTGCTATATACAGACGAGTTATTTGTGACCCGGAAGAGCGGATGTATCGGAACTGTTTTACAGTAATCACAAGATGAGCAGGACGAGTCACGGACAGTGCTGAGCGGATCTCGTCAACCATGATACTGTCGAATAAAACTGTTGTACAAAGGTTTTCAATTTAACCTGCCATCAATTTAATTAAATGTAATTTTTAACTTAATATCAGTTTTCATGTATTATTACTACCATAATAACTGATATATGAAAGTTATAACTCCATAATACAAATCAATTGATTTTTTCAAACTTCTTCAAAACTATTAGGTACATAAAAAACATTAAACATATTTAAATAACATAAAAACAAAACACTAAAATAAAAAAATTTGGGTGTCCATTATAAATGTTGAAGCTGGTCGCAATATTAGAAAATTATGGCTCGATTTTCAAAAATTTATTTCTTTTTTTTATTTATTTTAGATTGTTTCATCATTAATACCGATTTAAAATTATAATTCCAATAAGAGACTCATCAAGAAACATGTAATACTTACTTACCTTACCTTACCTCCTTGGCCATTGAAAAACCCCAGTTGGTTTTTGGCCTCGCCAACAATGCCTCTCCATTCTGCTCTGTTCTTTGCTGCCTCAGGTGTAGTTCCCAATTTGTAAATATCTTTGAGGACCTGATCTCTCCATCTAAGTCTTGGCCTGCCAAGGGGTCTTCTACCGTCTGGGTTCGATCGTTCAATATAATTAATAATGGAGGTATTTTCTCGCCTCCACACATGTCCAGCCCACCTTAGTCTTCTACTTTTCACTAATGCTACTATATCTGGGTGAGTGTATATTTCTCTTAATTCTCTGTTCTTTCTTATTCTCCATACATCTCCTTCGCATACTGGACCAAACACTTTTCTTAATACTCTATTTTCAAATACAATAAGCTTCTTCTCATATTCCTTTGTCAGTGACCATGTTTCAGCTCCATATAGTAACACAGGGAGGACTAGTGTATGGTAGATTTTGATCTTAGTTTTCCTAGACAATATTTTGGATTTAAGTAATTTCTCTACTGCCCAATAGGTCTTAGAGGCTAAGACTAGTCTATTTTGAATTTCGTTTTCCTCTTTTATGTTTTGTGCTAGCTTTATGCCAAGGTATTTAAACTCTTCGACTTTTTCAAATTCCCACTTGTCCACTTTAATATTTTGTATTCTATTCATTCCCTGTCTTCTGGTTATATGCATATACTTTGTCTTATCCTGGTTTATTTCTAATCCCACCTTTCTGGTTTCTTGAATGAGCACTTTTGCTAAATTTTCCAGATCTGTTCTACTTTCAGCAAGAAGAGCAACGTCATCCGCAAAAGCTAATACATTTACTTTTGATCCAACATAGATCCCAGCTCTTAAATCTTTTGTCTTCCTGAGTGTAACATGTAATACACATATTTAAATATTCCACTTATTTATTTATAACCAATAAACTAGTTTATAAAACACTTATTACGATATTTAATACTTCCAGTGCTGGACTTCAAATATCCAAGCCTACCGTACTTCAAATATCTAAACCAAATAAGGTTTATCGAAAATTTCTATTGTTAAAGATATAATAATAATTATTATTATTACACCTGCTTTAGATAAGCTATCACGTTTGGCTGTTGGACATGGACACATTTACTTGTACGTCAGGGCGGGGGGTAAGATTATCTTTTGATTAGTCATTACTTTTATAATGACACTATATATGTTGACTTTTAATTTTTAAATTCTTTCAACGTTTTGCAATTACTTGACTACCAATTACATAATCACAACAATAAGAATGGATTGTTGAATTAACATAATTCGTTTCTTTTTAACCTATAATTTAAAATCACTAAGCTACTGTATTTTAAATCAAAACCTATATTTAGCTCAGGTTCAAAAACGAATGTTATAATCAACTATTAAATAATATATGCCAAGATTTAAAAAAATGTATAAAACAGTTAATTGAGTCAAATTCAAACTATAAAATGGCGTAAGGTTTAAAAACAATCAACAGCTAAGCCTAAAGATCTAGATCTTAATGTTTTACCTGTAAACCTACATTGATTGTACTCTGGTTTAACTCTTTGCATATTTTATCGATTGTACTTTAATATAAAATATTCTGCTATCGGTAAATAAGAGATGTTCGCTGGAGTTCTTCGGTAGGTAAGTAGGGAGAGTGAGGAAGGAAGCCCAGTCAAACTGATAAACTGCACTCTCGCAGTTGGTCGCAGTTTAATTACCAGGAAGGACAGGAAGTCTCCTCCCACACTGACCTGATAAAGAGTGGACGCTGATAATTCATGCTGAACCCAGTAACAAGCACTCACTCAAGACGGCCAAAGCCAATGCATTTGCTGTAGACGCGCGCATTTTGTTTCAACTTAGCGCTTTTAGCGTATATTACACCGATGTATAATACTTTTAACTGGATCGGCGCACTCCGTTCTGTGAATGGGAGCCGGCTCACCGCTCTACCCCCACCACAGTACTGGGCCCAGCGCTGCCCAACTGACTTGTCTTCAATGCAATGCTGGAAATATTTTAACATTACAGTTAAAATGTTTTGCTAATTGCCAATATGCTAAGTCAGTATTAAGTGTATACTGTAGTTTAAGAAACATCTAAGGAAAGTTTTATTATCTATAAACAATTAATTAATTATAGAGGCCCCAAGAATGAATCGCATAACAAAACCTGCAGTATATATGTTACTGACTGTTACAACATAAAGCTTTCTTAACTGTTACATAAAATAAAATTCGTTAGTCTTGTGATGTATATTTAATTTGTACATTGAAATAAATGTTAAATATATTACTTGTACTGCAACGAACAGTAAAGTCTGATGACTTAAATATCTTCCTTTTTTTAAGCATTTGTCCACAATAGTTGTTATAGTTCCGGATTTTGTGGAAATCTGGAAAACAGATCTATTTATTTCAATTTTTAATAACACAACGAAATAAATTCAATACATATTTTTTTCAATAATTATTAACTATAATTTCAATCCTTCCTAATGAGCTATTAAAAAAAAGAAAAACTAACATGATTGGAAAAACAAATATTCGGATAAAGCGTTTAACATTTTTGGAAATGCTATTCCTATGTAAACTCTAGGAATTTCTGGTAACTCACAAAAGAAAATATCATATTATTAACTAAAAAATGAGAAGATGTGTTTTTCAATGTATCAATCTTAATACAGTTTAGCTGCAAGTTAAGTTTATACACAACTACTTATTTAGCTGCAAGTTAGATTTATACACAACTACTTATTTAGCTGCAAGTTAAGTTTATACACAACTACTTATTTTCTCGTGCTTTGCTATGGGATAAACATTTAAACAGTAATATACAAATTTCGTTAAAATAAATTTTAAATTAGGGGGCTCGCCTACAATATTCGCGTGCCAACCAGGTCATCAATGAGACATTTCAGTAGAACACTACAAAGAAGCAATGCTTACACCACCATAAACATTATAAACCTAAACTGCTGTTATATGTGCCATTAAGAACTCTGTAGTATTGTTGGTAGGTGAATCGTAATTTATATCATAAAATAACAAAATGTGATAGGCATATATTATTCCTTTAGACCATATTAGTTTAACTAATTAATTTAATAATTAAAATGTTACTACAGAACCGGGGATTTTTGTATGTAGAAGAATGATAGTACCAATACATTAAAGCGTGCTTTTGTATGTAGAAGAATGACAGTACCAACACACTAAAGCGTGCTTTTGTATGTAGAAGAATGACAGTACCAACACACTAAAGCGTGCTTTTGTATGTAGAAGACTGATAGTACCAACACACTAAAGCATGCTTTTATATGTAGAAGACTGATAGTACCAACACACTAAAGCGTGCTTTTGTATGTAGAAGAATGACAGTACCAACACACTAAAGCGTGCTTTTGTATGTAGAAGACTGATAGTACCAACACACTAAAGCATGCTTTTGTATGTAGAAGACTGATAGTAGGCCTACCAACACACTAAAGCATGCTTTTGTATGTAGAAGACTGATAGTACCAACACACTAAAGCGTGCTTTTGTATGTAGAAGAATGATAGTTCCAACACATTAAAGCGTGCTTTTGTATGTAGAAGAATGACAGTACCAACACACTAAAGCGTGCTTTTGTATGTAGAAGACTGATAGTACCAACACACTAAAGCATGCTTTTGTATGTAGAAGACTGATAGTACCAACACACTAAAGCGTGCTTTTGTATGTAGAAGACTGATAGTACCAACACCATAAAGCATGCTTTTGTATGTAGAAGACTGATAGTACCAACACACTAAAGCGTGCTTTTGTATGTAGAAGACTGATAGTACCAACACACTAAAGCATGCTTTTGTATGTAGAAGACTGATAGTACCAACACACTAAAGCATGCTTTTGTATGTAGAAGAATGATAGTACCAACACATTTAAGAGTGCTTTTGTACGTAGAAGACTGATAGGACCAATACATTAAAGCGCGCTTTTGTATGTAGAAGAATGATAGTACCATCACACTAAAGCATGCTTTTGTATGTAGAAGACTGATAGTACCAACACACTAAAGCGTGCTTTTGTATGTAGAAGACTGATAGTACCAACACACTAAAGCGTGCTTTTGTATGTAGAAGACTGATAGTACCAACACACTAAAGCGTGCTTTTGTATGTAGAAGACTGATAGTACCAACACACTAAAGCATGCTTTTGTATGTAGAAGACTGATAGTACCAACACACTAAAGCGTGCTTTTGTATGTAGAAGACTGATAGTACCAACACACTAAAGCATGCTTTTGTATGTAGAAGAATGATAGTACCAATACATTTAAGAGTGCTTTTGTACGTAGAAGACTGATAGGACCAATACATTAAAGCGCGCTTTTGTATGTAGAAGAATGATAGTACCAACACATTAAGTGTGCTTTTGTATGTAGAAGAATAATAGTACCAACACATTTAAGCGTGCTTTTGTAAGTAGAAGACTGATAGGACCAACACATTAAGTGTGCTTTTGTATGTAGAAGAATGATAGTACCAACACATTAAGTGTGCTTTTGTATGTAGAAGAATAATAATACCAACACATTTAAGAGTGCTTTTGTACGTAGAAGACTGATAGTACCAATACATTAAAGCGCGCTTTTGTATGTAGAAGAATGATAGTACCAACACATTAAGTGTGCTTTTGTATGTAGAAGAATAATAGTACTAACACATTAAAGCGTGCTTTTGTAAGTAGAAGACTGATAGGACCAACACATTAAGTGTGCTTTTGTATCTAGAAGAATAATAGTACCAACACATTTAAGAGTGCTTTTGTACGTAGAAGACTGATAGGACCAACACATTAAGTGTGCTTTTGTATGTAGAAGAATAATAGTACCAACACATTAAGTGTGCTTTTGTATGTAGAAGAATGATAGTACCAACACATTAAGTGTGCTTTTGTATGTAGAAGAATAATAGTACCAACACATTTAAGAGTGCTTTTGTACGTAGAAGACTGATAGTACCAATACATTAAAGCGCGCTTTTGTATGTAGAAGAATAATAGTACCAACACATTAAGTGTGCTTTTGTAAGTAGAAGACTGATAGGACCAACACATTAAGTGTGCTTTTGTATGTAGAAGAATAATAGTACCAACACATTTAAGAGTGCTTTTGTACGTAGAAGACTGATAGTACCAATACATTAAAGCGCGCTTTTGTATGTAGAAGAATAATAGTACCAACACATTAAGTGTGCTTTTGTATGTAGAAGAATGATAGTACCAACACATTAAGTGTGCTTTTGTATGTAGAAGAATGATAGTACCAACACATTAAGTGTGCTTTTGTATGTAGAAGAATAATAGTACCAACACATTAAAGCGTGCTTTTGTGAGTAGAAGACTGATAGGACCAACACATTAAAGCGTGCTTTTGTGAGTAGAAGACTGATAGGACCAACACATTAAGTGTGCTTTTGTATGTAGATGAATAATAGTACCAACACATTAAAGCGTGCTTTTGTAAGTAGAAGACTGATAGGACCAACACATTAAGTATGCTTTTGTGAGTAGAAGACTGATAGGACCAACACATTAAGTGTGCTTTTGTATGTAGAAGAATAATAGTACCAACACATTTAAGAGTGCTTTTGTAAGTAGAAGACTGATAGGACCAACACATTAAGTGTGCTTTTGTATGTAGAAGAATAATAGTACCAACACATTAAAGCGTGCTTTTGTAAGTAGAAGACTGATAGGACCAACACATTAAGTGTACTTTTGTATGTAGAAGAATAATAGTACCAACACATTTAAGAGTGCTTTTGTAAGTAGAAGACTGATAGGACCAACACATTAAGTGTGCTTTTGTATGTAGAAGAATAATAGTACCAACACATTAAGTGTACTTTTGTATGTAGAAGAATAATAGTACCAACACATTTAAGAGTGCTTTTGTAAGTAGAAGACTGATAGGACCAATACATTAAAGCGCGCTTTTGTATGTAGAAGACTGATAGGACCAACACATTAAGTGTACTTTTGTATGTAGAAGAATAATAGTACCAACACATTTAAGAGTGCTTTTGTAAGTAGAAGACTGATAGGACCAACACATTAAGTGTGCTTTTGTATGTAGAAGAATAATAGTACCAACACATTAAAGCGTGCTTTTGTAAGTAGAAGACTGATAGGACCAATACATTAAAGCGCGCTTTTGTAAGTAGAAGACTGATAGGACCAACACATTAAGTGTACTTTTGTATGTAGAAGAATAATAGTACCAACACATTTAAGAGTGCTTTTGTAAGTAGAAGACTGATAGGACCAACACATTAAGTGTGCTTTTGTATGTAGAAGAATAATAGTACCAACACATTAAAGCGTGCTTTTGTAAGTAGAAGACTGATAGGACCAACACATTATGTGTGCTTTTGTATGTAGAAGAATAATAGTACCAACACATTAAAGCGTGCTTTTGTAAGTAGAAGACTGATAGGACCAACACATTAAGTGTACTTTTGTATGTAGAAGAATAATATTACCAACACATTAAAGCGTGCTTTTGTAAGTAGAAGACTGATAGGACCAACACATTAAGTGTGCTTTTGTATGTAGAATAATAATAGTACCAACACATTAAAGCGTGCTTTTGTAAGTAGAAGACTGATAGGACCAACACATTAAGTGTGCTTTTGTATGTAGAAGAATAATAGTACCAACACATTAAAGCGTGCTTTTGTAAGTAGAAGACTGATAGGACCAACACATTAAGTGTACTTTTGTATGTAGAAGAATAATAGTACCAACACATTTAAGTGTGCTTTTGTAAGTAGAAGACTGATAGGACCAACACATTAAGTGTGCTTTTGTATGTAGAAGAATAATAGTACCAACACATTAAAGCGTGCTTTTGTAAGTAGAAGACTGATAGGACCAACACATTAAGTGTACTTTTGTATGTAGAAGAATAATAGTACCAACACATTTAAGTGTGCTTTTGTAAGTAGAAGACTGATAGGACCAACACATTAAGTGTACTTTTGTATGTAGAAGAATAATAGTACCAACACATTAAAGCGTGCTTTTGTAAGTAGAAGACTGATAGGACCAACACATTAAGTGTGCTTTTGTATGTAGAAGAATAATAGTACCAACACATTAAAGCGTGCTTTTGTAAGTAGAAGACTGATAGGACCAACACATTAAGTGTACTTTTGTATGTAGAAGAATAATAGTACCAACACATTTAAGTGTGCTTTTGTAAGTAGAAGACTGATAGGACCAACACATTAAGTGTGCTTTTGTATGTAGAAGAATAATAGTACCAACACATTAAAGCGTGCTTTTGTAAGTAGAAGACTGATAGGACCAACACATTAAGTGTACTTTTGTATGTAGAAGAATAATAGTACCAACACATTAAAGCGTGCTTTTGTAAGTAGAAGACTGATAGGACCAACACATTAAGTGTGCTTTTGTATGTAGAAGAATAATAGTACCAACACATTAAAGCGTGCTTTTGTAAGTAGAAGACTGATAGGACCAACACATTATGTGTGCTTTTGTATGTAGAAGAATAATAGTACCAACACATTAAAGCGTGCTTTTGTAAGTAGAAGACTGATAGGACCAACACATTAAGTGTACTTTTGTATGTAGAAGAATAATAGTACCAACACATTAAAGCGTGCTTTTGTAAGTAGAAGACTGATAGGACCAACACATTAAGTGTACTTTTGTATGTAGAAGAATAATAGTACCAACACATTTAAGTGTGCTTTTGTAAGTAGAAGACTGATAGGACCAACACATTAAGTGTGCTTTTGTATGTAGTAGAATAATAGTACCAACACATTAAAGCGTGCTTTTGTAAGTAGAAGACTGATAGGACCAACACATTAAGTGTACTTTTGTATGTAGAAGAATAATAGTACCAACACATTTAAGTGTGCTTTTGTAAGTAGAAGACCGATAGGACCAACACATTAAGTGTACTTTTGTATGTAGAAGAATAATAGTACCAACACATTAAAGCGTGCTTTTGTAAGTAGAAGACTGATAGGACCAACACATTAAGTGTACTTTTGTATGTAGAAGAATAATAGTACCAACACATTTAAGTGTGCTTTTGTAAGTAGAAGACTGATAGGACCAACACATTAAGTGTGCTTTTGTATGTAGAAGAATAATAGTACCAACACATTAAGTGTGCTTTTGAAATAGTTTATCGCTTGTTGAATTATTACTGAAATATTTTATCGTTTGAGTTTGCAGACTGAAGTCTAAGTAGACTAATGAAAATGTGTTTTTAATCCAAACATTATTTCTATACGGAATAATATGGTAATGAACAGCATTAAATAACTGTATGATGGTCAGTTCATGTAAAAGTGTTGCCCAGACATAAAAGAAACGTTAGTTTACATTTCAAATGTTTTGTCATATGAGATTATTTTTTATAACACCATAAAAATAAATAACAATACTAAACATAAAGTTAAATTCACACATCTATATAAAAAATAGATCTAAGACCTACTAATTAAAACATTAAAAACAAGTTAAAATTTTATTACAACCGTGTCTACAAATATAAACCCGGCAGACCGCTTAGTATATCTGTTGATTCTATTATTAAATAATTAATTGTCAATGCTCTCAATAAAGTCGACTGAGGTGTACTGTAAATGGTTTTAAGAACGTTTTGGTTTAACTCCGCATAAATCAAAATGGCTCCTTATCCCACCATAGCCACACAATACGAAGGCATATTTAGAGACAGAGTGGGATGAAGAGAGATAGAGAGACGGAGACCACTGACGCTTCCTGTGAAGAACTAATATTTTCCTTATGACATATGAGGAAAATATTAGTTCCTAAAAAAATCTTATGAGAATGGATTATCTTCTTGTTTCTATATAGTAAATAATGCCATGTAATGCTATAAATCTATTTAGACAAACGTTTAATTTAATCATCAGTATGGTTTTATAACTATACAGTACTGTATAGTGACCACTAAAGAGCATCAGTCACGCGCAGTAAAGGGGAATAACATCAGATGATAAAATATTTAACAGCGTGACTTATGTCAAGTAGAATCACTTGTTCTAAATTCTTATACTCTGAACGAAATTCCAATGAAAGTTATCCCATGATGTGCTATTCAAAGTTTTCCTAAAAATAATCTTAGTTTGTTTTATAGTATACTAGCATAGTACCCGTTTTTCGTACGGGGTATGGTATGTATAACTCGCGAGGTTTGCCGAGTCATTTGACAAGGCGATGCGCAGTAGCTAATTGGAGTGGGGGTAGCCACCAAGTCACATGGTGAGGGGTATACTGCCCACCCCTCGCGAGTCATAACTACCGGCGCGGTAACTAGTTCTGTATAATGCAAAAGTGCGTTATGGTTAGTTTTGGTACTGTATTTACTTCAGTTGTTTGTTTATTCCAACAGCTGGTTAATGAAACTATTATAAACAACTAGTGAACCCGGCGGACGTTGTCTCGCCTTTCATTTTTCATTGACATACCAAAATAAAGCAATAAAAAGAATTATAGAAAAAAACCATTATTTATTAAATGAGTGCAAGAGGGTAAACAATATTTTTGGTCTTCTTATTTGGTGTATAAATGTTAAGGTTTTTTGGTAAGCCTACTCTCGAGCAAGCGACGTAGAGCTGTCCAAGTAGTGTGTGCTACACTCTCAAGGTGAAATGTAGAACTACAATAAATAAAAACATATACAGTACTGTTGTTGTTAGAACTTTAATCTGCTTATGGCATGTGAAACTACATTAAACCACACAGTCATATGTTTTTTGTAAACAATTCAGATTCTCCATTTGAATAACATGGGATCTTTAGGAGCCCGTGGGGCAGGACCCTGTGGACGGATCTGCATCAAACTTCACAGAAACCTTCTCGGGAGTATACAGTACAACATCCTAAAGTTTCATGGCTATCGGTTCGATGGTTAGGCAGCACATAAACTTCAAACATATATATATATATACAAACATCCTCTTTTATAAATATAGATATATATATATATATATATATATACAAACATCCTCTTTTATAAATATAGATTAATTGTCAAATTGGTATTGCCATAGGGGTTACATCGATACTCCTTAGAGCACCTGGGGCGGTGCCCTGATGAAATTACATAAATAAAGATAGACCTATGTGTTAAGACGAGACCCCAAGAATGTCCATGCAAAATTTCAGCTGAATGTGTCCAGTAGTTTTTGCGTGATTGAGTATCACACAAACAGACAACATTAGTACCGGTATGCTAATAATAGTAAGATTAGCATTGTTATACCACGCCAACTTATGGTTTTACTTATTGAACTTATTACTGTATTTTACTTGCAAACTATATGTATTCGATTAGGGAACATGGCTGTTGCATGAACAGAACCATTCATGTAGTCAGCAGTCACAGCCCATAAATATTATTTATTCGAAAGAGTTACAGAACATAATAAAAAATAATATATTTTATATTGGTATATAAAATTACAGACATAATAATAATAATATGAAACAGTAAGTATAAATGTAAATATTTCGAAATATCTAACAAATGTTACTGTGAAATGATGAAATATTCAACAGCTGATCCAAATGTGTTGTGGAGAGCAAGTGTGGGAGGAAGAGTTTGACTGTTCAGAATGTTTGACTATACTGTATTAATGAACATGTTGCGGAAATATTTCCTCAGATAATCGTTATTGAATAAAATTCCTACTTTTAATTTTTAATCACTAAATCTTTTATATGATTTGTTTAGTTATAATTATTAAGTTCAAGACTTGTAAATATATATATTTGTATGTTTAATCACTGGGGAATAGTTTTATGATTTTATTATTATTTTAAGAAGATAACATTTTGAATATGATGTGGTAAATTAATTTCATATGCTACTCTTTAATAATAGGGTCTAATAATAAAATTCTTTATTGTTGTAGGACAATACAAGTATTGCATAACATGCATCAAACAAAATTTTTTAGTTCATTTAAAGTAAAATATGAACACTGAAAGATAAAAAAAGATTAAAAAGTAGCAACATTCAGATAATAAAAAAGAATTCCAAAAGAGAAAAAAGGAAAATAGATGCTCTAAGCCGATGTTTTCCCAGATGTATGGCCCATGAACTCATCCACCGAGTAAAACACATTCGACACTAAAAAGCGTCTCAATTTTGATTTGAATTTTGATTGACAATTCTCGAATCGGATGTCCTCTGGAACTCTGTTTAAAACGGAAACGCCCGCCTGTGAGGGCATGCGTGCCTTAGTAGCCAACATATGCTGTACTGTTCTGTACACGTGTCTAGATCTTGTGCTGTAGTTATGCACCTCTCTCCCCTGAATCGGGTTGCTTTTGAACCTGCAGTGGAATGCGATTTCTAGAATGTACAGCCCAGCCAGTGTTAGCAATCCGAGCTCCCAGAAAGCATCTCGGCACGACTCTAAATTTGAGTTTTGCTATTATTCTTATGGAGTTCTTTTGAAGAACAATAAGACGGTTAAAACTTTTCTGCGAGCAGCTGCTCCACAGTGCAATGCCATATGAAAGGTGGCATTGAATCAAACCGTGTTAAGCCATAAGCAATAATTCAGGGGGGCAGTGTCGAGAGAGCCTTCTGATCAGATACTTTATATCTGACGAGACCCTCTTGCAAACACTGTAAACATGATCATTCTACGTCAGCTCATCGTCATTGAACATTCCGAGGAACTTGGTGAAACCGACCTCTTCGATGACGATGTCATCTATCATTGCTGTCGGACGGCATGTTTTCAGAGCAGTGCTGCTGATTTGGAATCATGCCGCTCGTGATTCCAAATCACGTCATGTAGATTGATTTGGAAGGGTTGACTTTGAGATTTTTATTCCTTAACTATTGAATGCAAGAATTTATTTCTTTGAAAGAAACAATTTCAACTTGCTCAGTCTTCTTTGAACTGAAACAGAAAGTCGTGTCATCCGCATATTGTTCTATTCGACCTTTTGTAAAGACCGAATTCAAATCTTTCACAAACACCAAGAATATAAGGGGTCCGAGGATTGATTCCTGAGGGACACCGTATCTCAGTTTGGTTGTATGTGAAGTCACTTCATTGATCTGAACTTGCTGTAATCTTCCGGAGAGATATGACTATAACCACCTGTGGGGTAAGCCCCGCACTCCGCAGTTCCGCAGCCTGTCAAGGAGGATATTGTGGTTACGCAATCAAAGGCTTTGGATAAGTTGAGGAAGTTCGACACTTTGTGCTCGAATTTTAGTACTCCTCAGTAGTAAATTCTTGTCTTCAAGCTCTCAAATTCCATAAAAATTAAATACTGTACTTTACTTTGAGACACTCCAGACAGAGAAGTGGTGGCCCGGGGATGTGAGTTGTCTAGTCTGGATGGAAGGATCAAAAGGAGTCAAAGGGGTAGTATTACACAATCAATCTTCCTCGCTCAATGTTTCATCGAGCTTGAGTCAGCAATATTGGGTTAAAATGGTAGATTTTTATTATAAGCGGGGACTTGCTCGTGGGCTTGCTCGTGAGCGAGTCATCGAGCATGCCATATTTACTCAGCCTTACTCCAGTAAGCAAAGTTTGACCGTGTCATATCATTTATTTTACTGGGCGAAAATCAGACTACTTCTAAGATCTGGTTAGTAGTGGTCTATTAGGATAAAATTAAATCTGTGTTAGATTGTAACAATGGTCATATCTTATACACACTGATTAGAGACATCTAAGTTCACTCAAATCTTGACAAGAGACAAAGAGATATAAAATTTAAAAATCCAAAAACCGAATCCCACCAATTTTAAATTAAACTCTGCTCCTTTAGTTCTGCGCTATACATTTAAAGATATATTACATGAGTACGTTCTGTGTAACATTTTGGAGTTCACCCATGGACCTGGAATATTTTTTTACTAATGTTACAGAGAAGAAATAAATAGAGGACACATCCAGTAGTGCGTTAACTGTGTGTAGAGCTATCACCCTGTTAGACCCACCCAAATCCTCAACGATAAATGTAGTAGTAATTATTACTTCAGATTTATAAAGATGTATATCAGTTGTATAATCTGTCTATAACTGGGGCGTTCGTTGCGGCCATAACAAAGCGACCTGTGTATCTTTTTCTCTATGGTAGTTAGTTAGTTTATGTGGGGATATATAGTTGGTCCACCCAACCCTTGCAACGAAGCCTAAGGCTTTTTGTGCCAATCCCGGTGCCTAATCGTCGTAAAGCTGGCAATCCTTGACCAAGTCAAGGAGCTTCTTCACTAGATTAGTAATTTCCAACTGTCCCAGAGGTGAGCCTTCAAAAAGTGCTCTTCTTCTGGCACCAAGGGCCTCACACTCCAGGACAATGTGTTCTGCCGACTCTTCGTCCTCCCCACAGAGGCGACAGATGGGATCCTCCGTAAAGAGTCCCACCGTTCTTAGATGCCTCCGGAATTTGCCGTGACCGGTGATGAGTCCCACCACCAGCTTAACGTGCGGTTTACTCAACCCAAGAAGTGACTTAGTCAACTTCTGGGAGGGATTCCTGACAAGAACCTTGCCGAGTCTTTGCCCTGGGAACCGCCGCCATCTTTCCAGATGTCTGGCGCTGACCCAGTTTTTGATTGCTGTTTTGGCAGCTGCAATCGAAACGCCGCAGGCCGGCTCAGGACCAATGAAGGGCTTTAGAGCACCCTCCCTAGCCAAGGCATCGGCCTGCTCGTTGCCTTCTAATCCCCTATGTCCTGGGATCCATTCCAGCAAGACCTGATTTCTTGAACCCAGGATGCTGAGGGACTCCACACATTCCCAGACTAGACCAGACGAGACCTTCCAGGAGTCAAGAGCCCCTAAGGCCACCTGACTGTCTGAGAGGATGTGGATATGTTTCCCGCAAACCCCTCTATCGACCGCCTGGGCGGCACATTGAAGGATTGCGGCGACTTCAGCTTGGAAAACGGTGCCATCCGCTCCCAGGCTCACGCAAGCGTTGGTCCTAGGGTCGCCAGTATAGACCCCAAATCCAGCTTGTTGCCCATTCTTGACCCGTCTGTGAACCATACAATTCGGTCGTGAGAAGAAACTGGGCTACTAACACCGTCCCAGTACTCCCTCGACCTGAAATCCACAGTATAGGGTCTAGTGAAAAGATACTTAGTCCCAATGAAGTCAGACTTCATTGAGAGTACCTCATCATTTACTAGATTGGCCACTGAGGAGTGACCTATACAGGACCCCCTCCAGTGGCCAGTTAGCTGAAGCCTATAAGCCGCCGCCCGAGCCTCCCCAATAATGAAGAGATCAAGGGGCGGCAGGTTGAGAAGAACCTCCAGTGCAATAGAAGGGGTCGACCTAAAGGCCCCTGTCATGCACATGCAGGCAAGTCTTTGTAGGCTAGAAAGCCTACCCCGGACAGTTACCTGATTGACCTTAGGCCACCAGATTAAAGCCCCGTAAGTAATTTGTGGTCTGATGACCGCTGTGTAAAGCCAGTGGCAGACATGGGGTGACAGGCCCCATGTGGAGCCCACGCAGCGCCTAGTGGTCACGAAGGACCACTTAGCTCTGCGGATGACTTTATCAAGATGCAAGTTCCATGTCAGTTTCTGATCAAGGATTACTCCCAGATACTTAACCGACGATGAAACAGGCAGAGACACTCCACCAAGGGCCAGGCCTCTGAAGGAGCCCTGAACCCTTTTCCTGGTGAAGGGAACTATTACTGTCTTGGAAGGGTTTATTGCAAGCCCTTCTCTTACACACCAGGAGTTCACTGCTTCCAGACTGTCGTTTATGATGTCCGTAACAGTGCCCTGGTACTTGCCACGGACCAGTAGGACGAGATCGTCCGCATAGCCCTGTATGAAAATGCCCTTATCCGTGAGGCTGACTAGGAGATCATCCACCACCAGGTCCCACAGGAGGGGTGATAGAACTCCCCCCTGTGGGCATCCTCGGCTCGCAGAAATCTCCACCACCTCACTTAGAAGGGTTGATTGAATTCTTCTGCCCCGTAACATGTGGTCGACCCACCTACAAATGGTGGGCTCTACACCACGTTGTCCCAGCGCACGAATAATTGGCTGATATGAGGTGTTGTTGAATGCCCCCTCAATATCCAAAAAGGCTCCTAGAGCAATTTCTTTGTTCTCCAGGGAATGTTCAAGGTGACTGACCAAACAATGGAGGGCAGACTCACAAGACTTCCCCGGGAGATACGCATGTTGATTTCGATGTAAAGAGGAGTCTTTAAGCGCCCCTTCTCGAATGTGAAATTCTACGAGTCTCTCCATGGTCTTCACCAGAAACGAGGAAAGACTAATTGGCCTAAAGGATTTGGCGTTTGTGTAGTCGCCACGACCCCGCTTAGGAATAAAAACTACTTTGCTAACCCTCCAGGACTGAGGAATATACTCGAAGGCAAGGCTCACCCTGAAGATTTCGCAAAGTAGAAAGTGGAGGTTCGGTGGGCCCTTCTGCAACAATGCAGGAAAGACGCCATCGCCTCCTGGGGATTTAAATGGGCTGAACTTGTCGATTGCCCATTTAACTTTGGAAACGGTGACTATACGTCTAGCTTGCCTCCAGTCCTCTCGAGTTGCCCTAGGTATAGGGCTAGTCTCTCGAGGGCCAGAGACTTCCAGAGCATCGTCAACGAGATTCCCTGGGAAGTGACACTCCAGAAGGAGCTTGAGCGTTTCACCAGGTAAAGTTGTCAATTCCCCTGAGCTGGTTCTAAGACTGCCCATGGGGTTGATAGGTTCGCTAGCCAAGATTTTCTGGATTCTGGTTGCCTCTTTGATGGAGTCAATGCCTCTACAAAAGGTTTGCCATGAAGCCTTCTTGGCATCACGAATGGATGAATTGTAGTCGTTAAGAGCTAAACGATACTCTTCGCGACAATTGGCCACCTTAGAGCGATTAAAAAGCATTCTAACGCGCCTTTTCTTAGCTTCCAGGGATTTTGACCACCACCCGATTTTTGATCTAGGCGGTGTGTTTGAAATTGGACAGTTGTCATGGAAACTTTCAAAGATCGCATCCTGTAAACAGGATGCCGCCTGCTCCAGTTCCACGACA
Organism: Stictocephala bisonia; assembly: GCA_035578905.1. Lineage (NCBI taxonomy): Eukaryota > Metazoa > Arthropoda > Insecta > Hemiptera > Membracidae > Stictocephala > Stictocephala bisonia. Next base: position 3,466,091 of record JAQJVL010000013.1, read on the forward strand.
GACCTTATTCGTACTCTACCCCCCCGGGACCCAATCCCGCAATTGCCGAAAGTTCCGCAGCATAGGACTCCCAGTCCGACCGCCTAGGATTTCGGTGAGGAGAGGAAAAGGCTGACATTTTAGCTTTGATATCAAAACGAATGTAAAAATGATCAGAAAGAGAAGGTTCGTCAGAGACCCGCCAGTTGTCAATGAGGCCTAGAGTGACCGCATTGCAAAGGGTCAGGTCTATGACTTCTCTGGTGACTCTGGTTTCCCTTCAAAACGTATAAATCTTTCGCCTTTTTTTTTCCTCTATGGTAAGTTTATTAAGAAAAAATCCCTAACAATTTGGGATTGGATCGGTATCCCTTAACAACGTTAGTACTGAAGGTAAAAAATGTCCCTGGCGTAGATAAACTAAAATAATAATAATAATATATAAACACATCCAAATCGTACTGCAGTAATAAAAGTAGGCTTTAAGTTTATTTATACTGTATAATTACACCATGGCTCATGATGTTATTACATTATAATGACACCATTGCTCATGATGTTATTACATTATAATGACACCATGGCTCATGATGTTATTACATTATAATAACACCATGGCTCATGATGTTATTACATTATAATAACACCATGGCTTATGATGTTATTTCATTATAATCACACCATGGCTAATGATGTTATTACATTATAATCACAACATGACTCATGATGTTATTACATTATAATAACACCATGGCTCATGATGTTATTACATTATAATAACACCATGGCTCATGATGTTATTACATTATAATAACACCATGGCTTATGATGTTATTTCATTATAATAACACCATGGCTCATGATGTTATTACATTATAATAACACCATGGCTCATGATGTTATTACATTATAATGACACCATGGCTCATGATGTTATTACATTATAATGACACCATTGCTCATGATGTTATTACATTATAATGACACCATGGCTCATGATGTTATTACATTATAATAACACCATGGCTCATGATGTTATTACATTATAATAACACCATTGCTCATGATGTTATTACATTATAATGACACCATTGCTCATGATGTTATTACATTATAATTACACCATGGCTCATGATGTTATTACATTATAATGACACCATTGCTCATGATGTTATTACATTATAATGACACCATGGCTCATGATGTTATTACATTATAATAACACCATGGCTCATGATGTTATTACATTATAATAACACCATGGCTTATGATGTTATTACATTATAATGACACCATGGCTCATGATGTTATTACATTATAATAACACCATGGCTCATGATGTTATTACATTATAATAACACCATGGCTCATGATGTTATTTCATTATAATCACAACATGACTCATGATGTTATTACATTATAATCACAACATGACTCATGATGTTATTACATTATAATCACAACATGGATCATGATGTTATTACATTATAATCACAACATGACTCATGATGTTATTACATTAAAATCACAACATGACTCATGATGTTATTACATTATAATAACACCTTGGCTCATGATGTTATTACATTATAATAACACCATGGCTTATGATGTTATTTCATTATAATCACAACATGACTCATGATGTTATTTCATTATAATCACAACATGACTCATGATGTTATTACATTATAATCACAACATGACTCATGATGTTATTACATTATAATCACAACATGACTCATGATGTTATTACATTATAATCACAACATGACTCATGATGTTATTACATTATAATCACAACATGACTCATGATGTTATTACATTATAATAACACCTTGGCTCATGATGTTATTACATTATAATAACACCATGGCTTATGATGTTATTTCATTATAATCACAACATGACTCATGATGTTATTACATTATAATCACACCATGACTCATGATGTTATTACATTATAATCACAACATGACTCATGATGTTATTACATTATAATAACACCATGGCTCATGATATTATTACATTATAATGACACCATGGCTCATGATGTTATTACATTATAATCACACCATGGCTCATGATGTTATTACATTATAATCACAACATGACTCATGATGTTATTACATTATAATCACAACATGACTCATGATGTTATTACATTATAATAACACCATGGCTCATGATATTATTACATTATAATCACACCATGGCTCATGATGTTATTTCATTATAATCACAACATGACTCATGATGTTATTTCATTATAATCACAACATGACTCATGATGTTATTACATTATAATCACAACATGACTCATGATGTTATTACATTATAATAACACCATGGCTCATGATATTATTACATTATAATGACACCATGGCTCATGATGTTATTACATTATAATAACACCATGGCTTATGATGTTATTACATTATAATGACACCATGGCTCATGATGTTATTACATTATAATAACACCATGGCTCATGATGTTATTACATTATAATAACACCATGGCTTATGATGTTATTTCATTATAATCACAACATGACTCATGATGTTATTACATTATAATCACAACATGACTCATGATGTTATTACATTATAATCACAACATGGCTCATGATGTTATTACATAATAATCACAACATGACTCATGATGTTATTACATTATAATCACAACATGACTCATGATGTTATTACATTATAATAACACCTTGGCTCATGATGTTATTACATTATAATAACACCATGGCTTATGATGTTATTTCATTATAATCACAACATGACTCATGATGTTATTTCATTATAATCACAACATGACTCATGATGTTATTACGTTATAATCACAACATGACTCATGATGTTATTACATTATAATAACACCATGGCTCATGATATTATTACATTATAATGACACCATGGCTCATGATGTTATTACATTATAATCACACCATGGCTCATGATGTTATTACATTATAATAACACCATGGCTCATGATGTTTTTACATTATAATGACACCATGGCTCATGATGTTTTTACATTATAATGACACCATTGCTCATGATGTTATTACATATATAATGACACCATTGCTCATGATGTTATTACATTATAATAACACCAAAGGTTTCTGAGACCTGGTGGCTCCCAATCTTGAAAAGTCATTTTATTTACAGGTTATTTGTAAATACAGTCATTTCTGTGACTTGTATGTTTAATTGTATGCTCTTTACTGCACCTCAAAAGATCTCTTTAAACAAAGTTCTAGTGGAATCAGATGAGATGGAACGCTACGGTGACCAGATATGCGGAAACAGCGGTTGCCCTTGGAGTAGGCCTTCTTCGTGAATCTGCACCACGACTACATTACGCAAGTGAATGACACATGTAGTCGATGAACAATTCCTTTGTTTACAAGAATAGATTATTCAATAGTCATAGGCAAGTACATCTTATTTGTAATTTGTTAATGTGGATTTTGGATGATATCTTCCTTTTTTAGATAATATTACCTACCTACCTACATTTCTTACATAATTCTCGGTCTCGCATACCTACTTACACTTACACAAATCTTGGTGTATCCTATACCTACACTTCTTACATGATTATTGGTCTAACATACCTACGCTACATACTCGATTCTTTGAGTCTCACTTAGTAACAAATGTGGATGTTCCAATAGAAGATGTATTATCACTCTTAAATTTATCAGGACTCTTTCACCACAAGTTGGTAAATGGTGGCTTCGACTGCCCGGATCTTCGTGAGATTCGGAGTTCAGAGTTCCTTCAGGTACAAGAGCCCTCTTGTGAAACATTCCGTCTCCACTTCTCACGTAGCTGCAGACATTATAGCCTCTTTGTACTTTATTGTCTTTGTTCATTGTCTCTTATTTATTATTCAAATTATTGCCATATTTATTATTCCCTACATATATTAATCTTTGTATAGTTTTTGTATTTTTTATTCACACTTGTATTTTATTATTCCCTTCACAAGTATATAGTATTTATGAATTTGCTCTTAATTTACTGTTGCAGCATAACAACATTAAATTATGTTTATATTACTACATATTACTACATGTTAATATTACTAACCTACTTTCATTACGTTTGGCAGAACAAAACAATCAGCGATCACTCATGATAGTATTTTTGGGTCGTTATTTGTTTATTGTACTCTGCCACTATTTCCACACCTTTTTTATTTTATAATTATCAAGGTCTGCATTTATTTCTTTAATGTTACCTAAGTTAAGAATTCAGTTAAAGCAATTGTGTATACTCTGTAAGGATTTACTTTTGCCATTGGAAGATAAATAAATAAACTTACCAAGACTACTTACATGATTCTTTGTATTTAACCTACATACACTACTTACACGATTCTTTGAATCTCACCTACATACACTACTTACACGATTCTTGTTCCCACCTACATACACTACTTACACGATTCTTGTTCCCACCTACATTTACTACTTACACGATTCTTTGTGTCTCACCTACATACACTACTTACACGATTCTTTGTATCACACCTACATACACTACTTACACGAATCTTGGTCCCACCTACATTTACTACTTACACGATTCTTTGTGTCTCACCTACATACACTACTTACACGATTCTTTGTATCACACCTACATACACTACTTACACGATTCTTGGTCCCACCTACATTTACTACTTACACGATTCTTTGTGTCTCACCTACATACACTACTTACACGATTCTTTGTGTCTCACCTACATACACTACTTACACGATTCTTGTTCCCACCTACATTTACTACTTACACGATTCTTTGTGTCTCACCTACATACACTACTTACACGATTATTTGTATCACACCTACATACACTACTTACACGATTCTTGTTCCCACCTACATTTACTACTTACACGATTCTTTGTGTCTCACCTACATACACTACTTACACGATTCTTTGTGTCTCACCTACATTTACTACTTACACGATTCTTTGTATCACACCTACATACACTACTTACACGATTCTTGTTCCCACCTACATTTACTACTTACACGATTCTTTGTGTCTCACCTACAAACACTACTTACACGATTATAGGTCTCACCTACATACGCTACTTACACGATTATAGGTCTCACCTACATACGCTACTTACACGATTATAGGTCTCACCTACATACACTACTTACACGATTATTGGTCCCACCTACATACTCTGCTTACACGATTCTTTGTGTCTCACCTAAATTCACTACTTTACACGATTCTTTGTGTCTCACCTACATACTCTACTTACACGATTTTTTGTGTCTCACCTACATACACTACTTACACGATTCTTGGTTTCACCTATGTACACTACATACACGATTCATTGTGTCTCACCTACATACTCTGCTTAAACGATTCTTGGTCTCACCTACATACACTACTTACACGATTCTTGGTCTCACCTACATACACTACTTACACGATTCTTGGTGTCACCTATATACACTACTTACACGATTCTTTGTGTCTCACCTACATACACTACTTACACGATTCTTTGTATCACACCTACATACTCTACTTAAACGATTCTTGGTCTCACCTACATACACTACTTACACGATTCTTGATGTCACCTACATACACTACTTACACTATTCTTGATGTCACCTACATACACTACTTACACGATTCTTGATGTCACCTACATACACTACTTACACGATTCTTGATGTCACCTACATACACTACTTACACGATTCTTGGTGTCACCTACATACACTACTTACACGATTCTTTGTATCACACCTACATACACTACTTACACGATTCTTGATGTCACCTACATACACTACTTACACGATTCTTGGTCTCACCTACATACACTACTTACACGATTCTTGGTCTCACCTACATACACTACTTACACGATTCTTGATGTCACCTACATACACTACTTACACGATTCTTGGTCTCACCTACATACACTACTTACACGATTCTTTGTGTCTCACCTACATACACTACTTACACGATTCTTGATGTCACCTACATACTCTACTTACACGATTCTTGGTGTCACCTACATACACTACTTACACGATTCTTGGTGTCACCTACATACACTACTTACACGATTATTGGTCTCACCTACATACACTACTTACACGATTCTTGGTCTCACCTACATACACTACTTACACGATTCTTGGTCTCACCTACATACACTACTTACACGATTCTTGGTCTCACCTACATACACTACTTACACGATTCTTGATGTCACCTACATACACTACTTACACGATTCTTGATGTCACCTACATACACTACTTACACGATTCTTGGTCTCACCTACATACACTACTTACACGATTCTTGGTCTCACCTACATACACTACTTACACGATTCTTGATGTCACCTACATACACTACTTACACGATTCTTGATGTCACCTACATACACTACTTACACGATTCTTGATGTCACCTACATACACTACTTACACGATTCTTGGTCTCACCTACATACACTACTTACACGATTCTTGGTGTCGCCTACATACACTACTTACACGATTCTTGGTCTCACCTACATACACTACTTACACGATTCTTGATGTCACCTACATACACTACTTACACGATTCTTGGTCTCACCTACATACACTACTTACACGATTCTTGATGTCACCTACATACACTACTTACACGATTCTTGGTCTCACCTACATACACTACTTAAACGATTCTTGGTCTCACCTACATACACTACTTACACGATTCTTGATGTCACCTACATACACTACTTACACGATTCTTGGTCTCACCTACATACACTACTTAAACGATTCTTGGTCTCACCTACATACACTACTTACACGATTCTTGATGTCACCTACATACACTACTTTTACGATTCTTGGTCTCACCTACATACACTACTTAAACGATTCTTGGTCTCACCTACATACACTACTTACACGATTCTTGATGTCACCTACATACACTACTTACACTATTCTTGATGTCACCTACATACACTACTTACACGATTCTTGATGTCACCTACATACACTACTTACACGATTCTTGATGTCACCTACATACACTACTTACACGATTCTTGGTCTCACCTACATACACTACTTAAACGATTCTTGGTCTCACCTACATACACTACTTACACGATTCTTGATGTCACCTACATACACTACTTACACGATTCTTTTTGTCTCACCTACATACACTACTTACACGATTCTTTGTGTCTCACCTACATACACTACTTACACGATTCCTTTTAGGTTTTATATTAAATTAGAACAATAGTTATTGGCATATAAAAAATAAACAGATAATATCAATTTCAAGGGGCACTAGACAATTGTGTCCTCTTTAAAAAAGAAGGTCAAGTTTAATATTGTATGTTTATAAATAGAGCTGTAATATTATTTTTGAATTAATATTACCTTAGATAATCAAATCTAATATGGTGGCACCTGTAGCAGACTCTAAATATTCATCGGAGAAAACAACTGTTACTAGAATGATAGATAGAGCGGAGCAATAATATTCTGGAATGAATATTAAGACGCAGTGTGAGTCTTCAGCCTGCAGTGGAATCACAGTAAAGACATAAGTGTTGAAAAGTGACAATTCACGATCAGTGGCAAGTACTGACCAAACATAAAATTGTGCATGTTAAGTGATATTAATTAGTTTAAACAAGAATGGTTTAAATTTCAAGAGAAAAGTATTGCCTAATAATTTGTAATAGTAAATATATCATATTATGTAATACAGTTAATTAGTGAGTTTAAATAGAAGTAACAGTTATTAGCCACCTTATTATGTAGGACCTTTTTGACCTGTAACAACTGTATATTATTTTAAGGTGGTCTGAAGCCCAGGTAGACAGAAACAGCGAGTGAGGGTTTGCACAATTAATGTGGTCTGAAGCCCAGGTAGATAGAAACAGCGAGTGAGGGTTTGCACAATTAATGTGGTCTGAAGCCCAGGTAGACAGGAACAGCGAGTGAGGGTTTGCACAATTAATGTGGTCTGCAGGCCAGGTAGAGAAACAGCGAGTAACGGGGTTGCACAATTAATGTGGTCTGAAGCCCAGGTAGACAGAAACAGCGAGTGAAGGTTTGCATAATTAATGTGGTCTGAAGCCCAGGTAGACAGAAACAGCGAGTGAGGGTTTGCACAATTAATGTGGTCTGAAGCCCAGGTAGACAGGAACAGCGAGTGAGGGTTTGCACAATTAATGTGGTCTGCAGCCCAGGTAGAGAAACAGCGAGTGAAGGGGTTGCAGAATTAATGTGGTCTGAAGCCCAGGTAGACAGGAACAGCGAGTGAAGGGGTTGCACAATTAATGTGGTCTGAAGCCCAGGTAGACAGAAACAGCGAGTGAAGGTTTGCATAATTAATGTAGTCTGCAGCCCAGGTAGAGAAACAGCGAGTAACGGGGTTGCACAATTAATGTGGTCTGAAGCCCAGGTAGACAGAAACAGCGAGTGAGGGTTTGCACAATTAATGTGGTCTGAAGCCCAGGTAGACAGAAACAGCGAGTGAGGGTTTGCATAATTAATGTGGTCCGAAGCCCAGGTAGACAGAAACAGCGAGTGAGGGTTTGCACAATTAATGTGGTCTGAAGCCCAGGTAGACAGAAACAGCGAGTGAGGGTTTGCATAATTAATGTGGTCTGAAGCCCAGGTAAACAGAAACAGCGAGTGAAGGGGTTGCACAATTAATGTGGTCTGAAGCCCAGGTAGACAGAAACAGCGAGTGAGGGTTTGCACAATTAATGTGGTCTGAAGCCCAGGTAGACATGAACAGCGAGTGAGGGTTTGCACAATTAATGTGGTCTGCAGCCCAGGTAGAGAAACAGCGAGTAACGGGGTTGCACAATTAATGTGGTCTGAAGTCCAGGTAGACAGAAACAGCGAGTGAAGGTTTGCATAATTAATGTGGTCTGATGCCCAGGTAGACAGAAACAGCGAGTAACGGGGTTGCACAATTAATGTGGTCTGAAGCCCAGGTAGACAGAAACAGCGAGTGAAGGTTTGCATAATTAATGTGGTCTGCAGCCCAGGTAGAGAAACAGCGAGTAACGGGGTTGCACAATTAATGTGGTCTGAAGCCCAGGTAGACAGAAACAGCGAGTGAGGGTTTGCACAATTAATGTGGTCGGAAGCCCAGGTAGACAGAAACAGCGAGTGAGGGTTTGCATAATTAATGTGGTCTGAAGCCCAGGTAAACAGAAACAGCGAGTGAAGGGGTTGCACAATTAATGTGGTCTGAAGCCCAGGTAGACAGAAACAGCGAGTGAGGGTTTGCACAATTAATGTGGTCTGAAGCCCAGGTAGACAGAAACAGCGAATGAAGGGGTTGCACAATTAATGTGATCTGAAGCCCAGGTAGACAGAAACAGCGAGTGAGGGTTTGCACAATTAATGTGGTCTGAAGCCCAGGTAGACAGGAACAGCGAGTTAGGGGTTGCACAATGAATGTGGTCTGAAGCCCAGGTAGACAGAAACAGCAAGTGAGGATTTGCACAATTAATGTGGTCTGAAGCCCAGGTAGACAGAAACAGCGAGTGAGGGTTTGCACAATTAATGTGGTCTGAAGCTCAGGTAGACAGGAACAGCGAGTGAAGGGGTTGCACAATTAATGTGGTCTGAAGCCCAGGTAGACAGAAACAGCGAGTGACGGGGTTGCACAATTAATGTGGTCTGATGCCCAGGTAGACAGAAACAGCAAGTGAGGGTTTGCACAATTAATGTGGTCTGAAGCCCAGGTAGACAGGAACAGCGAGTGAAGGGGTTGCACAATTAATGTGGTCTGAAGCCCAGGTAGACAGAAACAGCGAGTGAGGGTTTGCACAATCAATGTGGTCTGAAGCCCAGGTAGACAGAAACAGCGAGTGAAGGGGTTGCACAATTAATGTGGTCTGAAGCCCAGGTAGACAGGAACAGCGAGTGAAGGGATTGCAGAATTAATGTGGTCTGAAGCCCAGGTAGACAGGAACAGCGAGTGAAGGGGTTGCACAATTAATGTGGTCTGAAGCCCAGGTAGACAGAAACAGCGAGTGAGGGTTTGCACAATTAATGTGGTCTGAAGCCCAGGTATACAGAAACAGCGAGTGACGGGGTTGCACAATTAATGTGGTCTGAAGCCCAGGTAGACAGCAACAGCGAGTGAAGGGGTTGCACAATTAATGTGGTATGAAGGCCAGGTAGACAGAAACAGCGAGTGAGGGTTGCACAATTAATGTGGTCTGAAGACCAGGTAAAAAGGAACAGCGAGTGAAGGGGTTGCACAATTAATGTGGTCTGAAGCCCAGGTAGACAGGAAAAGCGAGTGAAGGGGTTGCACAATTAATGTGGTCCGAAGCCCAGGTAGACAGGAACAGCGAGCGAAGGGTTTGCAGAAAATTAATGTGGTCTGAAGCCAGGTAGAGCAGGAACAGCGAGTGAAGGGGGTTGCACAATTAATGTGGTCTGAAGCCCCAGGGATAGACAGAAACAGCGAGTTGAGGGTTTGCACAATTAATGTGGTCTGAAGCCCAGGTATACAGAAACAGCGAGTGACGGGGGTTGCACAATTAATGTGGTCTGAAGCCCAGGTAGACAGCAACAGCGAGTGAAGGGGTTGCTCAATTAATGTGGTATGAAGGCCAGGTAGACAGAAACAGCGAGTGAGGGTTGCACAATTAATGTGGTCTGAAGCCCAGGTAGACAGGAACAGCGAGTGAAGGGGTTGCACAATTAATGTGGTCTGAAGCCCAGGTAGACAGGAAAGCGAGTGAGGGTTGCACAATTAATGTGGTCCGAAGCCCAGGTAGACAGGAACAGCGAGCGAAGGGTTTGCACAATTAATGTGGTCTGAAACCCAGGTAGACAGGAACAGCGAGTGACGGGGTTGCATAAAAGCGTGCAGATGTCCCCTAGTTGATATACAATGTATGTACAATCACTTGTCTGGACTTAAGCCATCCCCTGGTACAGCGCAATTTCCTTCTTTTGGAGGGGGATGGGTCTGAACAACGCTACAACTTATTCTAATTGTTATTAAATATGATTATTTTCTTGATGGCTTTTGTATTTTACGTCCATTGCTGAAGACAGCACTAATCATAATATTCATCAAACCAAATTTGCAATGAGTTTTTAATAAAGTAATTAAAAAATCCATCCAGTACATTTTAATAAGTACAAAATGTCCAGAGTAATCTTATTTCAGTTGAATCAGTAATGAATAAGGGGATGTCAAAAATGATCTAGTAAGCAAGACCCAGTTTTAATAATGTTAAATAAAGTGGAAGATTTACGTAGTACTTAATTACTTATTTAAATACCAATTGCAATATGTAAAAAATAACGTATAGACTGCTGAGTTCAAATAACAAGATGAGATTTGACGAAATGCAATTGACATTGACTCATCAATCAAGCGTAATTTATTCAAACAGAACTGCCAACAAATATATATTTAGGGCTGAGCACGGGTAATTTTTTATAATAAGTTTTTTGATATAGCTAACAATTTAATAAAATCGCAGTCATTACTGATTCAGTAACTCGGGAATGTTGCGTATGAAACCAACCTTGGTGACGTAAATGTACGTCTTGATCTGCGAACTGATAATGTCCTCTATCAATCCTGGACCGATATCATCTTCACGTCCAGTTTTATCTGACACACACGTCAGAGAATTCGCGGTTCGAAGTATTGTCAATGGTCTGTGCGGTAACACTACCTTGGCCCAGTTTGTGATGAGCATGTGCGTAATGGAAATCTCCAACCTCTTCCTCGCGGTGAAAGTGTATCTACTTTCCTCACACCATCTCTGGTCCATGTTATCATTTAGTTGCGAACGACGTTTAGGCCATTTTTAGTACTCTCAATGTTGGCCTAATAAGGGATTTTAAAGGCCGACGACACCAAGATTAATATTACCTGGAACTGAAAACACGATAATTACACGATTACATTGGCAATACCGAGGGAACCGAATGTGGTTTGTTTTGCCATAGCACTTTTAGCACGATTAATTTGTTAGTAACCATTAAGTGAGGCCTATTAAACCACGTGTTCAGAATTATAAAAATGCTCTAAATACATTTCCTAATAAACACAGTAGCTACAAATGTAGCACTTGAAAATTGGAAATGTAAAAATAGTAGATTAAACGGTCTTAGGCGTAAAAGTTTCCAAGTTCATTGCTGGTGAATTTATAAAGCCTATATATTCAATGGTGCTGAATTTATAAAGCTTATATATTCAATGACGTTGCATTTATAAAGCCTATATATTCAATGGTGCTAAATTTATAAAGCCTATATATTCAATGGTGCTGAATTTATAAAGCCTATATATTCAATGGCATTGCATTTATAAAGCCTATATATTCAATGGTGTTGAATTTATAAAGCCTATACATTCAATGGCACTGAATTTATAAAGCCTATATATTCAATGGTGTTGAATTTATAAAGCCTATATATTCAATGGCGTTGAATTTATAAAGACTATATATTCAATGGCGTTGAATATAAGTGAATATAAACATTCTGTAGCTAATCCAAAACACTTAAGATAATAATGTGTTTGGAAGTGTGAGCTTCTTATAACTAGAGTAATGTTTATTGTTGGTAATAATTTTTAGTAAATAGTTTTGACATGGTCTTTAAAATAAGTTTGAGTTGTTAAAACTCTGATTTGACACAGAAAAACATAAATATTATTGTTTTTATTAAATCGATTTTAAACTTATTTCTGCGTTATGCGTGTGAAAGATAACTCACATATGATACGAATTTGAAGTAATTCGAAATATAACTTCAACTAGCATTACAAATTACAAAAAAGTATCCTTATAAATTTTTTAAAACAAATAACAATTAAAATATTTAAAAATTAATTTCTTAATTATTTAATGGTTATATGTATATTTATTATATATTAGAAACAGTTTAATGTATATTATAAAGAAAATACCTCTGGGAAATTTTCTACAAATGAAAACAAGAGAAATAAATGCTTGGAACTATCTTATTATCTATCTCAAACTAAACGTGGTTTAATAGGCCTCACTTAATGGTTACTAACAACAATAAAAGTGCTATGGCAAAACAAAGTATATCCGGATCCCTCGGTATAGCAGAAGTGATCGTGTAATTATCGTGTTTTCAGTTCCAGGTAATATTAATCTTGGTGTCGTCGGCCTTTTAAATCCCTTATAAATTGAGTTGTAGAACACCATTTTCCATTCTCCTTTACAGTTCTACACAATTGTTGCCTCTACAGTTCTACACAATTGTTACCACTACATTTCTACACAAGTGTTGTTTTAGTATTGACATACTTAAGAAGCCTTCTTTAGATTTTTTTCGATTTATTTGTACAAAGTGCATTTAATTATATTTATGTCGTAAAATAATTGTTATTTGTGAATTTCGGTGTAGCAAACGGTTCCATTTTTTGTTATTGATCTGGTCTGATTAGATAATTTTGACGACGAGTGGCTTGAGTCAGCTAATTTAGTACAGGAGATGGAAGAGATGTCCTTTTAAACAAGATTTATATTTATGTTACTGGGGCTATGATCTGCATAACTATTACTATTGATTGTTCGTCTGTTTGGTAAGTTCTGTCGGACTCCTTCAGCAAAGGTCTTGAATGGAAGTGTGGTTGAGTGTCTCTGGCTTATAAGTTGTGTCCATTGCGTGAGGACGGCAGCGTCTTGGTTTAGGCAGGCAGGCTAGCTAGGAATTGTTTTACATTATGGGCGGTATAGTGATTCCGGCTAATGCTGCGTATATCCAGCCATTCCACACCTTCATGACGATTACAGAGCCCCTCCATGTAGTGGTTTACTTCAGAGACGGCCATTTGACGGGACTGGTGTCTAGGTGGTAGAGGGCTAACGATAACTCTTGACGTCGGCCTACATTTCTTTACGATTCTCTCAAAAGGAAATATATCGTTCTGTCTTCTAGCAGCCACGGCGTTGGTCCCGGCGAGTAGCACTACACAACTGGAATCGGGTTCCTCTGTTCCAGTAGAGGTTGGTGCTAAGTTCAAAAGCCCGTTCCCAGGCTTGCAGAAACCAGTGATGTTTGTCTTCTGGGAACTCCTCTCTTACATTCTTACATATGAGACGCCGACACAACGTTGTGCGTATTTTAAGGCGAATATGAATGGTTTTATGAGTGTAGGATGAGTGTAGATGAGTGTAGTCTGGTTACTAACTGAGTTCAACTGTTCCTCAGAAAGGGCAATTTATTAATAGCCCAACAGCCAGGGCAACTAAGGGACCTACAGCTTTACGTGGAATCCGAACCACGTAGTGCTGGTCTGATTTTCAGCTAATTGACAAGCCTGATGCTCAGTTATCTCCCCCACACAACATCCGCACAATGATTACCACCCAACATGGACACCCCAGACTTCTCTAGTAGTGTCCACGCCGATAGCAACCACCAAGCGGACGCCATGCCGGTATTAAGAGGACCGAGCATCCAACCTATCGCCTACAATCTCCCAAACACTTTTGTCCCCATGTAGCTGGGTTACAGCACTGCGCCACCAGTGCCGACTCAGTCATCAGTGAAGCATATTCCTAGTGATTGCCTTCAAAATGCAGTGGATGGCTTTTATAGCCACCCAGGACATGATCAGACAACGGGAGGATGACATTTTAAACACTTACTTTGATTAGAGGTAATTAAACATTGTTTAAACTTGTAACACTCAACGTATTACAGTTTTGAATAGTTTTAAAATTTAAATTACCGATATTTAACCTTTTTAAGTCCAGTTTGCAACATTATTTTCAGTAAACCATGACCTTTCAACTGATGTACAACTTGACATGTCTCATTAAAGATTCTCTTTTGACTCCTTGTGGACCGTAACCTAAAGGTGTAATTCGGTCGGTAATTGGACAGATATGTGTAGTTTACTGCCACAAGTAATGAATGATGTGGAACGTTTTTCTCTGTTGAGGTTTAAAAGGGGTTCCAGGGTCCTGTTGAGGTCCTAAAGGGTTCCAGGCTTAAATGTCACATTGTATGTAATCAAAAATTAAAAAGCCGATGGCACTTCACTACATATGGTAGCAGTCGGCACAGCTGACTAAGGGAGTGACAACTGGTAAGTGCACTCACACTAACCATAGCTGATTGGATAATTGTCGTTAGTCACGCTGACTTGACACTGACCTGGCCTGACCAGTTATTGCAGACTAAAGAACGGAGAAAGGAACGGCGCTTCCCTAAATATGATGACAGACGACACAGCTGACTGAGGGAGTGACAGCTGTTAAGTGCATTCACACTGACCACGGCTGATTGGATAATTGCCGTGAGTCACGTTGACTTGACACTGACCTGGCCTGACCAGTTATTGCAGACTAAAGAACGGAGGAAGGAACGGCACTTCCCTAAATATGATGGCAATCGGCACAGCTGACTGAGGGAGTGACAGCTGTTAAGTGCACTCACACTGACCACGGCTGAATGGATAATTATTGTCGTGGATCACGGAGAATTGACACTGACCTGGCCTGACCAGTTATTGCAGACTAAAGAACAGAGGAAGGAACGACACTTCCCTAAATATGATGGCAGTCTGCACAGCTGACTGAGGGAGTGACAGCTGTTAAGTGCACTCACACTGACCACGGCTGATTGGATAATTGTCGTGAGTCACGCTGACTTGACACTGACCTGGCCTGACCAGTTATTGCAGACTAAAGAACGGAGGAAGGAACGACACTTCCCTAAATCCTAAATATGATGGCAATCGGCACAGCTGACTGAGAGAGTGACAGCTGTTAAGTGCACTCACACTGACCACGGCTGATTGGATAATTGTCGTGAGTCACGCTGACTTGACACTGACCTGGCCTGAACAGTTATTTCAGACTGAGACTACTTGTACAGGAATGGATGTTACGGCGTGTGGGTCTTTCGGGTGATGTGCAAGCTTGCCAATTAATGACTTTCAAATGTACTCTACATAAATAGTTTAAATATGTAAAAAACTCATAGTACAATAATTCGCCTCTTTTTTCGTTTTGAAAGTCTCATGTCGATCGGATGAATGGTGTAGTAATGCATAAAGGACGAACAGATATACAAACACACATTCATTTGTATACAACTATATGGGATATTATACTTAAGTAGATCCTTCAAGCTTTATATGTGTATTTTAAGGCTGGTACTGACTTCATGCATCAAATAAATGTCGGTATAAATTATACATTTTTTCTGGTCTGAGAGTGATAAACGTGTTTTACCGTACTCAATCACTATAACATTTTTGTACCATCTGGTATCTGAATTGTTCCGAGCCTTCCATTTTTTAAATTAATTAATTTATTTATTTTTTTGAGGATGTAAAGATTACACACCCCATTAACTACAATTTTCTTTCTTATAAATTACCCCTAAAACATATATAAATATTGCTTAAGAGTTTGTAGAGGCTGTCGGCCATTTTGGTTTTAACCCCATAAGAACAATGTTATTTGCGAATCCATATTTTTCGTTACTTATTGACCAAAAGTTGTGTATGAGGTGTTATTTTGAACCTTATCGTATTGCGCATTGGGTTTGCTTTTGATATTTTGAATACATGCGACTAGTTTAGAAAAATAGTTGAAAATAAAAACTTCAAACTATATATTTTGTTCTGTAAAACTAATCGCAACGCGATTCCTGCACGCGATATAATTCTTGATCAAAAGCAATTTGTTTTCTCTAAAAAGCAATCTTTAAAGCAATTTGTTTAGAAATAACTGATTAATTTGGATACACATGATCGTATATCCGGTTCGAAAATAACGTTATTTTTATGGAATTAAACCCAACATTTGCTGATAATCTCCGACAGTCTAAAGAGGGGGTTTGATATTTTTGGGACAGCAAGTATACAAAATCGTCTTTTTCCATTATGTCTTCTTTCTTTCTTGTAATACATTACACTGATCATATGTCGGTACAATTTACAAATAAAATTAAAGAATTCTGAGATTACATATACATCATACCTTTCCCATGCTGTTCAACACACAATACCCCATAAACCACAGGGAACATTTCCATGAACAATTGCACCAAAATATTCAGCGCTTTTATCTTTATATATTCATCATACCTTCCCCATGCTGTTCAACACACAATGCCCTATAAATCACAGGGACCATTTCCATGAACAATTGCACCAAAACCTTTAGCGCTTTTATGTATTCATCATACCTTCCCCATGCTGTTCAACACACAATACCCTATAAACCACAGGGAACATTTCCATGAACAATTGCACCAAACCCTTCAGCGCTTTTATCTTTATGTATTCATCATACCTTCCCCATGCTGTTCAACACACAATGCCTAATAAACCACAGGGAACATTTCCATGAACAATTGCACCAAAACCTTAAGCGCTTTTATGTATTCATCATACCTCCCCCATGCTGTTCAACACACAATGCCCTATAAACCACAGGGAACTTTTCCATGAACAATTGCACCAAAACCTTTAGCGCTTTTATGTATTCATCACACCTTCCCCATGCTGTTCAACACACAATGCCCTATAAACCACAGGGAACATTTCCATGAACAATTGCACCAAAACCTTTAGCGCTTTTATGTATTCATCACACCTTCCCCATGCTGTTCAACACACAATGCCCTATAAATCACAGGGAACATTTCCATGAATAATTGCACCAAAACCTTTAGCACTTTTATGTATTCATCACACCTTCCCCATGCTGTTCAACACACAATGCCCTATAAATCACAGGGAACATTTCCATGAATAATTGCACCAAAACCTTTATCACTTTTATGTATTCATCATACCTCCCCCTTGCTGTTCAACACACAATGCCCTATAAATCACAGGGAACATTTCCATGAATAATTGCACCAAAACCTTTAGCACTTTTATGTATTCATCATACCTCCCCCATGCTGTTCAACACACAATGCCCTATAAACCACAGGGAACATTTCCATGAATAATTGCACCAAAACCTTTAGCACTTTTATGTATTCATAATACCTCCCCCATGCTGTTCAACACACAATGCCCTATAAATCACAGGGAACATTTCCATGAATAATTGCACCAAAACCTTTAGCACTTTTATGTATTCATCATACCTCCCCCATGCTGTTCAACACACAATGCCCTATAAACCACAGGGAACATTTTCATGAATAATTGCACCAAAACCTTTAGCACTTTTATGTATTCATCATACCTCCCCCTTGCTGTTCAACACACAATGCCCTATAAATCACAGGGAACATTTCCATGAATAATTGCACCAAAACCTTTAGCACTTTTATGTATTCATCATACCTCCCCCATGCTGTTCAACACACAATGCCCTATAAATCACAGGGAACATTTCCATGAATAATTGCACCAAAACCTTTAGCACTTTTATGTATTCATCATACCTCCCCCATGCTGTTCAACATACAATGCCCTATAAATCACAGGGAACATTTCCATGAATAATTGCACCAAAACCTTTAGCACTTTTATGTATTCATCATACCTCCCCCTTGCTGTTCAACACACAATGCCATATAAACCACAGGGAACATTACCATGAACAATTGCACCAAAACCTATAGCACTTTTATATATACATCATACCTTCCCCATGCTGTTCAACACACAATGCCCTATAAACCACACGGAACATTTCCATGAACAATTGCACCAAAACCTTTAGCGCTTTTATGTATTCATCATACCTTCCTCATGCTGTTCAACATACAATGCCCTATAAACCACAGGGAACATTTCCATGAACAATTGCACCAAAACCTTTAGCGCTTTTATGTATTCATAATACCTCCCCCATGCTGTTCAACACACAATGCCCTATAAACCACAGGGAACATTTCCATGAACAATTGCACCAAAACCTTTAGCGCTTTTATGTATTCATAATACCTCCCCCATGCTGTTCAACACACAATGCCCTATAAACCACAGGGAACATTTCCATGAACAATTGCACCAAAACCTTTAGTGCTTTTATGTATTCATCATACCTTCCCCATGCTGTTCAACACACAATGCCCTATAAACCACAGGGAACATTTCCATGAACAATTGCACCAAAACCTTTAGCGCTTTTATGTATTCATAATACCTCCCCCATGCTGTTCAACACACAATGCCCTATAAACCACAGGGAACATTTCCATGAACAATTGCACCAAAACCTTTAGCGCTTTTATGTATTCATAATACCTCCCCCATGATGTTCAACACACAATGCCCTATAAACCACAGGGAACATTTCCATGAACAATTGCACCAAAACCTTTAGCGCTTTTATGTATTCATCATACCTTCCCCATGCTGTTCAACACACAATGCCCTATAAACCACAGGGAACATTTCCATGAACAATTGCACCAAAACCTTTAGCGCTTTTATGTATTCATCATACCTCCCCCATGCTGTTCAACACACAATGCCCTATAAACCACAAGGAACATTTCCATGAACAACTGCACCAAAACCTTTAGCGCTTTTATGTATTCATCATACTTCCCTCATGCTGTTCAACACACAATGCCCTATAAACCACAGGGAACATTTCCATGAATAATTGCACCAAAACCTTTAGCACTTTTATATATAAATCATATCTTCTTCGCGCTGTTCAACACACAATGCCCTATAAACCACACGGAACATTTCCATGAACAATTGCACCAAAACCTTTAGCACTTTTATATATACATCATATCTTCCTCGCGCTGTTCAACACACAATGGCCTACAAACCACAGAAACATTTCCATGAACAATTGCACCAAAACCTTTAGCGCTGGTATGTGATTCTAACTATCTAATTACATTATTTTTAAACGGGTTTTAACTAGTTATTTTTTTAATTATCACTATCTCTACTATACTCTATTTCACGTTGAGAATGCGGTATGGTGCTTATGGACAAACGTCTTGCTACTACCTGGTGCAAAAATATGGTGCAATATCTGTCTGACACAGCGTTGCTAGGATATTATATTATAATATTTTTGTTTCAGAAACCAAATCTTTGAAATGTTTATCATGATTGAACTGTTACTCAAATTATTAAAAAATAGTATGAATTGAGTCTCCTTTGTTAACAATTGATTTAAATGTTAAACAAATTATTCCATGAAAAATCTGTTGTTATTTTTAAGAATGTCTATTCACTCATAAGAAAAATGTCAGTGATAATAAGAGAAATAAAATAGACGAATACAATCGTTATTTTTGTTAATATAATTACAATAAATTATTCATACTATATAATATTTAAGACATTTCACTGTGTTCCAAAAAATAATTACTTTTAGTGCAAAATTATATTTCAAATAAATAAAACCAGAGGGTATGAGTTCTATATTATTTCTATACCATCGGTAACTCGCGTGAAGAAGAGGCGGGCGTGTCAGTGTGTCACTTGTTTGGGCCATTCGCTCATTTTATCTTCTGTTGATGCAAAGAAATAAACACCCTAAGAGTAAACTGGCAAGTACCAACCAGTATTGTTACCATTGTAACATCAATCACAGTTAAATTTGAAAATTTGGTTGATTACGCTTTTCAGAATTGAAAACAAAACTGCCAGCAAAGGTGATATAGTGATTGCCATGCAAGAAACCAAATATTAATTTACAAACGTTTTCAAAGAGAATAATTTATAAAAAGTAATAAATTAAGATCAACAACATACTACTCTCCTAGTTTTCTTGGAATGGATGGGCGACTAAAAATGTAACACTACGTAACAGCTACTGTAAATGATTTGACGCACCGTTAAAATAAATTAAAAATAATAACTGGCTTTATGCTTTGCCTGCAATAGTGATAAATGCGTCTTTAGCAGCATAGTTTTTATCAGAATATGTTTTGTATGAAATAAATTGCATTTCTGCAGGGCTCACTTCAGTCATTACAGCAGCAATTGAATCGCGGTTGGTTCTGAATGCGGCCAGCATACGATGTCCACCGCGCCCGCAGTTGGTCATCTTTCTTTGTCACTTATTATCGACCGAACTGTGCATATTAGGTAAAAAGTTTCATATAAAAAAACAAGTGCTAAGGTTTATCTACAACTTTCCCTGTGATGAAACTGACCAACAAATAAAAAACTTCCTCACAAGTCGACTTTTTCATGTCATTTCTAATAAATATAAACTACTTTTTACTTTTGTTATATGATAACACATTCAATTTACTATATTTTAATTAATATTAACACAGTCAGAATCCACTACTTCTGTATCAGGTTTTCAAAAAATTTTTAAATTTTAAATCGATATTTAATAATTTAAAATGCAGTTTTATTGAATTGTGGCCTATAAAACATAATTCTAAGAGCTATGTAATTTTAAAGCGTATATTTCATTTAAACAATTATATTAATTTATTGTTTAGTTAATACAATTGATAACATGCAATAAACGTTTTCCCAACGACTTTCTCTACAGTAATTTAAATGTTTGCTAACGTTTTATTGGCGAAACAACGTTTTTATACAGAGCTGTAGCTCTCAAACTCCCATTTGATTAACATTGCTTATGGGCTCACCCTACTGCATTCTCATTGTGAAATAGTTTAGTGAAGTAATTTTGAAGTGAATTTGATAAATAAATGTAAACGTTGCCCTATCCCATATCCCTTTCCAAGTAAAGAATCTTCTACCGACAACAAGAAGCTTTTTAAAAGTAATTTGACAAAGGAAAACGCGTGCGCGCAGGATATATTGGTCGCCGTCGCGTGTGTTTGGCGGCGCGACGATCAGTCACACTCCGGCGGTCGGCGGAGAGACACGCCCGACCTCCGTCCGCAGCTATCTCCACGCGCTTCACTCTTTCACGATAGCAAAAACAACTCGTTTAATCAAAGCGGAATTAACATTCTGGAAACCGCGTTAATGTAGGTGATGCGGTTACAACTATGGGTTTCCCCTGCCTGACCTGGTGGAACGGAAGGCTATGTGTCAACTTCCTGTGCGCCGTGGTAGTGTGCTAGTGGACACCGGACATGGAAGTGCTCTGGAGGACTTGGTGGGTGATTGTGATAGTGAGTCTGTGCGCGGTGGTCGTAGTTCCCCGACCCCGACTTTACCCCAAGAGAATGCCTTTTACGGATTCAACGGTCAGTTTTTTTCTTATTTATTTTATGACTTTCTTCCTAATCTTTACTACAGATTTGTTTTTCAACTCTTTATTTGTGTAATTTAGCATGTTTTTAATTGAGTAAAAACTAAAAGCTCAATTAAATCAATATATTTTGTGTATTAGTAAATTGTGAATCAAGATCAGAATTAATTGATGAATCTTGTATAGGCATGAATAAATTGTGTCTATCAAGATAAAATTCAGTGACTTAAAACAAATTTTTAAAATTTTAGTTTATCTACTTGATGCAAATCTGGCATTTGTTTATAATGAGTTAGTTTTGAGTAATTTTTGGGATTTATTATAATAGTAATTAGATGAAAAGTAACAATTTACTAGGCATTGTTTACTTTTTGAATTAAGATATAGCCACTGGCTGTTTTAATACAGCATGTTATTAACAGTTTATTAAGATATAGCCACTGGCTGTTTTAATACAGCATGTTATTAACAGTTTATTAAGATATAGCCACTGGCTGTTTTAATACAGCATGTTATTAACAGTTTATTAAGATATAGCCACTGGCTGTTTTAATACAGCATGTTATTAACAGTTTATTAAGATATAGCCACTGGCTGTTTTAATACAGCATGTTATTAACAGTTTATTAAGATATAGCCACTGGCTGTTTTAATACAGCATGTTATTAACAGTTTATTAAGATATAGCCACTGGCTGTTTTAATACAGCATGTTATTAACAGTTTATTAAGATATAGCCACTGGCTGTTTTAATACAGCATGTTATTAACAGTTTATTAAGATATAGCCACTGGCTGTTTTAATACAGCATGTTATTAACAGTTTATTAAGATATAGCCACTGGCTGTTTTAATACAGCATGTTATTAACAGTTTATTAAGATATAGCCACTGGCTGTTTTAATACAGCATGTTATTAACAGTTTATTAAGATATAGCCACTGGCTGTTTTAATACAGCATGTTATTAACAGTTTATTAAGATATAGCCACTGGCTGTTTTAACACAGCATGCTATTAACAGTTTATTAAGATATAGCCACTGGCTGTTTTAACACAGCATGCTATTAACAGTTTATTAAGATATATCCACTGGCTGTTTTAACACAGCATGTTATTAACAGTTTATTAAGATATAGCCACTGGCTGTTTTAACACAGCATGTTATTAACAGTTTATTAAGATATAGCCACTGGCTGTTTTAACACAGCATGTTATTAACAGTTTATTAAGATATAGCCACTGGCTGTTTTAACACAGCATGTTATTAACAGTTTATTAAGATATAGCCACTGGCTGTTTTAATACAGCATGTTATTAACAGTTTATTAAGATATAGCCACTGGCTGTTTTAATACAGCATGTTATTAACAGTTTATTAAGATATAGCCACTGGCTGTTTTAATACAGCATGTTATTAACAGTTTATTAAGATATAGCCACTGGCTGTTTTAATACAGCATGTTATTAACAGTTTATTAAGATATAGCCACTGGCTGTTTTAATACAGCATGTTATTAACAGTTTATTAAGATATAGCCACTGGCTGTTTTAATACAGCATGTTATTAACAGTTTATTAAGATATAGCCACTGGCTGTTTTAATACAGCATGTTATTAACAGTTTATTAAGATATAGCCACTGGCTGTTTTAATACAGCATGTTATTAACAGTTTATTAAGATATAGCCACTGGCTGTTTTAATACAGCATGTTATTAACAGTTTATTAAGATATAGCCACTGGCTGTTTTAATACAGCATGTTATTAACAGTTTATTAAGATATAGCCACTGGCTGTTTTAATACAGCATGTTATTAACAGTTTATTAAGATATAGCCACTGGCTGTTTTAATACAGCATGTTATTAACAGTTTATTAAGATATAGCCACTGGCTGTTTTAATACAGCATGTTATTAACAGTTTATTAAGATATAGCCACTGGCTGTTTTAATACAGCATGTTATTAACAGTTTATTAAGATTTTTTTTCGTGGTAATGAGTTAGTTTGCTCAATAGAATCTTTGAAATGTTTCATACGCATAAAACAAAGAACACTGAACAAATTGTTAAATCAATTAGTACGTTTATAAATTAATTAATAAGTACCGTAGACATTACGTTAAAATTATAAGAATACCTCTCTAATATACAAAGAGTGATTACAGTTATTATGAATTATAAACTATTATTATGTATTATAATTATTAGTTTGTACTATAGTTATTTGTTAGTTGTTGGAGCAAGATTGTAGACTATATTTTATTATACATATAATCAGAGAGGACAGTATATTCCCCGTTACTTTGTTAGGCTAGTATTTATTTGGTGATTATTGAACAGTATGCCTCATAGAATGTGTGAACGTTTTGATGAATCCATTTTAACCGTACACCACAACTGTTCAATATCTGCCAATAACGGAAGTCCTTGACCGCAGGAAACAAAAACCTGATAGATCACTCAGTAAGAAATCCAGTCGATGAATCATGCAATGAAAGTAATCTTAAATACCAAGGTGTAGCCTGTGATTCTGGAAATATCCCAAGGTGTACCTAATATCTACTTTTATTGTGTTTCCTTGTTTGGATGTCTTGCACAGGCAATGACAACGGTACCCCAGCTGGTGGTGCTCTACTGTCCTTTGTCTCAGTCGACCAATCAGCTGATCTTTGTTTACCTCCCCTCTGAGCAGCCTGATCAAGACAATAACTTCATTTATCATTCATGAATTCAAAAGATTGAATAACAAACAATTTTATGAAAACAAAGTAAAACCATTGAAGGTGTATAACGTATTAACCTGTTACGTTAATGAAGCAGATAAACCGTTACATACTAGATTTATTATTAACTGATTTTAATTTAAAAATTAACTTATTTAGTTAGAAATAAAGTACTTTCCCTAGAACATATTGCCATCTAAATACATTGAAAATTTAAAAACGACTTATTAATTTTCTGTATCCTTTGACTACGCTACCCAAATCTTTTCATTCAAAAACTTTTTCCCTTAAAAACTAAAATGGGTGTTCATTTAATAATTGTTAAATTCAATCGTCAATATATGAGCGTATTAGGGTGAAAATGATATTAAGGTATCAACTGATACTAAGAAAAAATCATTTACCTCAACCCATACATAATAAACACCTAATATAGCACGATAACAAGATATTGTAGACTGTTTACCACAAATATCCGCAGTCTATGCTAGAGAATCCCTCCTCAGTGTATGTTCACATCCCATAGTGCAATGAACACTTAGTAAAGCACGATAACAAGATATTGTTCACATCCCATAGTGCAATGAACACTTAGTAAAGCACGATAACAAGATATTGTAGACTGTTTACCACAAATATCCGCAGTCTATGCTAGAGAATCCCTCCTCAGTGTATGTTCACATCCCATAGTGCAATGAACACTTAGTCAAGCACGATAACAAGATATTGTAGACTGTTTAACACACGTAACTGTAGTTTGTGCTGCGGGATCCTTCTTCGATCGATTAAGTTATATCTCTTTGTGCGACAATTACGTGTAAAAAAATTTGAAGCAATGAGTTTGTATTCTAGTCAATTTTTTATGTGATGGTAATATATTGTTGTGTTATTTGTATATATATTCCAGTGCTGTTTACTCCAGCTATCCATAGACTATGCTGGAGAGTTCCTTCTCAGTTCGTTCACTTCACTTTGTTCTATTTTCACTCGTCTCCACCAACGCTGCCAAATTCACCTAGCACCAAACAGAAAACTGCAATGAGTTTGTCTTCAAATTCGTCGTTGGGTATTTTTAGTGAGTCACTTTTATTCTTTGTCCTCTCTTCAGAATGTTGTCAGTATTTGGCTAGTTATTTTGGTATTTAGAATGTAGTATTTGGATCATTTAATTAATTGATATTATATTATATTAAATAATTAAATTAAATAATTTAAAATAATTAGATTAAATAATTTAAAGTAATGATTTAAAATCAAATAGAATCTTATAACTTCTGATAGTAAAGTTCTTTGTTTTCAAATATCTAATCTATCATATATATGAATGGTTACAAATTGTAGTAATTGTTAAATTAATTATTAAAAAAAAAATAGTATATTTTTCCGAAAATCGTTATAAAGAAGTCTGTGTTTTTATTTGCTCAATTGTGTAGAGAAAAGTATACATTTTTTAACACATACACACCTTAAATTAGCCGAACCAGTTAAAAATAAAATGGCGAATTCAGGTAAAGCGTTAGTTCTGAACTATTTTACATAATCTGTGAGGCATTATATTATATAAATAAAATTACTCTGAAAAAAAAACTCATGTTCCATGACTAACATAGAAACGCATGACTAATATAAACAGTAATTCTTTCCTATTTGAATGATACAAGTCTGTTCATTAGAGAAGAAGCTCAACAATTTCATAAAGTCTTGAGTAAAGTAGCTAAGCCATTTAGACAGGCACGAAAGGAGCTAGACATGGGGTTTAACTGTGACTCATGCTTACATCGGAGTATTGATTTGGCAACCACTGAGTACCAACCAGCTTTGTCGTCCACTTCCATGCCACCTGTTGGTCAGCCCCACCTTAACACACAAGTAACTCACTCGAGTGAAACAACCAAACAACTCTACTGTACCTAGTACATTAGTTAGGGGGTTTACTGTGACTCATGCTTACATCGGAGTATTGATTTGGCAACCACTGAGTACCAACCAGCTTTGTCGTCCACTTCCATGCCACCTGTTGGTCAGCCCCACCTTAACACACAAGTAACTCACTCGAGTGAAACAACCAAACAACTCTACTGTACCTAGTACATTAGTTAGGGGGTTTACTGTGACTCATGCGTACATCGGAGTATTGATTCGGCAACCACTGAGTACCAACCAGCTTTGTCGTCCACTTCCATGCCACCTGTTGGTCAGCCCCACCTTAACACACAAGTAACTCACTCGAGTGAAACAACCAAACAACTCTACTGTACCTAGTACATTAGTTAGAGGGTTTACTGTGACTCATGCGTACATCGGAGTATTGATTCGGCAACCACTGAGTACCAACCAGCTTTGTCGTCCACTTCCATGCCACCTGTTGGTCAGCCCCACCTTAACACACAAGTAACTCACTCGAGTGAAACAACCAAACAACTCTACTGTACCTAGTACATTAGTTAGAGGGTTTACTGTGACTCATGCGTACATCGGAGTATTGATTCGGCAACCACTGAGTACCAACCAGCTTTGTCGTCCACTTCCATGCCACCTGTTGGTCAGCCCCACCTTAACACACAAGTAACTCACTTGAGTGAAACAACCAAACAACTCACTGTACCTAGTGCATTAGTTAGGGGGTTTACTGTGACTCATGCGTACATCGGAGTATTGATTTGGCAACCACTGAGTACCAACCAGCTTTGTCGTCCACTTCCATGCCACCTGTTGGTCAGCCCCACCTTAACACACAAGTAACTCACTCGAGTGAAACAACCAAGCAGCTCTACTGTAATTATATTTCCACTACACTACTATGAGTTCAGCTGTTTTCGTTATGTGTTTACAACCAGCGAAACATCATATTTTCAACAGCTGTTTTTTTTTTTACTACCGAAAGTAACATTGTTTACAACCGAAAATTTTCCTCAGTCAACAACACCTGATTTTATTCCGTAGTGTAGTGAAAAGTATCGTTCAAAACTCGAGTGAAAGTGTTTTGTATTTTCTCGACCATTTGAAGTGCTCGACAAGTCTCGCACTTCAAACATATGGTCTCGAACATGCATAACCGCACTTTCCACTCTTGTTATGAAATATACTATTGTTAGTTGGGTTGGGTTTAATTTTACATTTTGAGGATACTTAAAAACGAAGTTTTATTGTTTTCCCATACAGCCATGAGAGTTCAATGCGTGATTAAGTCTCTTCCTTTTAACGAAAACTAATTTCTCCAGTTCGACTGGTTATATTAGGATTCACACATTTATAACTTAACTACTACTGAAGTTAACAGAAAAAGTACCGTGAACATCAATAATTATAAAGTTTATCTTTTGTTTAATTGTCTATTTCTCATTCCATATAGTTCTTTGTTTTAGAAATAGTAATATTGTAAGAGAGCTTAAGAGGCTAGAAACAATTTTTAAAAGCATTCCAAAAGAATATTTTGATCTAATTATAAATGCTTAAGTAAAACGTATTCTTTGAACAGAAGATTACGTTTAAACACAGATTAGCTACATCTGTGTTTAAACTTGTTTTTTTTTCTCTCCTATAACTTCAAGAAACTATTTTTGTGTTATTGTAGCTCACATGTTTCCCGGAGTACTGATTACAAATTCTTCAAATGTATAATATTATCTCAAATCTATCCAAGGTCAAGTCCACGAAAGGAAAACAATAAACTGCAACAAAAACTGCATTTATTATCAATGCAAATTACTGAGAAACCGATAACTTGATCAAAAAGAAAGGAGCCTTACGAGGTAATAGCTTCTTGATTCCAAGCTTATTAAATACATACTTACATTACTCGTTTTATACAGAAGCACTGATTCTCGGGGAATAGAAAGAATTCATGGAGTTTCTTTTAGCATGGACGCTTTACTGAATTTAATATTTTGTTACAAAGAATAATATAAATACTGTATTAAACTTTAAGAACGTATGAAGTAACAGTATTTTATATCGCAAGAAGTCAAACAAAGAGACATGCAGTAGCAGGATGTTAAGCAGGTGTGTGTCGTATTCCACATATCTCAGTGGATAGAGGCATCCACTCAGTAAATTGTCTCACTTTCAATATTATCAAAGCAGATAGGTAATTTTCGCCATCACCAGCTCATTGGACTTCAGTCGTTCCACACAACTCTATAGTTTCATTTTTAATAACACCTGTACTCTATAAAGTCTATGTTTTCGTCCGCCACAGAGGCCGCTGGGCCAGAGAGAACCTTGACTCATAGTCTCGCCAGACAAGCTGTATTTTTGTCACTTTTTGTCCCCGGTCCGGACAATGATACCGTATTACCATACAGACAGACACACGCCCATAAATGCAAGACGCGTACTGTTGGTTTCCGGCCTGCCGTCGCGCTCTTCACACTGTACACGGGGCTCAGGAGCAATGGCCCAAAGATTAAGGCCTTTTTAGCTAGTGTCAAAGTGATTTTGTGTAAACGGGTCTCAGGAGCAATGGCAGAAAGATTAAGGCCTTTTTAGCTAGTGCCAAAGTGATGTTGTGTACACAGGGTTCATGAGCAATGGCCCAAAGATTAAGGCCTTTTTAGCTAGTGCCAAAGTGATGTTGTGTACAAAGGGTTCATGAGCAATGGCCCAAAGATTAAGGCCTTTTTAGCTAGTGCCAAAGTGATGTTGTGTACACAGGGTTCATGAGCAATGGCCAAAAGATTAAGGCCTTTTTAGCTAGTTTCAAAGTGGCATTGTGTACACAGGGTTCATGAGCAATGGCCCAAAGATTAAGGCCTTTTTAGCTAGTGCCAAAGTGATGTGTACACAGGGTTCATGAGCAATGGCCAAAAGATTAAGGCCTTTTTAGCTAGTGTCAATGTGATGTTGTGTAAACGGGTCTCAGGAGCATGGGCACAAAGATTAAGGCCTTTTTAGCTAGTTTCAAAGTGGCATTGTGTGCACTGGGCTCAGTAGCAATGGCCCAAAGATTAAGGCCTTTTTAGCTAGTGTCAAAGTCATGTTGTGTAAACGGGTCTCATGGAGTAATGGCACAAAGATTATGGCCTTTTTAGCTGGTGGTGTCAAAGTGATGTTGTGCACACAGGGTTCAGGAACGATTGCCCAACGATTAAGGCCATTTTTAGCTAGTGTCAAAGTCATGTTGTGTAAACGGGTCTCAGGAGTAATGGCCCAAAGATTAAGGCCTTTTTAGCTGGTGTCAAAGTAACGTTGTGCACACAGGGTTCAGGAACGATTGCCCCACCGATTAAGGCCTTTTTAGCTAGTGTCAATGTGATGTTGTGTAAACGGGTCTCAGGAGCATGGGCACAAAGATTAAGGCCTTTTTAGCTAGTTTCAAAGTGGCATTGTGTACACTGGGCTCAGTAGCAATGGCCCAAAGATTAAGGCCTTTTTAGCTAGTGTCAAAGTCATGTTGTGTAAACGGGTCTCATGGAGTAATGGCACAAAGATTATGGCCTTTTTAGCTGGTGGTGTCAAAGTGATGTTGTGCACACAGGGTTCAGGAACGATTGCCCAACGATTAAGGCCATTTTTAGCTAGTGTCAAAGTGACATTTTGTTCACAGGGCTAATGAGTGTTTACATTATGGATTACGTCGGAGAAGAAGCAATCTCCCAAATGGTAATCTCCCAAAACGAAAAAAGAAAAAGGCATGTAGAAGATATAATCGTCCCTGGATATAACTGGTTTTGTTGGAATATGTTTAATGGACGAACAGTGTTTTCACCAGCATTGGCAAGGATACCTGTATTAACTGGTTTTAAGCAAGACATTCCTTATTAGTTCACTGCAATACTGGATTGTCAGATTTGTCGTAAATCTGTCTACTAAAGCTTGGTAAAAAAATAATATTTTGGCAACCAAGCAAGTTCAATAATGTTAATTTATGTCCATTACTGTATATTCAAAGTTAATTAGACATATTTGAAGTCAAATGTTGTTAGTTTTGAAATTTTTCAAAAACAGACATGTGTTTATACATTGGTTTACTAGGCATTTCTAATCTTGTGCAGTAAGAAAATAAACTACTTTTGGCATTCTTTAATATGAAATACTGTAATAAGAATCTTGCAGTAATGTTTGTACCTCTAGTTCCGGGGATTCACACTCAGACCTTTGTACAAAGACAAAAGTATTATGACGAGGATCTCACTGATACCTCAAGTTTTAGAGAAAGGAAAGTTATATTTGCGAAATTTACCTGTAATCTCAAGCTTTTTGATTTATAGGTTAGGTTCATTTACAGGTTAGCAATTATCGATACAAGCCAGCTAGTGAGAGACACCTGTGGCGCTGACGTTTCTCTCCGCCCAGCGTCCTTCCTTGGCTCTGATATTTTCTTACCGTGTATGGACATGATAGAGTAAACGTAATGGAATACGTTTGCCTCCTCTCAAGAATCATTAGAATAATATTGACAGTAACAGCGTTTTTTACGGAAGTAGGTTAATTCAGACTACATCTGGGGTCTGTTTTACGAACTTTTGAAAGTAAAATTGACGTAAATTTATAATACTGTAGGTTGATTTCATGGGTCCAAACAATCATTATTTCGAATACATAGTTCTTTATTACCCAACCATGTTTTAAGTATGATCCTTGTGATAAATGTCTACATTCTTGGCCATAGCTATTCATTTCAATGTGACCGGTAACAGATGCTATAAGATACTAATACTCTTCTTCACTGGCGTCTCTAGGATACTACAATAATTACGTCATCTTCTCCATTAACATTTGTGCTTGTAAATCCACCGGTCCAGCTAAAATGGGTTTAACTCATTAAGATTTTATATAACTGATGATTGTTTTAAATTGTAACCCTCAGTTATTGAGGGTCAGTTTCCTTTCGATAACTCATGAAGAGAAGACATAGGAAATGACGTCAAATTGTCACTTCTAGTTACTGAGGGACAGCTTCCTTTAGACAACTCATGAGGAGAAGACGTGGTAAATGACGTCATATTGTCACTTCCAGTTACTGAAGGTTAGCTTCCTTTAGACAACTTATGAGGAGAAGACGTGGTAAATGAGGTCAAATTGTCACTTCTTGTTACTGAGGGACAGCTTCCTTTAGACAACTAATGAGGAGAAGACGTGGTAAATGACGTCATATTGTTACTTCCAGTTACTGAAGGTTAGCTTCATTTAGACAACTCATGAGGAGAAGACGTAGTAAATGACGTCATATTGTCACTTCCAGTTACTGAAGGTTAGCTTCCTTTAGACAACTCATGAGGAGAAGACTTCGTAAATTACGTTATATTGTCACTCCAAGGTACAGAGGGTCAGCTTCCTTTAGACAACTTATGAGGAGAAGACGTGGTAAATGATGTCAAATTGTCACTCCTAGTTATTGAAGGACAGCTTCCTTTAGATAAATCATGAAGAGTAGACGTGGTAAATGGCGTTAAATTGTCACACCCAGTTTCTGAGGACCAGCTTCCTTCAGGCAACTCATTAGGAATATAGAATTCGTGGTAAATTATGTCAAATTGTCACTCTCATTTACTGAGGGTTGCTTCTATTAGACAATTTATTAGAAAAAGTGATATTTAAGTTTCAAAAAATGAACTGAAGAAATGTTGAGTCCATAAATGATCTCTTAAGGGAATTAAAGAAACTTTCTTTATCCTGTAATTAGATTAAACTTTTTTTTTGTGGTTTCATGTGTGTAGTAAGTATACAGAAGATGCTTCTTACGAAAATTGATCTGACTTCGTCTAAGGCGGTTGAAGTAGCTTCTACTATGGACAGAGTAACACTGTTACAAACATATCAATACCAAAGAACATAACAGAGTTGGTAGGGTTAGTGAACTTTTTATCACAAGTTTTCGCCAAATTTATAACCAGGTTATTGATATTTCGCGCAACCTGGTTAAAAAAGTTGCATTATTGCAAAAAAGATAAAAATAGTATTTGTCTAAAGAATGTAACAGAAGTTTTAATAATGTTAAGGAAATGGTTGCTTCAGACAGTGTTTTTAGTATGCTCTAACCCCAATCTTCTTGTTGTGGTCTCTTGCGATGCTTCTCCATTTTGTTTGGGAGGAACATTATATCATGTGTATTCTGTTAAAACTAAAAGACCTATTATGTTTGTTTCTCGTACTCTTAGCAAATCAGAAAGAAACTATGCGTAAAATGACATGTATGATTTGGCTTTATATTGGTTGGTTAACAATTTTGAAAATATGTTGAGGGGAAGGCGTTTTATACTAATGACGGATAATAAAAACCAGTTCAACTGATATTTAACAACAAACGTGCGGTTCCTGGAATGGCTGCAGAAAGAATTAAAAGATGAGCCGTGCATTTAAGAGCACATTGTAACAATTGTTAATTGTTTCATTATAATTAAATTAGAGAATTGTATTTAGAAAATGTTAAATATTGTAAAAACTGAGATGTTTAGGAGTTTGGTTTGTTTACTAAAAGTTTTCGATATAAATTCTCCAAGTTTTGAGAAAAATTCAGATTCTTCCCCTTTCAAATAAAATAGTAGTTTTTCCCCATATAAATTAGCTAAATAACCAGTATTTTCACGTCTGTTAATTTCCTGTCAATTTCATGCGACATGTTTTCTGAAGTCAACATGTTTGGTGACCCGGCAATGGGGTTCTTTAGGCGCATGTCATACGGACGCTAATGCCGTCGGCGAGTCCGCGTTAGCCGGACGCTGAGCGCAGCCAACGCGGTCGGTCACGTTAGCGACGCGGCGCACGTGACGCGGGGACCCTGTCATACGGCAGCGGGACGCATTTGCCGCGTGAGCACTGTCAGAGCACGTAGTGTGTCAGAACAGCTGGAACACCTTTGGAGTGATCATTACGATATTTGATACGATGTTTGATACGGAAAAATTTATTTATTTAGTTGAAAAACTGCCACCTCTGTACGATGTAAAGTCGAGTGATTACAGCAACAGGCAACTGAAGACACAGTGCTGGAACGAGGTTGGGGAGGCCATGCACGAAAACTGGATGGTGTCCATCTTGGTAATAAAAAAATTGCCGCGACGGCAAATGCGCCCGGAAGACGCTACGTATGACAGGCACCTGGCGTTGGCGGGACGGCATCAACGCGACGCATTTGCCGTCACGTACCTTACCTGTTCAGATGTCCTGGTTTAGAGGGTTCTAATTGGTTGGTTTAGCTTCTAGAGTCAAGAGGGGATAGGTCCGTTGGTGGAAGGGTTGAGAGCGTTCCGGCAGTTGGACGATTTCTTGCAGTGAGTGACCACGTTCGAGTACACGGCGATTTTAACCGTTTTCGGTGTTCTTTACCGGTACGGCAATTTTTTCTTGGTTCGTGTTTGAGTGAGCGGGTGTATGCCGGTCGAGCTTTGTTGTGGTCACTTTTGGGATTTAACCTCCAGGACAGCTACATCTCCCGGAGGCAATTTTAAACAATTTTGGCAATTTTCCATTTAAAGAAATTTTAAACAAATTTTAAAGCAATTGTCAATTTTTAAACAATTTTGAATTTAAAGAATTTACAATTTATTACAATTTTGAATTTTGAATTTATTGATTTAATAGTTTAAAGAAATTTACAAAAAAAAGTCAAATAAATAAAAAAGGTTCTGGTCTGAAGATATTTAATTTATTATTTTGGAAGAGTTGTTTTAATTTATTTATATTCCATTGAGTCAATAAAAGAAGACATTTTTTATTTTCGTTTTATTATTATTTTTAGAAGATACCAGTTTAATTTGTTGAAGTTATTTATAAGAAGAAAAATAAAAGAAAATTTTTATCATTGAGGAAGTTTCATTTTAATCTCTCATTTAAGTTGTTCAACATATCAAAAATAAATAGTAGCTTTAATAAGGCTACAACATCAATACGGTATTGTGCACATAAGTAAGGACTTACAAGTAGTCCGTATGTAAGTCTTGATGTAGACAAACTATCAAGACTCCCACAAACAAACTCAGATTATGAAATTGAAGATAACATTATTCTTTTCACAATTGATGAATCTGTTAAAATGACAATTGAAGATGTTGAAACAGAATCTGCAAAATATCCAGTTATATCCGAAGCCATTTCTCACATCTGAAATAGACGGAAGAATGAAAAATACAGTGAAGAAATGAAGCCTTATTTTCAAAGAAGAAATGATTTGACTTTCAAACTGGGTTGTTTATCATAAGGTTCCCTCATTGTTATTCCTCAAAAACTTCAGGATTACGTATTAAATTAACTTCATAATATGACAAACTTGAGAAGAAGTTATCTGTGGTGGCCAGGATTTGATTCGTTTGGAATAAAAAGTTGAAAACTGTAGAGGGTATCAACTTATGCAAAACGAACCAGAAAAAGTGCCCACTCATTTTTTGTGGGAACGGCCTAAGAAGCCTTGGTCTAGAGTTCATGTCGACTTTGCTGGATCATATTTGTACAAGTTTTTAATGATTGATGGTAGATGGTATAGTAAGTAGCTGCTGGTGTTTGAAATGAGTTCTATATCATCAAAATCAGCTAACCAAAAGTTCCGTTGCGTATTTGCGAGGTTCAGTCTCCCAGAACAACTGGTCATTTGATAATGGTACAGTACCATGAACTACCATTACTTTATATGAATTTCAGTCTTTTGTACAATCTAATGGACTTGCTCATTTGCGAACTGCCCCGTATAAGTATCTGACAAATGGACAAGGTGAAAGGTTCGTACACACCATTAAGAAGTCTATTTTAGCTATTATTGGAGGTAATGGATATTTTATACCATGCTTATTATAAGTATGGCTATGAAGTCGATCATAAAATATTTCTACTGGCCTACGGTGACTCCCTATCGTCAACAAATTGCTTGGCCCAGCAGAGACCACTACGACAGTTTATTATGTAGAAGTACAGTTGTACCACCACCACGACAGTTTAGCGTGAAGAAGTACAGTTGCACCTCCACCACGACGGTTTAGTACATGTAGCAGCAGGCTTACAGTAGTACCACCATCACGTCAGTTAATACATACCAGTACAGTTTCAATACCAACACAACCTTTTAGTACGTAGTAGTACAGTTTTACTTCCACCACGACAATGTAGCACGTAGCAGTATAGGTGTATCGCCACCACCAAAGTTTAGTACATGTAGCAGCAGGCTTACAGTAGTACCACCATCACGTCAGTTAATACATACCAGTACAGTTTCAATACCAACACAACCTTTTAGTACGTAGTAGTACAGTTTTACTTCCACCACGACAATGTAGCACGTAGCAGTATAGGTGTATCGCCACCACCAAAGTTTAGTACATGTAGCAGCAGGCTTACAGTAGTACCACCATCACGTCAGTTAATACATAACAGTACAGTTTCAATACCAACACAACATTTTAGTACGTAGTAGTACAGTTTTACTTCCACCACGACAATGTAGCACGTAGCAGTATAGGTGTATCGCCACCACCAAAGTTTAGTACATGTAGCAGCAGGCTTACAGTAGTACCACCATCACGTCAGTTAATACATAGCAGTACAGTTTCAATACCAACACAACATTTTAGTACGTAGTAGTACAGTTTTACTTCCACCACGACAATGTAGCACGTAGCAGTATAGGTGTATCGCCACCACCAAAGTTTAGTACGTAACTCAGTACTACTTGATCGTGGTAGTGGTACAACTACCACGACAACTCAGTACCTAGCTGTCCTCAATTTGTTCACATCGATGATGATATCATTGGCGTGGAGATACAAACGTTACCGTTGCCATATGACGCCTCCCCCCACGCTGGCATGGCAGCTGACGATACATCTGTGATCTCCCAGAGTATCGATGTCAGCGGCGATGGCCTGTCAGCCCAGCCCACCCATTCTCTTTCTTTAATTGACTCTTGACAAGTGCAATTACAACTTTTCCCTACGGTCTTCGTGCGATAACTTCTGGATGAAACTGGATCTTTTCACAGTAAAATAAATGTTTGAGTGAATAACGTTCGTCACCGATACATTACTGAGAGGAATAAATACACTATATAAAACTCGCAAATCAAACGATTATATATATATATATATATATATATATATATATATATATTAATTTATTTATTCCTGAGTCACCGATCGTCAAGATTAGCGTGAATGTGGATTTCGAATGAGTGTGATGAGTGTAGATGAGCGAATACAATCATTGTTACAAACTAAGAGTGACTATTCCTCAGAAAGTGTAAATAAATAATTAATAGCACTGGCCCAATGACAAATGAACAGCCGGTGGTTTTCAGCTGATCCCTTTCAAAATATGTTACGACTGATTGGGATCGAACTAAGAACATTTAGCTTATGAAACTGTGTTTTAACCAACTAGTTATGACGTGCGTTGAGGATTTCATCTATCTTATACAGGGTGGCGCATGAAATTATCCAACATTTAGTTTTGTTAAAGAAAATTGATTGTAAATGCAATACAGTAAAGTTTGATATAAATTGTCTACTGCATACCTGGACATTAGTTTGAGGCCATTACATGTTCAATGTGGCCACCTTCTTGTCTGACAACTGCTTCAACACGAACGCCTATGTTATTGATGACTCTGCGACACATATCCTCGGTTATTGGGTTATCTCGTTACATGCCTCAATGATTAGTACTCGAAGATCCATCAGTGTGTTATGATATTTAGGGAAGATCTTCTCCTTTAGAAATCCCCAAAGAAAATAACCACACGAATTCAAATCAGGTCTGTTTGGGGGCCAGTTATGGCCACACGCAAAACGATTAGGAAATCGGTTTGAAATGACATTTTGGTTGACATTTTCTTGCAGAAAGTCTAAAACAACATTAGCCGTTTGTGGTCTGGCTCCATTCTGCATGAACAACTGGTTCTCTAATTGAAACCCTTTTGCGATAAGTTGAGGTACAAAATAATAACGTAGCATGTTTAGTCAACACAGTATGTTAAAAAAAGAATGGCCCTATTAGCCCATGACTCGAGATGGCTGCCATACCGTAATTCTTGGAGCATGATGCACTTTTTAATGTAGCACGAGTGAATTTTTGAAAGCCCAAAAACGCACATTTTGTTTACTAACAACACCGTCTAAGTGAAAATGTGTCTCATCTGAGAAACAAACATTGTTAATCAATATGTCTTGATTAACAGCCCATTCTGTGAAAACCGTTTGTTGATATTTTTTGTCAATCGTTAATTTGGGTTACACTAATTTTGAATGGATACAAATGCAAATATTTTTAAAAATTCTCTGCACAGATCGCCTGGA
This sequence comes from Stictocephala bisonia, assembly GCA_035578905.1. NCBI lineage: Eukaryota > Metazoa > Arthropoda > Insecta > Hemiptera > Membracidae > Stictocephala > Stictocephala bisonia. The sequence goes on from JAQJVL010000013.1 coordinate 3,504,234, forward strand.
AATGTGAAGATCTGCTGCCGCTTTTCTAGTCGACTTGCCTGCACTCCTCACCCACCAACGCTGCTCTGACAGCTTTAACTTTCTTTGGAAGGCCCTTGACGCTTCCTCTCAAATACTGAGCCATCACTATTAAATTTTTCATAAAGTTTTCGAGTAGTTTTAAATTATGGTTACCAGCGAGTTTGAAAATGAGCAAGAAACCGTCTTTGTGTAAGCACAGCACTTTTTGTTTCATTAAAAACAATACAGTCTTTATGCGTTGATCCACAGACAACCCTCCTTTGTCAGCCATCTTGCAACAATAATAATAACGGAAGCGGAAATAGAGGGAACTAATCTCCATGAACAGCTGATAGTTTTGCCAACTTACAACACAGTAATAATGGGTAACCGGAACAGATACTACCAAAACAAATGTTGGATCATTTCGTGCGCCACCCTGTATTATCTGTATCTGTATTATTAAAACAAGCCACTTTTTTCGGACGAACATTTTTTGGCTTCATGGATTTTTAATTCTTAAATGTATATAGGGGTTTTCGACCACGAGAAATCGAATGGCAACGGTCTCAACCCTGGGAAAATTCTTATTTCTGCCCCAGAAGTTCCTAGACTTTCCATATATCACGACAGGGCTGCGCAGTAGACACAGGCGAAATCAGTTTATTTGTTTATTCTGTTAAATACTGGTAACTAAATTACCAATTGCATAGAAGCCTTCAGTACTGATTTAAGTTGAAATGTAGTAAATTAAATATTTCAATTTCAATGCAGAATAATGGTACAGTAGTTTAAAAAAGATTTTGTTTAAACTAAAGAATGCCTGTATACTATAGGTTCCCAAGTTATGTTCTTCATACAATGATATTTCATTGTACCTAAAAATTATTTGTGTAAATTTTAAGAATATCACACCCACCCACCCTCCCATACACGTACAGTGGTATTGACCCACCCGCCCTCCCATACACGTACAGTGAGATGGACCCACCCGCCCACCCATACACGTTCAGTGAGATGGACCCACCCGACCACCCATCCATGTTCAGTGGGATTGACCAACCCGCCCACCCATACACGTACAGTGGTATCAGCAAGCACTAAAGACCAATTAGTCCATTGGTCTTTAGTGCTCACTGAGTGGTATTTACTCACCCGCCCACCCATACACGTTCAGTAAGATGGACCCACCCGACCACCCATACATGTTCAGTGGGATTGACCCACCCGCCCACCCATTAGCTACACATCACGTCGTTTTTTTAAAATTGTTATATTTCGGCTTTACAATCTGAAGCCATTTTCAAACATTTAACAACATAAACAGTTTTTAATAAAAATATAAATTAATTAGTAGATCAAATGTTTCTTAAAATATTTAACAGATGATTTGATCAAAGAAAATAATTGAATATACTATATAAATTTTGATAAAAATTGTTTAGTCACTTATTAATTTTGAATTTTATTTAATACTTCTGATTTAATAATAGGCAGGTATATTGGGCATAAGGTGGCACTATGTTGCGAAATGCAGCTTTCTACAGCCATACATGCTGCTTCTTTTATTGTTCTTTCTTTCCACTTACTTTCTTTATATGATTACTTGCTGCTGTCCATTGTACCTTATGCTCTTCTGCCAAAACATGATTTGAAAGTTTAGAATAGTTTTCCAATCGATTTTTTATGCTGTTTTAATGTTCTTGTATTTTATTATTGTATTTTCTTTTTTAATGGTCGAAATGTTTGTCCAAAATAATTTAAATCACATTGACAAGGAAGTTTGTAAACTACATTTTTGGTTTCTTGATTTTGATTGTATGGTTTAACTTTTCTTGGTAAATTTCCAATTTTTAATTTTGTAACAAATGAAGTTCTAATATTAAATTTGTTGTTGATTCTTCTGATTTCCTTTTGATATACGGTATAACAATTGTTGTTAAAGGTTTTGATTCTGTATTATCTTTATTTTTATTAATTACAATTTTGTTTTGTTCTTTTGATAGGACTTGTTTATGACTTTTAGTGGGTAGTCATTGTTCTTTAATTCTTGACATATCAGTTTTGTTTCCTGGTCCAGCCCTTCTTCAGTTGATGAAATTCTGAATGCTCTGGTGAATAGTCCTTGTGCAATTGCATGTTTAACGTGATGTGGGGTTTTTGAATTGAAATTTAGATACTGTCCAGTATGTGTCTTTTTTCTTAGACTCGTGTTTTTAATTCTGTATTATTTTTCAACTAACACATCTAAAAAAGGAAGTTTGTTTTCTTCTTCATGTTCTGCTGTAAATGTTATTGATGGTCTAATAGAATTTAATTGTTGAAAAAAAAAACTATATTGATCGTTTGTAGCAGATTTCCAGACACAAAAGATGTCATCAAGATATCTTAACCCAAGAATAGGCTTTTCATGTCGTTTTTAGTGTCAGATTAAAAAAAAACTCCATATATATATTACTTATAAGTGGACTGAGAACTCCTCCCATTGGTACACCTGAGTTTTGAAGAAAATATTTATTGCCATAGGTAACAATAAATATTTTGACTTCTACTTCTAAAAGCTCCATTACAAATGATGTTGATTGAGAAGTCCCGCTTAATAAATTGCTGTCATTATCCAATTTTGTCCTTATAATATTCAAACATTTTTTTACTGGAATATTTGTAAATAAGTTTATTACATCATAACTAACCATATGGTTATCTTGGTGTATTGTTACTTCCTGAATCTTATTAACAAAATCATAAGAATTGTTTACATATGAGTTTTCAGAACCAAATAGATGGTTTAAAATTGTTTGGAGGAATATTGACAGTTCATAGTTTGGGGAATTTATTGAACTGACTTTTGGTCTGAGAGGAACTTCGTTTTTGTGTATTTTTGGAACTCCATAAATATGAGGCGGTTTAGCAAATTGGGGAGAGAGTTTTTTAATTGTATCATTTGATAAAATAGTGTTTTGTTTTCTTATAACAGATTTTACTTTATTCTTTATATTTGTTGTAGGATCTTTATGTATATTAGTGTATTGTCCTCCATTTAGTAGGTTATTCATTTTATCTTCATAATCAATTTTATCCATTATCACAGTTGTCCTACCTTTATCCACTGGTAATATTATAATTGTATCGTCATTTTTGTAAGAGTTCAATGCTGTAATATCATTTTTATTAACACTTTGAAGCCTGGGCCCTTAATACTCCGTTTGGCATGGAATCCTGGGGGTTTTATGTTCACATTAAAAAAATTGTAAATGCCTTATAAATTTCATAAAAAGTTTATATTATATATCTTTGTAAAGGGGAGAAAATTCTCTTTTCAATGATGGGCAAAACTTTAGGTGTTGTACATTTTTTTATTTTTTACAGAAGCTACAAATAAGTACAAAAATATGTAAAACAAAAAATAGCTAAATATAACATATAATAATATAAAATATAATAACATATAAGCTAAATATAAATAATATAATAATATAAGCTAAATATAATAACATATAATAAATATAATAGCAAAATATAACAACATAAACAATGCTGACATAAACAATACCGCTCGGCGCGCGCTCATTCCAAGTCTCACGTCAGCTGTTACGATAATTATTTATCCAAGACCAGATGTAGATAAAAAAAATTAATAGACCGATAAAATATAATAACAGATAACTAAAAGACATATTCAGATGACCTAAACCCGATTATATGCCGATAATAAAGATATAATGAATTAAATATGGGCGCTGGAGCTATTCTCGGGCGTCGGCGAGTACGCCAGTTTGTGTCGCCCGATCTATCTTCGGGCTTAGGCTTCAAAGTGTTAAAATTTGTTTTTTTTTTTTTTATTCTTAATTTGTAACACATTTACTATGTTACTTCTATAATAATCTTGTTGATCAGGAGGAAGTAGTTCTGTTTTACTTTCAATAGATGCAACTATATCTAGGTTTGATAGAAACATTCAGCTAAATAGTAAGCAAGTAATGTATCACCTATCAGCTGGGAAGATCAGCTGATGCATTATAAGTGTAATAGTTAACTATTTTTCGCGCTCGGTTTTTTAGAGTTTTAATTGTGTTAAAAGTTTATTTTTTTGTTATTAATTGCAATATTAGTGATATTGAATACCTATTTTGTGTTTTTGTGTTGATTTCACCCAGTTATTGTTAAAATAACGAAGGGGTCTTTGTTTAAACATTGCTTACCTAAGCATAACCAAAAAACAATAATGGCTAAGCCAGTGTTTATTTTCCCTTCCCAATCTTCTGTCAACAAGCCTAAATCATGTTATTTAATGCCCAACACTACGGAATCAAATGAAAACATTGATCAAGATTTCTTAAGACCACCAAAAAGAAAAACAGTCAACAATTGTGTAAATCTACAGCCTAAAAGGTATGTCTTAGATACTAATCAGCTGTGTGATCAAAACAAATTTAGTCCACTATCAGACCACAACTACTCTATTGCTAATAATGATGAAAATGAGATGGCTGATGTAACTGCTACAAGTGAATTGCATAAAATTGTTGAACCTCCACCTATTTTTGTCCACGATGTTAACAATCATCAGGAAATTGTCAAAGATATTAAAAGTGTAATTACTTGTGAGTTTACCACTGAAGTCAAAGGCTCATCTCTGAAAATTAATCTTCTGACCATAGATGATTTTAGAAAACTGACACAATTTTACGACGAATCAAATGTTAAATACCATGCGTTTCAGACAAAAATAGACAGAAAATTAGAAGTCGTAATTAAAAACGTTCCCTGCTCTCTTTCTCCAGAGGAAATTCAGGATGAGTTAATCTCTCACAACTATCCGGTTCTCACTGTAAATAGATTATTTAACAAGGAAAAAATTCCATTCCCTATTTGTGCAGTCTCGTTAGAAAACAATGAATCTGGAAAAGCTATATTTGAATTAAATAGACTGTGCTACTCTGTTGTTCATGTTGAGCCTAAAAGGAAGCCAACAAATGTGCCCCAGTGTACTCGATGTCAACGTTATGGTCACACGAAAAATTTTTGCAAGCTCGATCCCAGATGTGTGAAGTGTACTGGCCAACATCTCTACTCTGCTTGTCCGAAGAAGACGACCGACCCCCCTGTATGTGTAAACTGTGGGGAGAATCATTCGGCCAATTTCAAAGGCTGTAAATACTATAAAGATATACAGCAAAAGACTAAAAGCAATGTTACTGGACTCACCCATCACTCATCTACTAGGAGCACTGATGAAAAGCGCAGTACCGAAAACACTGGAATTGGAATAAAACCCTCACAAGCCCGCCCTCAAGCAACTTCCAAGTCATACGCTCAAGCAACTAAGAAGACGTCAACAAATTTGCATCACCAAACTGATTTCAGTGTTTTTAATAACGACACTACTGAAACTGCAGCTAACGAGGTACTTGAGAGTGGCTCTAATATAGAACAACTAATATTAGATTTAGTTAAGTCAGCCATGCCTATCATTAAAAAGATTATATCTAATGTTATTACTTCACTGTTCAAAAATGCACCCTAGAACATGCATCATACAAAACTTAACAATCCTAAACTGGAATGCTGATGGCCTAAAGAGAAAGAAGAATATTTTTTCAGAGTTCATGGTTCGGCATAACGTTGATGTCGCCTGCATCACTGAGACGCACTTTGTAATAAATGAGCCCTTTAAAATCCCTGGATACTTTATTTATAGAGAAGACAGGAATGCACCCAATGCTTCTGGAGGAGTGGCAATTTTTATAAAAAGAAACCTTAATCATCACAATATACTGTTGCCAAATCTTATTTCAGCTGAAGCTGTTGGTATCAAAATTAATTTGCAAAATGACCAGTCTTGTAATGTTATTTCTGTGTACAAATCACCCAATCGACGTTTTCACCAACAAGATCTTTTAAATCTAAGTCATGGTGACACTCCAACTCTTATCTTAGGAGATTTAAATTGTAAACATCAATTTTGGGGTTGTAGAGTAACTAACCCGAATGGGGTTCGCTTGTTACGTGCTATGAATGAAACCAATATAAATATTTCAGCTCCGTCTGAACCCACTCATTACCCTTGGCAAAGCAATTTCCATCCCGATATATTGGACATTACTCTTCATAAAAACTTTGGAGCTCCCATTCTACAACAAGTAATCAGCGAACTTGATTCTGACCATCTCCCTATTATTGTAAGTTTTTTCATACAACCAATATTTTCTCCGCAAATTCCCAGACTGATAAACGGTCCAGTCGATTGGGATACCTTCTGTGCAGAATTCGACAATCGCATGAAAGTTCCAACGGACTTATATTCAGTAAATGGCATTGACAGAGCAGTTCAAGACTTTACAGAGTGTTGAGCCCCAGGTAGACTGTAGCTCGTATTCAGGTGTGGCAAGTGGTTGGGAGCTTTTGCGTGCAAGGTTTCCACAAATTAAAGAGTTAGAACTCACGTCAAATACTACTTTTATTTAAATAAACGAACAGATTAAATTCAATGTACAAGTACTACTACTACTCAAAATATAAGTAACAATTAATTCGCTAGACCTCTGAGACAGAGGTTCCTCTGGCACGGCGGTTGCAGTCGGCAGCGACTGATACCACACATCACTACTGGTTAGTCTAAATAGAAATTATCGTGTTTACACATTAAACATGCACTTGGTGCTGTCTGCTGGACTATGTTCTATTTACTCAGTTGTGTCACTATTTGTGTTTCCCACTGCTTATTCTAAACTATGATTACTTTACTGAATTAAATCTAATGCTAAATACAATAATATAATATAATATAATATAATAATCCTAGGTTTACAACACCTTCCCCCTAAAAAAAATGATTTTATAAGTACAAAATTATTTTAAAATCAATGAATAAATGTACATTCTGATGTTTATGGATTAAGTTCTAATTCTCATTAGTCTCATACTACGTCTTGGATTTGGAGTAACGCTCTGACTAGACTCACTGTTATCTGGGGTGTTTACACTCTCTGCAGTATGTGACACATTACTTAAAGCTAATGGTGCCTCATTCGTGTTTTCGTTTGATAATAAACTTTTTCTAATTACTTTCAGTAAGCCACATTTAGCAAGTACATAAATTATTAACAGAATTATAAAGAAAATTAGCAAGGTTATATTGTAAGCATTTACACTATCAGTAACAGTATCAAAAGTAGATGGTTCAAACTCTTTCATTAAATCTCTTAATTTCGTAATTCTTATACTGGCAGTATTCAGGTCGTTCATTTTATGAGTAACATGGTGTAATATTAAATCCCTATGGTTCTTAGTAAACTGAAGATATTCTTCTAACACTTCTGTTTCATTAGTACTAGGTGTGATGTTTACATTTGGTACAATTAAATTCAAGTTATCGGTGGAATACAAATAATTGTGTCGGGTGTCCTGACTTAGCAAGGTAAAACTAGAACCTGTCGCCATACATTCTGGTGCTAATGTCAACTTTCCCTTACGAGTTAACTTAAGATCCTTATAATAAGCCATTACACCTTTGTCATTTTTACATGTTATAGTTACGTGTTCACTTGGGGGTACTGCCGCAAAAACCCAGACATTTGAGTAGGGTATCTGTTCCCAAACTGGAGTTATTAGTTTAACTAGTTTGTAGTTACAATGAGGGCTTGTGAGATTTTTAAAGACCTCTACTTCACAACGAGCGTGATTAAGTTCTGTGCTACTAACAGGAAATACTATATGGATATTTCTACAAATTATATTTGGAGGTTCTGTGCATGACATAAGGTCCTTTTCACTAGGCAAAGTGTAATATTGCAAATTTTCAGAGAAGGCAATATACTCTGTTGTTTTTTCAGGAAAAATAAACAATTGTGAATAAACTCTAGACTTTGCGTCTTGCTCATATTCTATTTCAGGCACTTGAATGACCTTAAACAATTGATATTTTCTGGCAATGTGATTCAACGGTACGTCAATAACATATCTTAAACTATTGTCAGCAAAGTAAGCTTTTATCTTAACAATACTATAATAACTATAAATAGTGTCCAGAGTAACCGGTAGTGGTAGGCTATCGCCAACATGGAGATTGCTTTTTACATTTGTTAGTATATCAAATAGTTCACTAGGTCTTATCAGGTACGAGTTTAATTTACCATTCCTAGCATCATCTATAGCATTATACAAGGTACGTAACATATCTCTAGTTTCTAACATTAATTCTTGTAACAAGTTAACTTCCTCTAATATTTCGGTTTGTTTAGAGTACAGTAAGGTCAAATTCTTAATTTTCTCAGTGTTGTACAATGTGACTTTCTCTAAATATTGATGAGCTTTCAAAAGTAAATTTTGATTGTCTTGCATGTCAGCAGTAGTTCTATTTACAGACCATAAGGTGTCTTGTACAATAGTTAGTTGTTCCTTCTCTAACTGATAGATTCTCTTATTATCTATTGCAACAGTATTAATTTTCGTATTGTAATATGCCTCGTCATCGGCATCCATATTACCAGTAATGAATTTTACAGCTTTACCTAACGAGTCAAACAATCCTCTCTTAACTCTTTGATGTAAGAGTAAGTGACCTAGCTGATTGTGTAATTGATTAATTTCAATCCAAGAATGTTTTAACATATCTAGTCGTGGTTCGTGTAGGAAAACCCAATTTTGTTTGCTTCTTGAAATTTGGATTTCATTCCAGATTTTTGTAACTAATTTTATTCTATTGTCAAGAGCTCCTAACGGTATACTATACAAGATACACCAACTTTCACTACTTATTGTGAACCAGTATTGTGGTACAAAATAGAGTCCTGGATAGCTTAAAACTGGTTCTTTTGTTATGGCTCTTTTTAATATCTCAAACGAATCTTCTTCTTCCTTTCCCCAATGAAACGGTACATTTTTCTTGAGTAAGTTGTTGAGAGGTTTAGCTTTTTCTGCAAACTGACAAACAAATTTCCTATAGTATCCTATAAGTCCTAGGAATGATTTTATTTCCTTTGGTGTTTGTGGTCTGGGGTAGTTCGTCACAGCCTTTACCTTATCCAGGTCTGGTGCAACTCCTTCTCCATTAATTACGTGGCCTAAGTACTTAATTTCTCTCATCAGGAAATTACATTTGTCTGGTTGTAAGAGTAGTCGATGTTCTCTAAGTCTGTCAAACACTAGTTTAAGTTTCTCAGCATGTTCTTCGATCGTGGAACTATATACAATGACATCATCTAGGTACACTAAACATGCAGTTGAGATTAATCCTGATAATACCTTATTCATTAATCTTTGAAACACTGCTGGGGCACCTTTTGCACCAAATGGCATCCTGTTGAACTCATAATGACCCTGGCTTGTACTGAATGCAGTTTTCGGCTTGTCCTCTTCTTTTACAGGTATTTGATGGTAACCTGCTGCTAAGTCTAATGCAGTATAGTATTTAGCGTTACCTAATTGGTCTAAAATTTCTGTAATATTTGGTAACGGATAGCTATCTCCTATAGTCACATCATTCAACTTTCTCATGTCCACCGCCATCCTAAACTTCCTTTGACCGCTGTTATCCATCTTCTTGGGAACTAATACGATCGGTGCATTGAAGGGACTAGTACTGGGTCTGATAATGTCATCTTTTAGCAATTTTTCAACCTGTTTGTCTACTTCTTCCTTTTGTGCATAAGGGATTCTGTACGGTTTTATATTGACAGGCCCTGTGTTTGTTAATAGTGGAATTTCATGTTCTGCTGATGATGTACAAGTTAGTTTGTCTCCTGGTAAGTAGAATATATCCCTATAGTCATCACAAATTTCTGCAATCACCTGCTTTTCACTGCGTCCTAAATGATCTATTTTTAAATAATCTTGAACCCTCTCATTAGAAGTTTGTGCTGATTTGATTTCTACAGTTTGTAAGTTACAGTGCAAATTTGTTATGTCTACTTCATGATTGGTTGTGTTAATAACTACTACTCGTGCTTTCCCTTGTTTAGCTTCTACGATGGTATTAGGTATATAAACACCAGGTTCTATTTCACATTCTTCTATTAAACCCAAGCCAGTTTTATTTACTAATACATGACTAACCTTTTCAGTTTTGGGAGCAATCTTAACTATGTGATTGCATAAGGGTATTCTTGCCAGTCCTAGCCTTAAAATCCGCTCCGAATAATCAATGGTTGCTTTTAAATCTACTAACATATTTCTTCCGATCACACCGTCTGTTCTAAGGGTAAATTCTTTTGGTACTACGTGAAATTTATATTGTTTAACACTATCACTAATTCGGAATGTCAGTTCAGTTTCCCCTATTGTGGTCACAGGTGTTTCATGGATTCCTTGTAAGTCCAATTTTACAGAATCATCTATCCACGTATCATCAGCTAAACAGCCTAATTTTATCAAAGAAACGTCAGCGCCTGTGTCAATAAGCATTGTGGTGGTTTCTAATTCGGTCTCATTAATTTTAAGTTGTATACATTCATTCTCTGCTGTATTTATTGAGCCGACTTGTACTGTTGAGCATACCTGCCTGGGCGACTCACAGCAGACAGGGTAGTCCCGTTTCCCGAATTTTGAGTTTCTGATTCTTTTCTTACTCCGGGCTTATTAAAGGGTCGTGACCGACAATGCTTAGCTATATGCCCCAATTTGTGGCAGTTGTAGCATTCTACTACTGATACGTTAGCTAATGGACGCTTATCTCTTTTAGCGTAACACTCTCGAGACTTATGGCCAGTTTTTCCACAATTAAAACATTTTGGCCGTTCCAGTGAATTCCTTGAAGGCTCACCCAAACCAACTCTTCGCAAAAATTTCCGGCTCTCAAAATCGTTTTGAGCTGCATGCTCTTTTTCCAAATTGCAAGCTATCGCTAGTGCTTCTTGGTAGTTTTTGCATCGGTATGTTTTCAGCTGAAATTTTACAGGCTCGCGTAGTCCAGTGACGAATTGAACTAAAATTCTATCTTCCATGATCTTTTGGAAGGTGTCTGCATCGTAACCCTTTTCTCGTATGTTGTACTCTGTTATCTTGGCCGCTAGCGTGCAACTTCTTTCCCCAAATTCAGCTACTGACTCCTTAATTCCCTGTGTTAATAGAGTGAATTCCTTTTCTATGTACCCTATCGTATCTCCGATACCGAATCTCCTCTGTAGATGTTCCTTCAAAGTACCCCAAGATTCAATACTTAAATACTGAATTGCTTTGAAAGCAGATCCCTTCAATTTCGTCCTCAAAAATGCTAATAAGATTTTATTTTCATCCGGCTTTACTAAGTTGAAACCTTCTTCGACCGCATCAATAAATTCGTGGACGTTCTCAGAGGGCCTACCGTGATAATCTGGTATTATTTTTAAGATTTGTGTTGCCCTAAGCGTAGTTTCATGGTCAGTGTCTGTCCCTGATCTAGTATTAACTGTTGTATCTGGCATTGTGTATTTTTAATTTTACTGCTAACTTGATTTTAATTTAATCTGGTAATTGTTAATGTTACTATCTATTACTTATTAATTAATTATAATATGGATTAACTGTATAGCTATAATTTAGCAGAGGCTTATATGGCTTATTTTAGCTAATTTATTTTAGCCTATCAGCAATCTCCCTATTGGTGATATAAACTAATGGTACTCACTTTTAAATCACAACCACAATTCTAGGCACAATTCTTCATTCTTCTTTCTTCACTAGACAGTTCTCTTTTGCTGCTTTCGTCCCGTATTCTTCTTTCTTGTCTACGCCGCGTCGTTCTCTTCTTTCGCTCCTGTCTCGTGTCCTACCCTTGATAGCGGGCGAGGTCCGGCCCTTGATAGCGGGCGAGGTTGAACTCCGTTGACTGAAGTAGGTTGACTTGAAGTGGAAGAAACCCCACACTAGGACACCACTGTTGAGCCCCAGGTAGACTGTAGCTCGTATTCAGGTGTGGCAAGTGGTTGGGAGCTTTTGCGTGCAAGGTTTCCACAAATTAAAGAGTTAGAACTCACGTCAAATACTACTTTTATTTAAATAAACGAACAGATTAAATTCAATGTACAAGTACTACTACTACTCAAAATATAAGTAACAATTAATTCGCTAGACCTCTGAGACAGAGGTTCCTCTGGCACGGCGGTTGCAGTCGGCAGCGACTGATACCACACATCACTACTGGTTAGTCTAAATAGAAATTATCGTGTTTACACATTAAACATGCACTTGGTGCTGTCTGCTGGACTATGTTCTATTTACTCAGTTGTGTCACTATTTGTGTTTCCCACTGCTTATTCTAAACTATGATTACTTTACTGAATTAAATCTAATGCTAAATACAATAATATAATATAATATAATATAATATAATAATCCTAGGTTTACAACAGAGTGTTTACAAATATCAGTCAAAAATGCAACTATCCGGACTTTTCCCCCTACACGAAACACTTTTCTTCATCCTCCCATGAGAATTATGCAATTAATTAGATATAAAAATAGAGTGAGACGTCAGTGGCAGAGATACAGGTACCCTCACTTAAAGATGCAGCTAAATGAACTAATTCGTAAAGTACGTAGCGAACTTGATAAATATAGGATTAATTCTTACAAACTTTACGTTTCTGATATTGATCCTGGTGATTCTAATATGTGGAAAGCAACAAAGAGGCTTTTACAATCACCGACAATTGTGCCTCCACTAAAACAAAATAATTTTATTTTTGAAAGTGATTCCGAAAAGAGTAATGTGTTTGCTGATTTTTTTTGAGAATACATTAATTCCTAATGTTGTTCATGATTTTGAAACCAACAGAAATGTTGAGGATTTTTTGTCCACAACCCCTAGCAGTGCAGAGCAGCCTGTGAAATTTACCTCACCCTCGGAAATTAAAAATATTATTATAAATCTCCCCAACAGAAAATCTCCAGGGCATGACTTGGTACCTAACATAGTTTTGAAGAATTTGTCTACCAAAGCAATTTCAATACTGGCATCTATTTTCAATGCTTGTATTTCTGTTGGTTACTTTCCCAAAAACTGGAAACTTGCTCAAATAATTGTTATACACAAGCCCAACAAACCTAAACATTTTCCTAGCAGTTACCGTCCGACTAGTCTCCTTTCATCAATATCAAAATTATTTGAAAAAATTATACAGAAGAGACTGCTAAAATACTTGGATTCTTCTAATATCATTCCCCCTTATCAGTTTGGATTTCGTACAAGGCATTCTACATCTCATCAACTTCTACGAATCAATGAAATCATATGTAAAGGATTTGAGAAGAAGCTTCATTCATCGGCAGCATTTTTGGACATAACAAGTGCATTTGATAAGGTTTGGCATGGTGGCCTGTTATATAAATTGTATCAGTTTGGACTTCCTTTGTATCTGAGAGCTTTGTTGCAATCGTTTCTGTCTGATAGGACTTTTTGTGTCAAACTCAACTGCACACTTTCCTCAGTTCGTCCAATAGGCGCAGGTGTTCCTCAAGGCTCAATACTGGGACCTCTTCTTTTTAATTTATACATGTCTGATATTCCTGAGCTTCCTCAGGCTACTATCGCTCTTTATGCTGATGACACGGTTCTTATTACCCAGCACATTGACATCAACCAGGCCGTATATTCTTTACAATTCAGCGTTACATCTCTAACCAATTGGTTTAAAAGCTGGAGACTATCGTTAAATCCATTGAAATGTGAAACAAAGGTTTTCTCTTTGAGGAAGTATATTTTGCCACCTGAAGTTACTATTGAAAATACTTCAATTCCTTGGAACCCTGATGATCAAGGCATAAAATACTTAGGTGTCTACCTCGATAAAAAATTAAACTGGAATCTTCACGTAAACAACAAACTCACTCAAGCATACGCAAGTCTATCCATGTTATTTCCTATAATAAACAGAAAGTCATCTTTAAAACCAGAATGTACATTTTTAATATATAAAACAATTCTTCGGCCGTTAATTATGTATGCCTGTCCAGTTTGGGGAATGTGCATTTCTTCCGGCAAACTGAAAAAGATTCAAATTTTCCAAAACAAAGTTTTAAGAATTGCAGTTGGTAGTCGATGGTACATACGTAACTCTCATCTGCATGTAGAATTTGGACTCGATACCATTGCTGCTTTTATTAAAAGAAGTTGTCGTAAGTTCATGGCAAACTTAGAAAATGTTCCAGGAGCTACTCACTTTCACATTGGAGAACCTACTTTGCACAGGCGTTTGAAAGCCAGACTTCCTCAAGACATGATAGACTGATTTATAGCCTCTCTATGTAACACTTATTTGTTTTTTTTTTTTTTTTTAACTTACTTAAATATGTTATATATTTTTTTTGTTTACTGATTGTTATTCGTGTTACAGGGTGACTCATATATGAGCGAACCCGATAATGTTATTATTCCACCTGTTACATTTTCTGTGTATAATATGTAAAATATTGATCCAGAAATAAAATTTTAAAAAAAAAAAAAAAAAAAAAAAAACATCAGCTGGAATTGCAATTATGGAAATTAGAACAGTAGTTTTGTGTTGATATGTGCCATTATTTAGCACATGTGACGTCATGTGAGATGCGCGTGATAACTAACGTCTTCTTTTCTAAGTACGTATAAAACTCGCGAGGTTTATTGAGGCACTTGGCCAGGCGATGCGCAGTAGACTGATTGGAGTGGGGGGAGCCACCGATTCAGTGTGTGCCATATGGTAAATAAAAATAGAAAATAAAATCATCTGAAATTTAAATTGTTGTTTACAACCTGACTTAAACTTGTTATTGTGAATAGACAGAATGATAGTAAATAATTGTGACAATTACAACTAATTAATAAATGACGCGTTTAACTTTTTTAAATTTATTTATAGATATATTTATTATATCATAATTTGATTTATAATCAAATTAATGTGCCTATATCCATAGTAGACATTGCAAAGACATCATAATATGTTGTTTTTATTTTATCAATAAGAGGTTTTAATTCAAATTAAAAATGTAAACAACCTTTCTGTTTGGACGTTATAATAAATGTAAACAAACAACAGAGGATGCGAAAATAAATTCTTTTCTACACAGAGAGGCGCTGAAAGCGCAACTCGACCGGCAACACGGTCAGTCACATGGTGGAGGGATATAACAGTGGTGGGAATGGAACTGCGCTTCCCTCCACTCATAGTATTATTCCCCTCACGCGCAGGCTACAGTTTGTATGATAGAACCTGTCTCCTGGACCCTCGGCTACCTGGGACTGGCCCGGGACACCCCCCAGCTCTGGCAGCCGCCTGCGGCTGTTTCCCTAATGAGTCACTTACTGGCATCCCCACTAGGTGAACTAACTTTTCCCGGATCACAATTTTTGAATTTTTATCAAATATTTGAAAAGTACATAAAAAAATAAGATTAACGATATAAAACTCGATAAAAATTTAACAATATTGAGGTGGTCTGTTTATTTGTATAGTAACAGTATAGTTGGTTTTGTGTAACGATATGACAATTAAATTACATTGGAATTGACAACAATTCTAATAAAATAATTTTTAAACTAAGCTTATAAAAGATTAGAGGTAACAATCCAGTTTCATGAGAAAAATCTGTATTTTGCGTTATAACGGTACTACCACTTGGAACATTGAACTTTCGCAGCGGAAGTCTGACTCATGGTAGCTAATCTATTTCTGAAAAATGCTTAATCAACTGCTTACGAGTTTCTAGGGGTGAGGGTAGTTTTCAGTTCAAAGTGAGTGTTGGCCACAGTAACATCGTGGTAAATTAAATAGCCACTGTGTTTTCATTTAATTTTTTAGTTAGCGAATTTTTAAATTAAGCATTTCTTCAATTGAGTTTACTATTGCATATTTTTTGCAAAAGTCATTATCCATTTAAAAAATCCAGTTTAAAAATTATTTTATTAGAATTGTTGTCAATTCCAATGTAATTTAATCGTCATATCGTTACACAAAACCAACTATACTGTTACTATACAAATAAACAGACCACCTCAATATTGTTCAATTTTTATCGAGTTTTATACCGTTAATCTTATTTTTTATGTACTTTTCAAATATTTGAAAAAAATAAAAATTGTGATCCAGGAAAAAAAGTTAGTTCACCTAGTGGGGATGCCAGTAAGTGACTCATTAAGGAAACAGCCGCAGGCGGCTGCCAGTGCTGGGGGGTGTCCCGGGCCAGTCCCAGGTAGCCGAGGGTCCAGGAGACAGGTTCTATCATACAAACTATAAGTGCCTCGGTAAGCCTCGCGAGTTTGTAGTTTTCGTGTGTTGCTTTAGTTACTTAGCAGTATGATGTTATTTATATTGCATTTTGTAGAATAAGGTTAACGAAAACACAAAATTAAGTAATGCTCAACTAATACCCCTAAATGGGATATCAAATAAAAGGTATTCTTCTCTCAATTACTAGTATCCCATCAGGTTTTAGAAAAGACTATGTTTATGAGCTCCACTGCCCCAAAAACTAAAATTCATGGTCATACTGCTTAAGAATCTTGGCAAGGCTGTAGGCCGAACTTTCCCCCACGAGGCCGTAGGCCGAGTTCCACAAAGGAGGTAAAGGTAAACGCGGAAGACCTGCGAAACGAAATATTATTGATAACCTTAATAGGAGAGCAACAACAGACGATCTTCAGTATCCTCTGGGAGATATGAATAGTACCTCTTCAGTTTGCAAAATTCAACTGAGCGAAGCTCCGTCTCCCGTTACTATATATAAAAGCCATTTACCACTCATCACGATTTCTCCAAAACCATACGTCCAATTGACTTGAAATTTTGTACATATGTTTGTCTTGGCTTCTAGAGGCTCACTAAGAAAGCATTTTCCTTTCCGACCTTAAGACTCCGTCCCACTGGTCTCCAAAATTCCCATGGCATTTTTATGGAGCTATATTTTCATATAGCAGTATTATGCCAGTAAAAGTCGAGACTCAGTTCTATCGAAGACTTTATATTTATATACAGTAATTAATGTTGTGAGACACAGCCTTGGCCTTTCCGTCAACCCGGAGGTACTTACCCAGTACGACCAAACAGCTGGTAATTAAATAACAAAGCTAGTTCCACCGTTAGGTACAACCATCAGCACAGCACTCGGCACGTCAGAGTGGGGTGGTGTAACGTAGAGTAAATAAGAGAGATCGTAATTTTTACGGCAAGTTGTAAATATTACTACTAATTGGAGTACAAATATATGTTTAATATATATTTACCGGATTAAAAAGATTTTAATGTAGCTTTACTTTAACATTTCACTTTTCTGTGCCATCTAAAATGAGATAAGATGTTACCCTGTTATTTTCGATGTTGAATATAAAATACATTAAAAAATAAACGTAATGGCTAATGAGTAAAAATTAAAATTATTAATTACTATAAGAAACGTTGATGAATACTTGTTAATTCTATCACAACCTCAGATTCTCAACGGAACCTCCCATCTATCCTACATATTGTGATCTATCGACTCCCAACCATCCCTGAAGACAACCAAGAAACTAATCTGTAGACATGGCTCTTGCTGGTCTTGACCCAGAATCCAATCTGTAGATATGCCTCTTGCTGGCCTGGACCCAGAAGCTAATCTGTAGACATGCCTCTTGCTGGCCTGGACCCAGAAGTCAATCTGTAGTCTACAGGAGTTTTAAACAGCAAACTTGCCAGTAGTTATCCTTTCCATCTAATACGATGTAACACTAACATACAGTAACTAGAGCCAACTGATTAGGAACGTGTTTCGATGTGAGCTTGATGAAAAAAAGAGGGATTTGGACAGTGAAGATGAGTTGCTCGGCGCCTAAACGGCAGAGATTATTGAACTTGGATTACAATAAGTGATTGACCGATAAGGTACTATAGTCTACTGACGATTCATTCTAAATTTGGATATTCAAGATAACGCTGACCCACTCAATCACGATAATGCAAATATCGCTGTCTACTTCTTATCTTATATTGATAAAAGCAATCAATCATGAAAGTGGGGCATCTCTTTTACACATAAAAATTTTGCATATTTTTACGATCTGAGAAATCTGAAACAGACATAAGCTCAATTTCTGTCTGTCTGTAAAGGTCTCGTTGGTGGCGTTTGACGGTGGGGGGGGGGGGGGGGGACAAGAAAAGTGCCGTTATTAAATATTTTCCATGGTTTAATGTTTCCGTGAAAAGGCTAAAAGCTATTTGGCTCATTGACGAGTCTCTAAGATATCATTTCATTGTTATAGCCATTGTTTTATAACGACAACTGTTTTAACTTTAAATAAACATTAACTGTTTTAACCATCGATAAATACCAAAGTATATTCAGTATATACATAGGTGGTTGTAACCGATCCTTGCCAGACAGTGAATAGAATCAGAGAGGGCCCGATTGCTGTGAAATCTAGTTTAACGTATAATATCAGCTGTTCAAATCAAATTATTTATTTACATAATACATGATTCATACATTTAGATGCAAGTCAAAACAGTATAAAACATATAATCTAAAAGGTCGCATACAAAATACAAGCAATCGCCAATCGGACTGTACAATCAATGTGAACGTGTCACAGCTCAGAAAGACTGTAGAGAGCCCTTCCGGGACAGCCAACATCTTAGTTTCCGTTTGAAGCAGTTTATATTTGCAGATTGTTTTATTTCAATCGGTAATTTATTAAATAAATTTGGGCCTTGATAAAAATTTTTTTTACATTTTGATAAAACGTTTTTACATGTTTCTAAGTTGAAATTCTCTGAAATTAAAAGTGACTGATTTATTGTGTTCATATGGTGACGTACATTTATGAAACGCGATTGATTTTGGAAAACAAAAATTGCAGAAAAATAAGTTAAAAGTGACGGCACGGTTAAGAGTTTTACCTGTTACCTGTTAGGGTAAATCTTGCAATCTTCCAGTAGTTCATATTCTGGTATTGTGACAGTTTAGACCTACAAAATCAGAAAGAGAGCCGAATTGCTCCAAAATCTAGTTTAACTCGTAGTATCAGCTCTTAGGATAAATCTTGCAATCGAACACTTCAGATTCGAACACTTCAGATTGCAATCGAACAACAGTTCAGATTCGGGCATAGTGAAATATATTTTTTCGTATCAAGAGGACGGCTAGCACAATTATTCGCCTAATTTATTTCAAATAATTGCTACAGACATGTGTTTTCCAAAAGAGGTGTATAACTTTTTATACTACTTATTTCAGGTTATCTCAGTAGTGGTGCACTATCGCAACCCTGGTCTATAATTAGTCACCTGGTCTCCCAACAAAACAATCCTGCAAGGAAGTATCCCTAAATTCTCCTATGTACAACTTCACTACTGATTCATAGCAAACAAAATGAAAATAAATAAATAAAAAAAAAAATATATATATATATATCCATCCAATCTATAATACGGAGGCTACATTATTCTGAGAGCCATGTCAGAATGGTCTAGTCCTTCATTGTGACAGCCTGGTTTCAGTTCTAAAATTCAATAGGGTATATAACAATAGTAACAGAGCGTGGGTAACTTTTGAACCACCAAAATTTTAATTACATAAAATTTGGGTGACCTATAGTGGATATGAAAATAAAAATGACTACAATGTAGTGTTGTTCAGATAAATAATACATTAAAGTTGTCCGAAGAAATATAGTGTAGCCTATAGCATACTCAAAACTTTAACTTTCACATCCATTGTATTATCATTATTATAAGAAAAATACTGCAAAACCGTGTTTCAGTCAAACATTTAAAGACCCGTGTTGAGCGCCTAATGCGCGCGCTGCATGTTTAGCCTTTATGTTGCCAATAGCATTTACCTTGGCTACTGTCCATTCGGTAATCACTGACGTTTATTTTAGCCTATCATGTCAACGTGTACTAACTGCAATAACAGTGCAAACATGTCCATTGTAGAAGTGACTGGAGAGCTAGAACAATGTGACTTTGGGAATGTTAGTTGACATCCAAACGTTCTACACTGTTAAAAGACCGTTTCACAAACATCTAATTGGAATTTGTCTTGTGTTTGGTAAACAAACTTACACAGGTGTTTCTTTCATAAAACTTTCAATATCAAAGAGTGTGCCCAACATATCTTTTATTGGTCCTAGGCCTTCATTTGATAAAAAGTACAGTAGAAACTGTGAAGGAAGTACAATTGGAAGGTAAAATGACATTCAAAATGGCAAAACTACCATGATTATATAAAAAGGCTGTTTAAATTTTATTTTCTACATAAGTACTAAAATGTTAATAAGTGTTTTTTTAACAATTCTTTTCTGAACTGAGCCAGAACCACGCTGACTTAAGAGTTAGTCATCTGTGGTCCTGGCCCGACATGGGGGATCAACCTTGACCCTTACCTCACTACTCGTCGGAATAACATCATTCATATATGTGACGTAACCACGACTGGGAGCAGACTGAAGTGTCAGTGATCTGTGGTCCAGGCCCGAAGTGAGGGCTCAACCTTGACCCTTACCTCGCTTCTCATCGGAAGTGGTTCTCACCCCACACAGCCAATAACATCATTCATATATGTGACGTAACCACGACTGGGAGCAGACTGAAGTGTCAGTGATCTGTGGTCCAGACCCGAAGTGAGGGCTCAACCTTGACCCTTACCTCGCTTCTCATCGGAAGTGGTTCTCACCCCACACAGCCAATAACATCATTCATATATGTGATGTAACCAGCACTGGGAGTTGACTCAAGGGTCAGTCCAGACTCTAGATGGGGACTCGACCCTTGCCTCCCTCCACACCGGAAGTGAACCTTGCCCCCATACAGCCAACACCATCATGAATGTGAGGTAACCACGACTGGGAGCAGACTGAAGTGTCAGTCATCTGTGGTCCAGATCCGAGATGGGGGCCCGACCTTGACCCTTGCCTCCCTCCTCACCGTAAGTGGTCCTCGACCCCACACAGCCAACACCATCATGTATGTGAGGTAACCAAAACTGGGAGCAGTCTGAAGTGTCAGTCATCTGTGGTCCAGATCCGAGATGGGGGCCCGACCTTGACCCTTGCCTCCCTCCTCACCGGAAGTGGTCCTCGACCCCACACAGCCAACACCATCATGTATGTGAGGTAACCACGACTGGGAGCAGACTGAAGTGTCAGTCATCTGTGGTCCAGATCCGAGATGGGGGCCCGACCTTGACCCTTGCCTCCCTCCTCACCGGAAGTGGTCCTCGACCCCACACAGCCAACACCATCATGTATGTGAGGTAACCACGACTGGGAGCAGACTGAAGTGTCAGTCATCTGTGGTCCAGATCCGAGATGGGGGCCCGACCTTGACCCTTGCCTCCCTCCTCACCGGAAGTGGTCCTCGACCCCACACAGCCAACACCATCATGTATGTGAGGTAACCACGACTGGGAGCAGTCTGAAGTGTCAGTCATCTGTGGTCCAGATCCGAGATGGGGGCCCGACCTTGACCCTTGCCTCCCTCCTCACCAGAAGTGGTCCTCGACCCCACACAGCCAACACCATCATATTTTTGTTCACTCCAGTTACCCTTGAATGAGATAAATGATTATAATGTTTCCAAACGTATTTGTTGTAATTATTCTGCTTTTTGGAGGTGCTGTATATTGGCATGGCGTGCGCCTACTTAGTTTGCCTAATCATTCAATGGCCTCAACAAAGTATAGGCCTGTCTATCACTGTAATGAATCAGTGATTTGAAATACGTTTGTGTTATACTCGTTGTTGGTAGAATACACTCGTCCACATACTCCCCTCTCCCCACATAATCTCTTAGATTGACTAAAAATTTTTGAACAAATTGTTTTTCACATGTCTTTATTGAAGAAACCTTGTAGCACTCCAGTATTAACTATAATCAATAAAATTGTACCAATACCATTATACGTAAATGAATAGACTTATTATGTCCTTGGTATTTAGTAATAAATTGACTGATGGTTAAATAAATTAGTGATTTAATTAAAAATTATAATAACATTTCTTATTGGTGAAAACGCTACTTGTTGAGTTTGAACATAATTCAATTTATTGTCGAACATATGTGATGGGAAGGAGACCCAACCATCGCGTGTTGGGTAGCCGTTTGGCCAACTACCTCCACTTACTAACTGTATAGACCAAACGTCTCCCCACCCACCAGCACTGTAAATAATCAACTTTAGATCTACGACCGGGCCAGTTTGTTTAGCATCTGTCGTGCGCTAATTAGACAAATAATCCGACACACCCACCAACACGTTCACTGTTTAGTCTCGGAAACAGCCCTTCGTCAAATAGAAAAAAACTTTCGACAATTTTGACAGTTCTTGTGTTTACTAATAATAAGATTTTGTATAATAGAGCAGAATTATAAATGGGGTTTCCCGTGCCTAAAGGGTACAAATCTTAAAAGCCTTATAAGAAAAATTTTCGCCCATAATAAGAACGTTGACAAACTTTAACATAAAAAAAGTATAAACAATTACAGTACTAATTTATTATTTGTCTGTTATTTTTAACGATATAATCAGAGGCTAAATGTTACGAGCGTAGCGAGTGACGGGGCGGACACGCCAAGAGTGCAGGGGTATCTCTTATTAATTACAACAACAAATTATTTCATTAACGACTATATACTTATATTATAATACATCGTCGAAATTAAGTACCAAAATGAATTAAAATTACAGACGCAAAGAGTAGTACATTGGTACAATTTACAACCAATGAACGTGTAAGGGTGGGGGTATCCGGAATTTCAGTCCGAGTTGTTAAACTGCCAGAGAAAATATTCTACCTCTTTCGTAGGGGACGGAATTTCAGTTCGAGGGATTGTCGCGGACTGAAATTCCGCCCCGCGCGCGAGAGGATTATAAGGGTTTATTGTGTTTGGCCACCTCAGTAGCACTAGACCAGCAACGTCTAGTGGTAAACAATATTTTACCTCACCCATACAGAAACCATTATTCTGAAAATAACATTAGCTAAAATGTTATCTTGGAACTGTTTACATTTATATAATGAATAAATAGTAATGGTTTGTCCATAATAATATAATATTAAAAACGAGAATACCACTGCTAGTTATTACTTCACTCAAAATTAAAGAAATGAAAGTAATAAGTGTGAGACATACACTTACCGTTTACAAAATATGTATATTAGCAAGAACCAGTAATATTTTCATTACACCTAAAAATTACATTGGATGTTCAGGCGGAAACACTTTTACTCTAGACAGTGAAACTCAATTGTATACATACAAGAAATACGAGTTACCTCCTAGCAAACTCCGATAGGCTTCAGCACATACCGGAAACGAGAAGCGTAACCACCCCAAATTAGGTGGGCTTTACCTTGTGCCTAATCCAACATGAATACGTAAATTTACATTTTGGAATGCAGCATCTCATCATGTTTTTGTAATGCCTCATAATAATATTCTGTACGTCGTGATGATTCCTCTCTATAGTGAACCTTAACTATCACAGTAGGCCTAACTCAAGCGTTACCCCTGAGTTTAGGCACTGAATTTACTATAGTACAATAAAACCTCTATATTTGGGCATAAATCTCTGTAAAGTATAATCAACGGTTTGGGTAACTCAATAGTTTTAACTTGATATTTGAAACGCACATTTCTCAAACAAGATACATACGAGCAAAGTTGACCCACAGTTGCATTATAACTATTGGTGGTAATGAACACAACACTAAAAAGAATGAATTGCCAACAGGCCAACTCTATGTACACTACATCTTTGTGAAACATACATTAATAATTTTTTTTCCTTTTAAACTTTAACTAAATTAAATTAAATTTGAGTTCTTAGAAATCATAGTTTTTTATACATTAAAAAAGACTATGAATCATTAGGTGATATTTTTTGTATGTATCAAGCAGTTTGGGTTGGTACAAGGAGTCTCTTGGTACGACAGGAAGCAAACAATAGATCCTTTACTGACCCTTATTATCCTTCCACTCCCTGCAGTTTTGTCGCAACTGAAACTCGGACTGAAACTCCGCAAATCATGGGTAGGTGGGTAGGTCGATACCACTGTAAGTGTACAGGTGGGTGGTTGAGGCAGTACCATTGTATCTCTATGGGTGGGTAACGAGTAGTCTAGTACAATTAGCCTTGTTACTAATTCCCCCCCCCCCCCACTATTTTGGACACTAGATTAAGTCATCACTATCATATTTATAATAACTGTCAATGTTAGGAATGAAAGTCTAATCGACGCAGAGCTGCATTCAACTTTATTTCATCCGTTCATCCAACTATAGCTCACCCATCCATCTAACTCTATCTCGTCCATCCATCCATCTAACTCAATATTATCCATCCATCAAACTCATCCATCCATCTCGTATGTCGTTTTCCAACTACCTTGGAGGACCCCGTAATCCACTGAGCGCGGCGCTCGTTAAGATAGAATTTATATTTTCAATTCGTCTCTTTAACAGATATAAAATATCGTACACAATTATAGTATAAATAGGATTTTAGGATGCACGATATTCCTCAAGGTAAACATATTATGCCGTGAGTAAAGCTATAAATGAAAGTGGTAAGATAGCACCTGTGGTAATATTTATGTAGATAAAAACGTTTACTATAAAACGATATTATTTCTGCACAATATCCTATATTTTCTCCTCGACAGCATAACAGATTTATTTACAAGAAATTCACTTGTCCTTCCAGTCGATGTGGGCTGTACAGTGCGGCCAAGTACAATGGTTGACCTACAGGCCACAGGTGACTCACACGGAACTTGCCCAACACAGAACCTTTCATAGAAAGTTCACTGAAAAATCACGTATCACATAAATTGACAACAAGAAAATTTATTTATTTTAGTGAAGATTTATTTTGGTTGTAAAACGATACATACCGAGTCCAGAAGGAAGGCCCGTCACTATAAACTCCACCCTCTGTTTGATGTCTTCCGTATCAAATCGATTAGGAACACGCCTGAACAATGTGCCTGAACAAAGTGTATTAATTCTAGTAACAGTATTTTTGTCATGATATATTTTAAATGTATCTATGTATAATTTTAACTTTATATTTTAAATTCAGGAATGTTCTCTTTTGAATACACCTGCACAGCTGTGAATAAATTGTTCAAAACAATCCGCCTTTATACAACCCTACACTCAAAGAACATTATAACATAAAGTTAATTAAAAGAAATATGGAGTGACGTAGGAAAGGAAATTAACTTATCGGGTATTTACAAATTATTACATTTGTATTTGATTATATAATTTAACTCACCAATGATTTAATTGTGCTCTCAATATTTTTCAGCCCATTTAAAACTTGTTTACATATAAAATTTTTGATATAGTATTTTTATATAAAAGTGGCCGTTTAAACTGTATGAACTCCATTTGCATCATCAAAATAAAAGACTGGACTAAATTCTGAACTTCCCATTTTTAAAAACTGTTTTTTAAAATAAAAGCTATAAAAAATATTTCAAACCCATAAAGCAACCAATGGTTTTATCTCATTCCGTTTACTGCCTGTCTGCCTGTATTGTGTGTGTGTGTTTTTTTTTCTTTACTATTTAAAATGTTTAAATGAGAATTACAGAAAAAAACTAATGGTTTTAGAACAAAATTTAAAATTTGTTGTAAAATTTTAAATTTCTCCTCACACATGTTCTTAATTTTAAAATCCTAAAAGTAAGCAAAGCACGTACTCGACACACACCGTGCCACAACACCGCAAACACTTTACAAAACCCCAAATAATCGTTTATTGCACTTTTAAACGATTCCACTACTCTCGAGTATTAGACACAACTTCCGTGATGGCTAGCTTCCGTCTTGACTAGTTCGATTCAGTGTGCGGCCACCAAAGAACGAGGTGAGATGCGACAGAACGTCGGTCTCGTCGCGTTCTGTTCTGTTCGAGTCAGTGTGCGGCCACCAACGAACGAGGCGAGACGCAACAGAACATCGGCCTCGTCGCGCTCTGTTCGAGTCAGCGTGCGGCCACCAAAGAACGAGGCGAGACGCAACAGAACGTCGGTCTCGTCGCGTTCTCTTCTGTTCGAGTCAGTGTCGGGCCACCAACGAACACAGAACGCTAGTGTGGCCGGTTGACCAGTGTTCTAGGCCACTGATTGAGTTGTGGTGGGGGAAAGGCGTTTAATGTCGTCGTTGTCAATTTGGCTAGACAGTCAGCTGTAGAGGAGCTAAAATTTGGAAATAACATTGATTTGTTGTGATAGTAAAAAATAATCAAACTAGTAGTTAGTGATAGTTATTTTGTATTCATGTATTTAAAACCATAGAGTGCTGTTTCATTTACTCAAATGCTGGTAATAAATTAGTGTTGAAAGAGTCTGGAATACACTATTCCAGCACTAAATGTATACATTTTTTTCTCAATGTCTGGAACTAATTCATCTCGTGAATTTCGTTTATGAATATTTTTTTATGCCTACTGAAACTTCTTCTGTCATTAAACAGCTTACAGCAGTATTCACATTTATATTTTTTTGATGTACATCAATACAATTATTTGTAGGCCTATAGTAAAAAATATATTATTCTATTAGTTTTTATTCGATTTTATTGTTATATTATTGTAACTATTGTATATTGGTGGATGCCGTTGAAAGAATACATAAATAAATATCTAATTTAATATTTAGTGGCAAGATGTTGTGATAAATAATATCTGTTACAAGTTAAGATGCCTGTTACTCTAAAAACTATTTTAAATATTCAATCAAGAATCAAGATTTATTAAAGCCACCGACCAACAATACATGGCATAGGCCACGTCAATTAATTAATTACAATATATGTGAATCCTTGCATTGAATAATTTGTAGACACATTATACATAAACACAACTAAATAAATAATGTGGCAATAACAGCGATAAAATTTAAAATATTTAAGACGACAGAATAAAAAATATGGTACAACAAAAACAGTATTATAATTATTGCTATTTAGTGTTTTTTTTTTGAGTTTGTCAACTTAATTTACAAAATGAAACATTTTTAATGTCTGTAGACTATGGAATATAAACTTTAAATTTAAATAAATTTAAATTTAAATTAATTTAAATTAAAAAAAATTAAAAAAAATAAAATAAATTTAAATTTAAGTTTATATTATATTTAAAGTTAATACCAGTGTTTAAATTTAAATAAACTTTCTGATTAAAGTTAGTTTGAGGCCTTTAAACATAACTGACAGGAGTAAATTCAGATAAGTACTTTATGTTATATTCATAATGATAGTTTTGTTTAACATTCTTTAAAGATAATGATAAGAAATTAATTGATTATAATACTTACTGAAACAGTTAATTATTTAAATATCATTGTATTTAACACAATTACAAAAAACAACAAAACGAAATTAATTGATTATAATACTTACTGTAACAGTTAATTATTTAAATATTGTATTTAACACATTTACATAAAACAATTAATTCTGATCCGTAAAGCAGACGACATCACTCACTCATCCATCAATTCCCGCCATAGGGTTGGAGGGGCCCCTCCAACCCCCACCACAACTCAATATGGGACCTAGAACACTGGTCAACCGGCCACACTAGCGTTCTGTCCAACGAACGAGGCGAGACGCAACAGAACATCGGCCTCGTCGCGCTCTGTTCGAGTCAATGTGGGGCCACCAACGAACGAGGCGAGACGCAACAGAACGTCGGTCTCGTCGCGTTCTGTTGGAGTCAGTGTGGGGCCACCAACGAACGAGGCGAGACGCATCAGAACATCGGTCTCGTCGCGTTCTGTTGGAGTCAGTGTGGGGCCACCAACGAACGAGGCGAGACGCAACAGAACATCGGCCTCGTCGCGCTCTGTTCGAGTCAATGTGGGGCCACCAACGAACGAGGCGAGACACAACAGAACGTCGGTCTCGTCGCGTTCTGTTGGAGTCAGTGTGGGGCCACCAACGAACGAGGCGAGAAGCAACAGAACGTCGGTCTCGTCGCGTTCTGTTGGAGTCAGTGTGGGGCCACCAACGAACGAGGCGAGACGCAACAGAACGTCGGTCTCGTCGCGTTCTGTTGGAGTCAGTGTGGGGCACCAACGAACGAGGCGAGACGCAACAGAACGTCGGTCTCGTCGCGTTCTGTTGGAGTCAGTGTGGGGCCACCAACGAACGAGGCGAGACGCATCAGAACATCGGTCTCGTCGTGTTCTGTTCGAGTCGGTGTGCGGCGGGCCTAAGGGATCCTGGATTAGTTAGGAAACCGGAAGCAGCTTGCAGTGTCATAACGCACATTCCTGTACAACTACATATCCAACAGTAAATTGAATAAGTATCAACAACTACTAAGGCTTATAAACTAAAATTCTGCTATTTTAAAAGTATTATGTTACGATTTATTATAAACATTAATATAGAAGAAAAATGTCATTAATCATTTGGACAATCTAACCAATTTTTTTTTAAAAACATAATATTGTAAAAATCACTGTTGACCTTTGAATAACAGTTCGAATCTGACTGTTTTTTTCCGACAGTCTGGAAATTTTCGACAGACAAAAAATAAAAAAATAATTAAATTGCTAAAAATTAACTTGGAAAATGCACGAAAAACAATATTTTTTGAATTGTCACATATGTGGTTCACATACAGTCTCAAGTCCACCTTCTCGCCTATTTTTTTAGGCCTTATAATGTAAGTTTAGTATTAACTCACTACAGAACATTTCCAAACATGTAGAACTATTATAACTAATATCAAATGACGAAAAGTGGAAATCATTAACATAGGTTCTGATAAAAACTAGGAAGTGTTGAAAAACTTCGACTTCAAGCTTGATTGAACTACATTGATTTATTGGCCATTATTTAACTTTTGATGCCCTTAGAACTTAGGCTTAAACGGCCGGTGTTATAACTAGAATGTACATTTTTAGGTGACAACAGAGTCAAGGCACTATCTACAATTTTTACAAGAATCGGAATAGTGAGATTGATTACTCAGCAGGGGTATTGATGAGATACTAATAGTTATATTTATATGGAGAGGGGCCACCCATACACATGTGTCATTAACCCACCCGCTCACCCATACACGTACAGTGATATTAAAGTACACGTACAGTGGTATTAAACCACCCACCCATCCATACACGTACAGTGGTATTAATCCACCCGCCCACCCATACACGTACAGTGGTATTTCAATGACACTGTACGTGTATGGGTGGGCGGGTGGGTTAACACCACTGTACGTGTACGGGTGGGCGGGTGGGTTAATACCACTGTACGTGTATGGGTGGGCGGGTGGGTTAACACCACTGTACGTGTATGGGTGGGCGGGTGGGTCAATACTACTGTTCGTGTGTGGGTGGGCGGGCTGGTAAGTACCACTGTTCGTGTATGGGCGGGCGGGTGGGTTAACAGAATCCATTTGTTAACGCCAGCCTGTGTTAAAACACATAAAGGATAAACCTTGATTATATATACCTACAAAAATCAACGGTTTTATACACTGAGGCCCATTTCTCGACGATATACATGTATACCTGGATGTTTCATTTTATATCGACAACGATAGTATGGAAAAAAAACTTGATAATAGCCAGACTAACTCACTCCCTTACTGCTGTAAATTAATAATAATTGCAATCCTTATCACTACAACTATGAAAATTACACGTGCAGAGTTAATTAATAACATCAATTAAATGTTATTCCTGTAATAGTGGATATACAGTACAGTATTGGATGGCAATCTGGTACATGAATACAACACTGCTGTGTGACAATGGTTGCAGTTGTTTTGTGACCTGTCCATATAACATTTTCTGGTTTTATGGTACAGTAGTATTTGAAAAACAACATTTTTTTACATAATCATTGTAGTAGGCCTAATACAGTTGGTCTTTAAAATGACAAACGACAATTATTTTTATAAGCCTATCAACGTCAATGTTGAAAGTACGAGTACACAAAGCACTCCGTATTTACAATGTATTTTATAATAAATTACGAAATTTTGTAAAAATGGAAATAATTTGAACTAAGCTTTTGGTGCAGAAAACATAATTATAGTAATCACTTCCACGAGTGGGTTGAGTTGAGTAGGTGATAAGTAGGCTAATATTCTTACTTACAATATTTATTAATGACGATAACTGGAAATGTTAGTGTGTTTTATGATTTTGAGAGTTAGATGACTATGGATACCTTTTAAATTATAAACCTAAAAACAAAATTGAAAAGCGACAAATATTAAAGACGCTGATACTGGATGTGTCCAAAAGTCCCATCGACCTACGATAAGCCTTCCTTGCGATAAGTTGATAACTTTTCGAATCTGGCAACTCGAAAGAATCTGGTGTCACAGACAAAAATATATATATTCTGTGACTATCTTGTTATTCTGTATGAGATGTACTTTAGAGTGGGCCATTCATACTATATTACATTAAAATACTTGGAATGTTGTATAAATTGTATATGTATAATATAAATGATCCATAAACTGTAAATATTTATTACACCTAAGACTAGGTTTTAGGTTAATGGTTTTGAACGTGTTTATGTAAAATTGTTGTCTTATTTTTACTCCTAAGTCTGGGCCTAAAGGTAAAAGCACGAATCATCGTTAACTTATTGTAAATTTACATTGAGAAATTTGGCGACAATTGGGAAAATTTTGTTGAATTTAAACGTTTATGCGATAGTATTTATTTGTGTTGCTTGTTGGTGTGATTATTGATAGTAAATAGTTACTATTTTAATATTTCAACTTTCAATATTTACGGATTCTTTATCGAGTCTTAGGTCAGAGAACAGCTGCTAATGCTAGCCAGGTCTATTCTCATTTACTTTCTCTTGCCAACTGCATACTTCTTACAGACAGTAGACTCTTTGTATTCATTGACCTTGCACATTACAATACTGACTGGAGTATGACTGCCTCTACGAGACATTCTTATGTAGTAAAACTGCATTTAATAAAATATAATTCTAGAAAGGAAATGCCAACTGTTGGGGAAAAAGCGCGTTTATCTCTCAAAGTGTTGGCTTGACCTTGACCGATACAAGTCTCCAGACCTGACAGCAGCGACTGTGCCACACCAACAGGTGGTCTGCTGCTGTTTTACTCTAGTTTACTATTTTATTCAAATAAAAAGTATCAAGAGGTACTCACAATATTCGATTTATAACCCAAAATATCAAAGTTAAATGTTGTACAATGGAACGTAAGTTGATATGATACATACACGTATTAACCCACCAACCTTCGAAAACACGTACAGTGTTACTAACTCACCCAACCTCTCATACACGTTCAATGGTATGGTCGCACATGGGCCTGCCATGATCTTACATGGGGTCTGCTATGGTCGCACATAGGGTCTGCCACTGGTTGCACATGGGTTTGCACATGGTCGTACATGGGTCTGCCACTCGTCATGCATGGGGTCTCCACTGTCGTGCATGGGGTCTGCCACTGATCGTACATGGGGCCTGCCGTGGTCGTACATGAGGTCTGCCATGGCCGTACATGTTGTCTGTCATGGTCGTATATCGGGTATATCATGGTCTTACGTTAAGTCTGCTATGGTCGTACATGGGTCTGCCATGGTCGTATACGGATCTGCTATGGTCACACATAGGGTCTACCACTGGTTGCACATGGGTTTGCCGTGGTCGTTAATGGGGTCTTCTCCGAGCGTACATGGGTGTGTTATGGTCGTACATGGGTCTGCCACTCATCATGCATGGGGTCTCCACTGTCGTGCATGGTGTTTGCAACTGATCGTACATGGGACCTGCCGTGTCGCACATGAGGTCTGCCATGGTCGTACACGAGTCTGTCATGGCCGTACATGTTGTCTGTCATGGTCGTACATGTTGTCTGTCATGGTCGTATATCGGTCTTTAATCGTCTTACGTTAAGTCTGCCACTGGTCGTACATTTGTCTGCCATGGGACGTTTTTGTAATAGTAAGGGTGACTAGACTACCGTGAGTACGTTACTTAGGGGATGTGATTGGTTGGCATTCTTAACTAAATTCTCTAATAACGAGTACAAAGCAACTAATCCCTAACTGAACATTTGGAATTTGTCTTCTCTGATAACATTGAAGGAACTGCTTAAGTGTTGGCATTATGTGTATAATGGGCTCTTATCTAATGAGTAATGTTTGCTGGCCACGAGGAACTGATACTTCAATATAGGGATACACACGTTAAAGTGGACATATTCGTCTTCAAGCCAATTGGGAAAAATTGTACGCGTCATAAACAAAATTTTGTATCCTATGTATATAACAGAATCAGGTAAAATAAATATATAAGTAGTTTTTAGACATTATGAATAATACACACGATGAAAAGCAAATAGTCAATGATTTTTCACCATCAGTAAATCAAGTGGGGGTATGGAATCAATGCGAGTGGCGTAGCGGGTTTAGAGCATTTGCATTTTTTAGACCTTGTGGTGATAATTTATATTCATGAAAAAACATGCTTTTATATTATAAGCTTTGTTTATTTTAAATAAATAAACCTGTTTATTAATTCACTACATATTTTTGTTATAGTTGAATAAAGAATCAAGTTTTCGGATATATTTCTTTTAGTTTCCATTTATTACGGACCGTAAATTCATATAAACTTCCAGGAGACGAATTTCAACAGTTAAAATAAACATAAATGTTGAAATTCAAGCTGTTACTGAAACTAGTTTTGATAAATATGATGAAAATGGGATTAGAGTTTTCCGCATGTTTTCTTTCACCTAAGATTGGAATAAGTATTGTGATTAACATTAAATTATCATCTTGAAGATTGAAAAAGGAGATTGTGGTTGAAAGACTGCACGGAGTTGCTAGGTTACAAGACAAACAGTGCATGAATCAAAGGAGTAATTTTGTTTGGTCACGAGGCCGTTTACGACTATTGACTATCTTCTACCAACATCTTCAATTTAATTATTTTAAATGTAACATTAATTACTTTAATAATAAAAGAGTACATAAAAACATACTTACTTTATGAATAACTAATTTTGATACTTTGAATCACAATTACAACTTATTTTTCAAAAATGAATGAATTATTATGTATAAAATAAACATTTCTTACTAACTGATTGTTAAGAACATAAAACCAACATGTTTCTAATTGTTAATGACCAAACCGTACGTTATAAAAGTGCTGGTGTTTCCCATAAATAATACACAACATTGTATAGAATTGAGGGATGAACAACTGTATTTTGGATGAACACCTGTATTTTTATAGTAAATTTAAATTTAGAAATAATAACGATAAGACCTTAGAACTAATTGCAACTGACTCATCGCGTGGGCGTTCCTCTGTGTACGAGGTTTGCTGAAGCAACAAACAAACCACAATTAATAGAATCAAAACAATTTTCCAAGACTTAACTAAAATAATAACTTTAACTGTCTGTGTGCTCATAACAGCAACAGCTAAAAGTTATGTAACTTTCTTGTTGTTTATCTAACTGTTTAATTATACTAATGTAACAATACATACCAATAATAATAACTTTAACTGTCTGTGTGCTCACAACAGCAACAGCTAAAAGTTATGTAACTTACTTGTTGTATATCTAACTGTTTAATTATACTAATGTAACAATACATACCAAAAATAATAACTTTAACTGTCTGTGTGCTCATAACAGCAACAGCTAAAAGTTATGTAACTTACTTGTTGTATATCTAACTGTTTAATTATACTAATGTAACAATACATACCAATAATAATAACTTTAACTGTCTGTGTGCTCATAACAGCAACAGCTAAAAGTTATGTAACTTACTTGTTATATATCTAACTGTTTAATTATACTAATGTAACAATACATACCAATAATAATAACTTTAACTGTCTGTGTGCTCATAACAGCAACAGCTAAAAGTTATGTAACTTACTTGTTGTATATCTAACTGTTTAATTATACTAATGTAACAATACATACCAATAATAATAACTTTAACTGTCTGTGTGCTCATAACAGCAACAGCTAAAAGTTATGTAACTTTCTTGTTGTTTATCTAACTGTTTAATTATACTAATGTAACAATACATACCAATAATAATAACTTTAACTGTCTGTGTGCTCACAACAGCAACAGCTAAAAGTTATGTAACTTACTTGTTGTATATCTAACTGTTTAATTATACTAATGTAACAATACATACCAATAATAATAACTTTAACTGTCTGTGTGCTCATAACAGCAACAGCTAAAAGTTATGTAACTTACTTGTTGTATATCTAACTGTTTAATTATACTAATGTAACAATACATACCAATAATAATAACTTTAACTGTCTGTGTGCTCATAACAGCAACAGCTAAAAGTTATGTAACTTACTTGTTGTATATCTAACTGTTTAATTATACTAATGTAACAATACATACCAATAATAATAACTTTAACTGTCTGTGTGCTCATAACAGCAACAGCTAAAAGTTATGTAACTTACTTGTTGTATATCTAACTGTTTAATTATACTAATGTAACAATACATACCAATAATAATAACTTTAACTGTCTGTGTGCTCACAACAGCAACAGCTAAAAGTTATGTAACTTACTTGTTGTATATCTAACTGTTTAATTATACTAATGTAACAATACATACCAATAATAATAACTTTAACTGTTTGTGTGCTCATAACAGCAACAGCTAAAAGTTATGTAACTTACTTGTTGTATATCTAACTGTTTAATTATACTAATGTAACAATACATACCAATAATAATAAATTTAACTGTCTGTGTGCTCATAACAGCAACAGCTAAAAGTTATGTAACTTACTTGTTGTATATCTAACTGTTTAATTATACTAATGTAACAATACATACCAATAATAATAACTTTAACTGTCTGTGTGCTCATAACAGCAACAGCTAAAAGTTATGTAACTTACTTGTTGTATATCTAACTGTTTAATTATACTAATGTAACAATACATACCAATAATAATAACTTTAACTGTCTGTGTGCTCATAACAGCAACAGCTAAAAGTTATGTAACTTACTTGTTGTATATCTAACTGTTTACTTATACTAATGTAACAATACATACCAATAATCGATGGTTTTGTACTGACTTTACCGATAGTTAGTATTTGTGTTTAGTACTTATTTTAAAGTATACATTATTACTCTAATCGAATTCACTAATTCTAATGTTTAAAGAAACGCCATTTCATAGATTAGATCCAAAACAGTTTTGAATTATTGAGATAATATTCAACTGAATTCGAATTACAGAGCTCAACAAATATTTACCATTGTAGACTAACAAAATGTTTTGGCTCAGTTTTCTAGAAAATACTTTATACTTAAAGGATGAAAAAGAAAATTCAAAAGATAACTCCGAAGATAGCTTAGTGATTCATATGAAAGTATATTTAGTTCTCATTTCTAAAATTTAATATGCATATTAATTTAAAACACTTCTCTGAAACCGACTCAATATTCACTGTCTAGACTAAGTGGGTTTAGCAGAAATTAGCTTTATCATCATGGGGGAGGGGGCAAAAAATTTAAAGTGAAATACTTATTTTTAAAATAAAATTGTAATAATTTTGTAAACAAAAGATTTAGGCTACTTTTAATTATTTTGTCTGCTTATGCATACTTTGTAAGTGAAAGACATTACAAATAATATATTTACTATATATAATATTATATATTTTTCACTCCACTACTATGAGTTCAGCTGTTTTCGTTATGTGTTTACAACCTGCGAAACATCATATTTTCAACAGCTGTCTATTGTTTACTACCGAAAGTAACATTGTTTACAACCGAAAATTTTCCACAGTCAACAACACCTGTTTTTATTCCGTAGTGTAGTGAAAAGTATCGTTCAAAACTCGAGTGAAAGTGTTTTGTAAGTTCTCGACCATTTGAAGTGCTCGACAAGTCTCGCACTTCAAACATATGGTCTCGAACATGCAAAAGCCCACTTTCCACTCTTTTTATGAAATATACTATTCTTATTTATATATGGAAATAATTATCGTCATTTTAAATATTTACTAATGCAAACTTGAAATCAATGCTGAAGTATTTGTTGGCGTTGTTAATTTATTGAGGATTTTCAACATATTAACAAGCATGGGTAAACCAACGCCAGCTACAAATAGTGGTTGAGTATGATCAGGAATGGATACCTCAAGGTCCTAATCATTTTCTATGTAAATTTCAAATTCTTTACGAACAAGGCTATAAGAAAAAAATAATTTTTTTATTTGAGGTCACAAAGTAAAAGTTAGTTTAAAATATTCAAAAAACTGATTTTATTTATGTACTTTTTAACGTTTTTTTATGACAGAACATATTTTAGGAATAAATTATGTCAATGAATGTCCTCTTATAGAATAGGCTATATTTTAGCAATAACTCTATATTTACAACTATAGTGATTTTATAATTCATTTTAAGGGTTGTTTTGTTTACTCTAATTAATTTCCTTTAAAATAGGATTTATTTTACAAATAATTTGTATTTATAACTATAATGCTCATATAAATACTTTCATTCGACTAACTTGATTTGTAATAGTAAGTAGCATGTAAACATTGTCTTTTTTGCGATTTACAAAATTACTCGCGCATTCTTTAAGCGTTCCGAAAGTTGAGCGCTGGACTATGTTGACGGGTGACACAACACTCCAGTGATTATATAATAAATATGCAGAAAATCCGCCTGGGCAACTAATCATTTAAG
Organism: Stictocephala bisonia; assembly: GCA_035578905.1. Taxonomy (NCBI): domain Eukaryota; kingdom Metazoa; phylum Arthropoda; class Insecta; order Hemiptera; family Membracidae; genus Stictocephala; species Stictocephala bisonia. The sequence continues at coordinate 3,540,918 of JAQJVL010000013.1, forward strand.
AGTATAAAAGGTTATGCAAAGATATTTCTTGTAATTCTCGAGAAAAACTAAGAAAACACTTCAACATCAGGCGCCAAAATGATCATAATCTTACCATCAGATAATACTCACTACTCACCTGGATATCGCCAGTAAACAGCTCTGGATCACTTACTGGACGTTACCTTCACTTTTTACAGGATTATGTCCTATGTTCCTTCTTTACGTTTGAGTTATTTTAAAATATTTTATTTACAATGTGAAAAAACCCGTCATCAATAGTTTTTTAGTTGTACTAGACCCACTTAATTCACATTACGTAAACCCGTTGACACTACAAGGCATGTGTAACTAAAAACGATAGTTCATATATCTAATGTGGAGACATTCTAAAACGTAACTATATAATGTCTAAAGTATTTAGGAGAAAACACTTTGTTGTAAATGGAATCGTCACATGAAAACTACACCAAAAATATGGAGTGCCGTCACGTTAGAAAATATGACGTATTTTAATAATGTCATATTTTTATTAATAATAATTAATAACGTATAATAAAAATGTCGAATTTTGTATCTACCTCTTCATTTGACAAGTTGTGTTCCGTTGTTATTTAGTTTTTCGAAGTGTAAGACAGACGTTTGCGACACATTCTCAATGCGACAAATTAGTGCAATGAAATCTTAAGAAAGCGTACCTTTTATACTTATAGAGCACTCAGGTTTTTTTAATATATTTAAAAAAAATTGTATTTTAATATTACAACAAAAATAATATTAGCAACATTGTTGTCCACAAATATAAACACCTTACTGTATTTTAATACATCTAACTCCTACAAAGCCAGGACACGTAAGTTGAAAGGATATTGTAACTGACCCGCGTATAGCAATAGTAGGGTGATGCTTAAAAATGAACATTGTAAATTATCATCGCTCACCCCTTAATATTGTTCTTTGACCTAAAAAAAATCAGCAGAATTTTTTTCAAAATTTTAAAAAAATATTTAGGGGGCGCTACCATGTGTTAAAAAATCGAATAAATAAACAATTAAAAAAAACCCCTGAAATTATTAACGCATTGCAAATGCTACTATTTTGGATGAAGATTTGCTTTTTATGTCTTTTAAGCTATTTGGCTGTGTATACAATCGACATATAACCTCTACTTGACTGTCTGTCTAGCAGTGTGTGGACTGTGCAGCCTGTCTGAGCTTGCTTTGCTTGTTGCAACGCGCTTGCTAGCCCCTCCCTCTCCCCACGCCATTCAGTCTGCACTCCAGTCTCACTCATATCAGTTGTAGTTTTACTGTCATACTGTTCAGTTGTGTATTGTATTTTGTGAGTGATACTGATTGTGAGTATCCTGTTTCAATATTTAAAATTAACTCTCTTTTATCAGTCTGTATTACCAGCTCATTTTTATTCGTTATAAAACTATGTTCATTTTTGGTTTGTGTTATTTTTTTTAAAGTTAGGTTAGATTAACTCTTTTTGACTATTATTCAGGATGGCTAAATGTGGTACTCAGGCTGTTTTGACAAGAAACAAAACTGAAATATGGTTAATAGGTCAAGTTGCCTCTCAATTTAATCAAACAAAACTATCAACCATCAGGGAGGCCCTTTCCGTCCTTTTCCATTAGAAAACAAGAACAAAACCAGACAATTAAGGAATCTACTTATTCTACAGTGAATGATATTCTGCTAATCTGGGATAGAGCTAGAATACCTACTAGGCAAAAGATTCATGTCGTACAGAAGCTGGAAAAAATATTCAACGAATGGCAACATTTGAAAAAGAATAAGCAAAATAAAGCAAAGAGGTCAGAGAGTTTGAAACAACGTGAAACCCAATGGCAAGATAAAATCAATGCATTATTTGACATAGCACATGCAAATGCTCTTGACATGATTCGAATAGATGAAGATCGTCAGTTTTTAATAGCTCAACGTCAAGCAGGCCGTCTAGGAAAAATGGGTAGTGTTGACAAAAAACTTGCCAAAAAAGAGACTGAAATTGAGCTGAAAAAAGCTCGCCTGGAACTTCGACGGGAAAAGGAGTTACAAGACATTAAAACTATGATAGATAAAATTCCAGCTGAGGACAATCTTACCGACAGTGATACTAACAGTGAAACAGAGCCACCCGAAAAAACTGTGACATGTATGCCGGAGCCTTCATCAAATTCTCTACCTAAAAAGAGGGGGAGAAAACAAATAGTCGGTGAAAAACTTGCAGTAAGCTTGGATTTTACCAAGCTGAGTGACAAAAATGCAGCTTTGGTTCTCAAATCTAACATTAATGAGTTAGGATGTGATCCTGCCGATTACAGTGTTAATTATTCATCGATAAGGCGACAACGAATCAAAACACGACAGTCTTTGGCAGAAAATTTGAAAAAAGAGTTTTCTTCTGACGTTCCTTTAACTGTACACTGGGACGGAAAAATGCTAGAAGATATAAGTGGTCATAAAGTTGTTGATCGTCTTCCAATCCGTGTATCTGGAGAAAATGTAGACCAACTCCTTAGTGTACCGAAACTAGAATCTGGGTCAGGAGAATTGACAGCTACAGTGGTTTACGACACTGTTTTGTCCTGGGGACTATCGGATAAAGTTAAATCTTTGTGTTTTGACACGACAGCTGTCAACACAGGTTCTTGTAATGGTGCGAGCATTCTAATTGAACAAAAATTTGACAAAGAAATGCTCTGGTTAGCATGTCGCCATCACGTTCAAGAGATCATGTTGGAAACTATAGTACTTTCTGGACTAGGACCTTCAACAGGCCCTGAAATCTTAATTGTTCAAAAGATTCAAAAATGTCTGGTCAGAAATGAAACTCCAAGAATTTCAGAGTGTAAAAACAGATCCATTAGGCTATGGTATTGTGAAAAATCTTGCACCAGAAATCGTTGAGTTTTCAAAGGATCAGCTGTAACAATACCTGCCCCGAGATGACTTCAGAGAGCTTCTTGATCTCGGTATAATTTTTCTAGGAGATGTTCCAGAGAAGGGAGTATTCTTTAAAGCCCCCGGAGGAATGCATAGAGCTAGATGGATGGCAAAGGCTATTTATTCGTTGAAAATTTATCTCTTCAGAGGCCAGTTCAACATTACTAAGCGAGAAGAGCATGGAATCAGGGATATATGTATTTTCTTAGTTGTGATCTATATAAAGAATTGGTTTCAATCAGCTGTAGCCAACTACGCTCCTCTAAATGATCTTAATCTTTTGAAAGATTTGGTAAACTACAAAACAGTGAACGAAATCTTTGCTGACAAGGCGTTGAAGAAAATAAAGAATCATCTCTGGTATCTGTCTGAAACACTGGTTGGCCTAGCTTTTTTTGATGAACGTGTCTCAGATGAAACCAAAACTCAAATGGTGAGTGCTTTACAAAATGATGGACAGGAACATTTGAAAAAAAGAACTACCGTTGACCTAGAAGTCATATCTACAAAACGTTTAGGATAACTTTGTCACGTCCAACACCATGGACTTTTTCAGAACTCTTGAACTTGATACAACTTTTTTAACAAATCCAGTTCAAACATGGGAACAAGATGAAGTCTTCAAGAAGAATAAGACTTTAAAGAGTTGTGAACGACATTGCTAAGCGGGGAGTAGCTCTCATCGAAGAGTTCAACAAACTTATTACTGCTCAGGAAGAACAGAAACAGTTCCTGTTACTTGTAGTGAAAATTTTCAGGAAGCAATTTCCAGACAGAAACAAACAAACATTGATTAAAATGTAGTTTTAAAGCTGTGTTTTTGAAAGTATCATAAACATTAAACAATCAAATAATTTAGCATCTAAGAATTATCTAAGTCTTACTGAATTTTGTCAAAGGTTGAATGAGGACAAATGTTATTGTTAATGTATGTTATTGTTGTCCTACTTATCTATGTAATACTATTTTCACATGTATTTTAAACCTAATTTTGATGAAAAGACAACATGTCAAGATTATTATGTTTAAAATAATAAAGGAAGTTGAAATCCAGTTTTAAGGTTTTTTTCTTGAAACCCCCATAACTTTAACCAATGGTAGCGACCCCTAAATATTGATAAAAAATTCTGAAAAAAATTACACATTCTTCCTTAGGTACAAAGACTAAAATAAGGGGGTGAGCCAAAAGAAATCTGACAAAAAATTACTATGGTAATTATAAGCATCACCCTAAGCAATAGTATACATTTATTCGAGTGCAATCTGAAACTAAATCTTTACATTCTATGAAATTCAAATTCTATAAAAAACTAAGTTATCACGTGAAAATGAAATAACTCTCACTGATGTACAATATTTTCTATATCTCTAATTATAAAAATAAAAGTTTAAATGTTACATTTGCATAAATTAATTGTATTCATTTAACTACATAAATATGCGCTACAATTGCTGTTACGTTATTAAATCTATATAAATGAAATAAGTATTTTTGTAAATTACATATAAAATTGTACATATTACTGATTTGTCTCCTGACTTCGAAATGATCATTATCTCCATTCCCATTCTTATATGTCTGTAAGTAAACGCTTATTTTCTTTATTTTTCACGTAGAAACAAGACTATCATATTTCATGAAACTTTATATAATTTTATTTTTGCACCTGAACATTTTCAACAACTCATATAAAGGTATTTTATTCTGTTATTAATATATAAGTACTTAAATCTGATCCTAATTGAAAAAAAAACTGATTAATTAAATGCAAAAGCTATGAATTGATAATTTAAGTAAAATGCTGTTAAATCTATAATTACCATAGTTTTATTGAGGACTGACATTAAATGATTTTTAGTGAACTCCAAATCAACCAACATAATATTGTTTTATACATATGTAATGTCTTGCGTAAAGTTCCGCCTTACTCTCAGAACTGTAGTTTGCGTGATGGAGAATTACACAGTTAAATAACGTCAACAAAAACCTTGACTGCCATCCTAACTGATTGCAGAACATATTTAACTAGATATTTACTTTTAAGTACAAAACTACGCGATCCTGAAATAATTGAAGTACAGTACTATGTAATTCCACGTTCTTGGACTCTTGATGATTCAGGTCTGCATCACTAAAAATGCCCTAAACTCAGCAGGTAAGTCGTGAATCAACGACGTTGTTTTAGACATATAATTATTGTTTTATAACACTTTATTTAACAAGTTTAAAGTATATTTAAAATTTGTTTTACGTATAAATCCTCAATAGGCCTACGTACTGTCGCACTCTGGGGATAAAGACCACTCAAGTACAATATTAAGTGGTGTTTTGGCAGACAGGACGTGAGTCGTTTCCCATGTACCACCCAGGGGGTCCAGTCGATGGCTGCGATACGTCACATGCTTGACAGTTGTCTCCAACAACTCAAAAAATGTGATATGATGTGTGTGTGAACAATTTTCTGCAATAATCTATGAATATTTTTTTATTTCTTTGTAAAACTGAATATAAGTCAAATGTTCAGTGCAAAAACTACATTGAATTAAGGATATGTCTTCAGAAAAATGTAATCATGAAAAAAACTGAAACTCAAAAATACTCAAATTTCAATTATTTATGTAAACATATGACATTTATATTTTTAATTTAAAACATTATATACAAATCCGAAGTACTTTGGTGCAAATATCTGAATGTAGAAATTAAGAATATAAATTTTGTAAGAGCACCAGAAAATCTGGCAGAATAGGTGATTTGTAATAAATATTTCTATAGCGATATATTAACATTGTGTAAAATACTGTGAAGCCATGTCTTTCCAGTCGAACATAAGTAAATGAAATTGTCTTTATTTAAGTCTCTTCATATGTTCACAAACTTCATTCTTCAGTATGTTCACAAAGAGAGAGGCTGACGAACTACTAGGCTCTTCCCTTCTTCAGTATGTTCATGTAGAATTGCTGCTCAAAGAGAGAGGCTCATGAACCAAGTAGTCCCTTCCCTTCTTCATTATGTTCATGTAGATAATTGCTGCTCAAAGAGAGAGGCTGACGAACTACTAGGCTCTTCCCTTCTTCAGTATGTTCTTGTAGATAATTGCTGCTCAAAGAGAGAGGCTCATGAACCAAGTAGTCCCTTCCCTTCTTCATTATGTTCTTGTAGATAATTGCTGCTCAAAGAGAGAGGCTCATGAACCAAGTAGTCCCTTCCCTTCTTCATTATGTTCATGTAGATAATTGCTGCTCAAAGAGAGAGGCTGACGAACTAGTAGGCTCTTCCCTTCTTCAGTATGTTCATGTAGATAATTGTTGCATAAAGAGAGAGGCTCATGAACCAAGTAGTCCCTTCCCTTCTTCAGTATGTTCATGTAGATAATTGCTGCTCAAAGAGAGAGGCTGACGAACTAGTAGGCTCTTCCCTTCTTCAGTATGTTCATGTAGATAATTGCTGCTCAAAGAGAGAGGCTCATGAACCAAGTAGTCCCTTCCCTTCTTCATTATGTTCGTGTAGATAATTGCTGCTCAAAGAGAGAGGCTGACGAACTAGTAGGCTCTTCCCTTCTTCAGTATGTTCTTGTAGATAATTGCTGCTCAAAGAGAGAGGCTCATGATCCAAGTAGTCTCTTCCCTTCTTCAGTATGTTCTTGTAGATAATTGCTGCATAAAGAGAGAGGCTCATGAACCAAGTAGTCCCTTCCCTTCTTCATTATGTTCATATAGATAATTGCTGCTCAAAGAGAGAGGCTCACCAACCAATTAGTCTCTTCCCTTCTTCATTATGTTCATGTAGATAATTGCTGCACAAAGAGAGAGGCTCATGAACCAAGTAGTCTCTTCCCTTCTTCATTATGTTCATGTAGATAATTGCTGCATAAAGAGAGAGGCTCATGAACCAAGTAGTTCCTTCCCTTCTTCATTATGTTCATGTAGATAATTGCTGCTCAAAGAGAGAGGCTCACCAACCAATTAGTCTCTTCCCTTCTTCATTATGTTCTTGTAGATAATTGCTGCTCAAAGAGAGAGGCTCATGAACCAAGTAGTCTCTTCCCTTCTTCATTATGTTCATGTAGATAATTGCCGCACAAAGAGAGAGGCTCACGAACCAAGTAGTCTCTTCCCTTCTTCAGTATGTTCATGTAGATAATTGCTGCACAAAGAGAGATGTTCATGAACCAAGTAATATCTTCCCTTCTTCATTATGTTCATGTAGATAATTGCTGCACAAAGAGAGAGGCTCACGAACCAAGTAGTCTCTTCCCTTTTTCAATATGTTCATGTAGATAATTGCTGCACAAAGAGAGAGGCTCATGAACCAAGTAGTCTCTTCCCTTCTTCATTATGTTCATGTAGATAATTGCTGCACAAAGACAGAGGCTCATGGACCAAGTAGTCTCTTCCCTTCTTCATTATGTTCATGTAGATAATTGCTGCACAAAGACAGAGGCTCACGAACCAAGTAGTCTCTTCCCTTATTCAGTATGTTCATGTAGATAATTGCAGCACAAAGAGAGAGGCTCACGAACCAAGTAGTCTCTTCCCTTCTTCATTATGTTCATGTAGATAATTGCTGCACAAAGAGAGAGGTTCTCGAACCAAGTAGTCTCTTCCCTTCTTCAGAGTCATGCACAGGCTTGGATGTAACAGTAGAATATAGTAATTAAAATTACGTATCCAGGGCGTGGCAAGCAAACACGCCCGGGCAGCATAATCTCACAGTTATCATGTACGTCGAGAGACCAGCTCTTCATTTAGTCAACAGAATATCAAGTTGACTGTTATTCATTTTTACAGTTGATTGATTCAATTTACATGACTATTTTGATATTATTGTCCAACTTCAATACAACATTTTTTAACGTTTATCTTCTTTTATCCATAACAGAAATAGTATTTGTTGGCAGTCTTCCCTCCAAGTCTGAGATGTTCAGTTTTAACAGATAAAGTACGTGTGAAATGTTTACAGTCTTCCCTCCAAGTCTGAAATGTTGAGTTTTAACAGACAAAGTACGTGTGAAATGTTTGCAGTCTTCCCTCCAAGTCTGAAATGTTGAGTTTTAACAGACGAAGTACGTGTGAAATGTTTGAAGTCTTCCCTCCAAGTCTGAGATGTTGAGTTTTAACAGACGAAGTACGTGTGAAATGTTTGCAGTCTTCCCTCCAAGTCTGAGATGTTGAGTTGTAACAGACAAAGTACGTGTGAAATGTTTGAAGTCTTCCTTCCAAGTCTGAGATGTTGAGTTTTAACAGACGAAGTACGTGTGAAATGTTTGCAGTCTTCCCTCTAAGTCTGAAATATTGAGTTTTAACAGACAAAGTACGTGTGAAATGTTTATGTTAGAACATCACATCTAAAATACGTACGTACGTATGTACGTACGTATTTTAGACATCTAAATGTATCTAAATGTAAACAGCTCACATCTAAATGTACGTGTGAGCTGTTCTCATTCTTCCGATTCATTATCTTCTTGCTAACATAACCATAACCTCGAATTCCTCCGCGGAACGGACGTTTATCGTTCATCCTTCAATATTAATTATCAATATAAATGACGTTTTTCCCACTTTCCCTTCAATTTTTCGACATGTAGTTTAAAATCATTATAGAAAAACAAACAAATCTTTAACTAATAATGGTTTTCTGTGGAGTTGTAAATATGTTTTCAAAATACTGTTCTTCATGTAAGCTGTATATCTGAGATTAAACATATTTTATAATATATTACAGAGTTTTTTTTTTATTATTTCCCAAATGTTTAAATTGAACAAAACCAAAGTTATTGACCAATCTTTTGTTAGTACGATTAACGGTATTTTGTTAAGACCAGGACCATGTAAATTCCTCAAAAAACTTGCAATGATAAAATTCCATTGTGGAGTGGTGTTTAAGCAAGTAACATTATAGGTCTGATATATTTGTTTAGTTAAGGTTTTTAGGGAAGTGACTTTAACCAAACTTGGGGGCGGAAACAATTATTGGGCCTAGGGGTGCCAAAATGGTAAATCCGGCCCTGAAAGTAAGTGTGAAGTGTTTGCATTATTACTCCCCCAAGTGCGAAGTTGTACCTTCCCGCAGCGTGGCGCGGGCCTCAAAAGGCCACCGGCAACGGGTGTTTCCATCGATCGCCCGCCGTCAGGGCGCCCGTCTCTGAGCCGACGGGCGTCGCGACGCGTCTACTTTATTAAATTGTGTGCAAACAACTACAGAGTGGTTCCCATAGCTACATAACTGCCAGAGACGCCTGTTGATTCCATCCCCACAACCTGTGTCCCTCTGGAGCAATGGTCATTTTATTATGAGGCCTTGGTGTCATTCCTTATTACAGTTGGAATCTAGCAAAATCGTCTAAATTGCAAAACGGAATGTATCGATTGTTCCAAGTTATGCTATTTCCTGCTTTTATTTTCATACAGTTAAATAATTCGGTCGCGCATCTTAGCCTTATTGCGCCTACTTTACATATTTTATTTACTGCCTTTTTATGAGTAGTTCTAAGTTGAAAAAACAAATTCAAATTTATTACTTAGTCTTAGTGTCATTAGTAACTATTTAACCATTGATTTCATATGCTCACAATATTTATCATGAACATTATTCTGTAATCTGTGCAGGTCCTTTTAAATCTTTTACTCGATGTCATCCCTCCCGCTCTCTATTCTTCCTACTATTTTCAAGATGTCTTTGAACTTTCCCTCATTTCTCATTTGATCATCCTTGTTTTTCATCTTTTACATCAACCCCATAACACTCCAATACATATTTCTTTGAGCCACAGCATGTCACATAAAGGTTTTTATACTTTTTGGACAGTTTTGTCCTTATGGTCAAACCTTTCTTTCATTCTGTACAGAGTACTCGCCTTCTCATCTTCAAGTGCGTGTGAAATGGAAGCTATTCGCCATGATCTGATTGTAAAATCTTCCAGTTTAACTAAATTATTTCGGTCTCTTATTACGTGCACGATTATTCATTTGGTATGTTATACTATTTTCAAACGTACATACACATGTGATCTTTGCCTATAGCTACTATAAACTCTCTTATAATGGTATAGCGGAGAATAGTCTTCATGTAATTCTTGTTTGAAGCCATTTATTTGTTACATAATTCTTCTCCATCAACGATGACATACTACAAACGCAGATTCAGTTCTGACTATTACATAATATGGTTTTCCCTGAAGTATTGTAAGGTGTTTTGTATCCTAACTGACGGCAATGTGTGGATATTGTCCATAAATTTTGTCGTATTGAAGGAATTATTTCACGGAGTTTAACATGTTTAAGCCACAGATCCTGGCGATGGGAACATGGAATTATGCTAAAAAAGTGTAATGTGAAATAGAGCACATTTTATAAAATTGTCTCTGTGAGTTTTGTAATTTAATTGAATTTTATAGCTTTATTAATTCTCTCTTATCTTATGAAACTGTTACATTCAAAGTGTCAGGTTCGCCATGTACGGCACGCCATATTACAGTACTTCACTAGTTGCGGACTTCAATGAAACACTGTTATGATATATTTACTGTCAGTAACTTAAGGTAAAGTTCTACTACAATTCACAATATTTCTTCTGCTTAGAAAGACTTCATAATTTACAGTAAATAGATATCTTAATGTTTGCCAGTTAAAATTAGACTCCGTGGTGATGTTCGTTGGAGTGACGTGCCCAATGTAACCTGACATCCCCGACATTTCCAAGTTACATGTGACAGGTAGGAAGTCTGACATCACATTGGCCTACTTCGAGCTGATCGTTCCTCCACTCCAGCTTGAAGATGAAACAGTTTGGTTGTCAGATTGATTCTAACCCAACTGAAGTACTTAATCCGGTAAGCATGGGATTTGTCTGTGAATTGTTTGTGATGCTAGAAAGTTATTAGTGAGAACTTTAAAAATTTTTATGAAAACTGACGATAAATGAACAAGTTGTGATGTGAATTTACTTGTTTAGTACTGTGATTGTTCCTACTCTCGTATTGACATTAGTAGTAAGAATTCACTATAGCATGCGTGTAAGAGAACATTTCACCAGCTAACTTTTCTACGATTTAAATGCCAGTGGGTTTCGGCATTAAAATGTTGGTTTGCACAAGCTCGTGCAGTTACTTGAACTCATTTTACTAACAAAAAATGCATAAAGAATCTAATAAACCAATAGCAACAAATGCACTGACAGCTCAGGAGAAGTAAAATAAATATCATAATGACGATTATTGTTTTCTTTTAACAATTCTATTTAACTTGACAATAATAAGAACACAAATAAAATATGTATTAAGCCAATTTTAATTCTGTCGCCAAATTATAAATAGCTGTCATGTTATAAAATGTTAATCCTATTTACCGACAATGACTGGCCTCCAGTGACTGGGTCCCGCCCATCCTCATCACCTGATGGACACAGGCATGCAATGGCTCGGAGTGTTAACATCCTTACTTTCCTCAATGCTATCCCGTTTTGTAACCTACCGTATTTTATATTATCAAAATTATTTCACCATTTGTTCTTACTCTTATAAAATTAATTTTTAATCTTACTGCACTTGATCATGATTTATAAGCTAGGTCAATAGTTACGCAGTTGAGTACTTTCAGGCTGTACAGTGTTGTACAGAGTACAGAGTACAGAGTATGATGTATCTATAGTGCTGAGGTCGCCGCTCGGTGACGCCTCGTTCTCGGTCATCAGCGAGCGACATCGATGGGCTTGCCATACCCACAGAGCACAGAATAAGAATAGAGTCGCCATCCCTATACAACTAACATTACGGCAGTTGAGGCAAGTTCCGCCCATCGATGTATACTACTCTAAGTGGATCGCTCTGTCACGGGCGAAACTGAGCGCAGAACGGTCTCAGGGGTAAGGGGAATGTTCTCCCACCAGAGCACTGTACTCACAGACACCGCGCGCCACTGTTTTGCATGGCGTTCGCGCAGACTTTCCTACCTTTTTCATCATGAAATGGTTGTTAATGAGTGCAATAGTTAACGAAAATGCCCTCGTATTGTGCAGCTTACAAGTGCAACAGTTCATATATAAAAAAAGTGGCTTTCTTTTTCCAGGTATGTAAAATCTATAGGTCTATATGTAAAAGGAATGTAGGCTACGTATGCCTGTGTCTCTGTCTATAATAATAATAATAACCTCTTTTATTGCGTCAGACAAAGTACATTGTATTGCAATAGTCATAAATGTTAATAAATGTTTAATAAATTAAATAGTCTAAAATTTTCCATTCATTCATTCCATCAAAGTCACTTCCAAACATACAATTTTGCATTCAGAGGTCATCCATTCGAATTCTATCCAATTCTATCCAAAAGTCTGTTTATCCTTTAATTATTGTTACATATTCATCCGATTGTTATGAAAGTTTGGGACGTTTTGTATTTTTTCCCATGGAAGGTTTTAAGTATGGGTGTATTCACATCTGACATTATACTTCCGGTCCGAGATAACCACAAAGGCGTTTAGTTGTGCGCGTGACCTTGTTTGTCATGATGAATTATGATGATATGAGGGAACATTTTTATTTATGCGGGGTTCAAACAAAGCATTTTTAAAACAATTTACAGGACAACTGAGTCGATTTTATTAGGAGTCCCCTAATTTAACATTTATTTAAACAACAATTAATGTTTAATATGTTTATAGCAATTGCAAAGAACGGAAAATAACCATCGATATATATATAATATAACGTTCTCTTATATAGATCGTTGTAAATAACTAGTTGTGTGTAAACTGTTATGCTATAGGCTTATATCACCGTATCCTGCAGAATTTGTAAAAGTTTACTTTGTCAATGAGTTTGTCAAGTTTAAACTTGATTGTATGGTTCAATGTATATGATATACTAGATTAAGTAACCTTGATGTATACCTTTGTGTAGGGGTTTTCTTAATACATAGAGATATTATAATATATTAGGAGATTGTTTAAATTTACAGATGTTTAGAGGTGTTTGTTTTTATTTTGTTATTTTCTTGCCAATCATCCTGTTATGTAATATTGTACAAGTAATAATATATGTATTTAAATTTACAATAATATATTTTACAAGATTAACGAATTTTATTTTATGTAACAGTTAAGAAAGCTTTATCTTGTGACAGTCAGTAACGTGTATACTGCAGGTTTTGTTGTGCAATTCCTTCTTTAGGCCTCTTTAATTAATTGTTTGTGGATCATAAAACTTTCCTGGATGTTTCTTAAACTGTGCACTAAATACTGACAGAATATTGGCAATTAGCAAATCATTTTAACAGTAATATTAAAATATTTCCAGCGTTGTATTGAAGACAAGTCAGTTGGGCTGCGCTGGGCCCAGTACTGTGGTGGGGGTAGAGCGGTGAGCCGACCGCATTCACAGAACGGAGTGCGCGATCCAGTTAGAGTAGTATACATCCATGGTTCCGCAACATGCATTTGGGCAACTTGCTCAGTTTGGTCGTCAGGCGAGTGAAAATATTTAGTGCGCGCGTTACATTAAAACTGCGGTTTGATACACTTACAACTGAGTGAAAATTATGAAATATTATAGAGTTATAGAAAATTGTTGAGTGGTGATTATTCTAACAATTCTTAAATATTATTGTCCGCTTTTTAATTATAGTAATACAAAAAAGGCAGGTTTAACTCAAACATTTGAATTAGGTACACGAAATGTTGAGTGTGCCTAATTATTTTTTATTATTTAGTCTGGTAAATTTTATCTGTGGATGAATTGTAGCTAAATAGTTGAAAGTTCCATTTATATTAAAAAAAATAAAAAATAAAGTCAACTGGTTTAGTCACAATCGTAGGTATAAGAAGAGAGATAATAGTCTTCTTATACCTACTAAGTACAGACCTGCAGTGGTCCCGCGGCCGGCTGTACAACGGACCGCGGCACCTGCAGCGGTCCCGTGGCCAGCTGTACAATGGACCGCGGCACCTGCAGCGGTCCCGTGGCCGGCTGTACAACGGACCGCGGCACCTGCAGCGGTCCCGTGGCCGGCTGTACAACGGACCGCGGCACCTGCAGCGGTCCCGTGGCCGGCTGCACAACGGACGATATGCAGATTGCAGCATTAGTCAGATTGCATTACTAAGTAAGTAATTTTATTTATTAAATAAACAACTATATTTATAAAATATACACTTAATATAACATGTTATTATGTTTTCTGAAAATATCTCTTTACATTTGAAACAGTTTTAGTGTATTCAATCTCAATATTGTAACAAAACTAATGGTACATAAATAAAACAAATTTTAAACTTATTTTTTTTCCCATGAAACTATTGTAACACCTTAATGCTCGGAAAAATATTAATAATTTTCTTTTCTTAAAGATCATATATAAATAACTAGCTGTACCCGCCCGCTTCGCCGGACATAATATTGAGTTTTGATTGTATCATTGAAATGTGCAGCAACCTTTCAGTTTACACAGTATCCAATTTACAACAGCTGATGTTTTGTGTAGTTTACTACTGTACTCAATTATTTTTAATTTTGAAAGTTTTGCCTACCAAAATTTTATTCTATTTGTTTTGATTTTACAGCTGTTAATCAAATAAATCAATCAATTAATATAGCTTCACAAGAAATCAAAACATAAAAATATAAACTGTATAATTTTGACATATTTAAAACCCATAGCTGATATTCTTTTTATATTTGACTTATTATACCTTCATGCATCCTGCTATTTGATTAACATTGAAACTTTAGAAGTCCAAGGGATGGAGCCCTGAGGGATTAAAGAAACGGGAATAGGACAGAAACCTTCCCTGGGGTATATAGAACAACTTCCCCAAGTTTCATGGCGATCGGCTGGACGGTTTGGTAGCGCATAAAGGATAGACAGACAAACATACATTGGATTTTATATATATAGATTTATTACTTAGTAACAATGCTAAAACATTTTGTGTGTTTAAATTTAACTTATTTAAATCCATTTTTTCACTATTTAATTTATGTGGGTTTCTGTTGTGAGGGATATACATAAATTATAGTTGTCACGTTCTTTTTAATGTTTGTCATTTTATTTTATTAGTTTTTATAATTTTTACAGTGTTAGTAGATATGGTACACCTAAACAAAAACTATGTCTTTATAAATTCCTGTTCTAAGATATAATAGAAACAAAGACACTTTAGACTTATATAAAGACTACATAAACAAAATAGGTATGTATTGTGCATCTGTCTTCCCACGAACATCACGGAACATTTGGTAAATGATTACTAAATTTACACAAACTCAAAAAAATAACATTAATTTACATTTCAAAATATACCAGTTCAATATTGAGAAAATTTCTTCTTTCTTGGCTATCAGCTGATTTACATTGTGGTATTGTTGTTCACTTTATTTGGGTTTCGAGCAATGTCATTAAGTTGAGGTTAGAAACATGGTTTTGAGCAAACTTTGAATAAAGTGTCCAGAAATTTACTAAAGAGGGCAGAACGTTATAGGTGCTAATGCCGGTTTATAATAATAGTAATGAAACACCAAACATAAACAAAAATGTCATTAAAACCATGTAAATATTAGTAGTAAGAAGAGTTATAGATATATGTTTTGTTTGTCAGTTTTATTTCAAATCATAGGTTGCGTTTTAACACCCTGTATTTAAGAGTCTCCGTAATCCTTGAGACATCTATACAATAAGTAATCTATTGACAATGAACATACTTTGAAACATTTTTAAAGGTATTAAATAATACATTATTCAGTACTTATGACATGTATCTCTGAACAGCAGAATATATGTCGGTTGTATAATTACACTGGACCGTCCAAAGGTATTAAATAATACATTATTCAGTACTTATGACGTGTATCTCTGAGCAGCAGAATATATGTCGGTTGTATAATTACACTGGACCGTCCAAAGGTATTAAATAATACATTATTCAGTACTTATGACATGTATCTCTGAACAGCAGAATATATGTCGGTTGTATAATTACACTGGACCGTCCAAAGGTATTAAATAATACATTATTCAGTACTTATGACGTGTATCTCTGAGCAGCAGAATATATGTCGGTTGTATAATTACACTGGACCGTCCAAAGGTATAAATAATACATTATTCAGTACTTATGACATGTATCTCTGAACAGCAGAATATATGTCGGTTGTATAATTACACTGGACCGTTCAAAGGTATTAAATAATACATTATTCAGTACTTATGACGTGTATCTCTGAGCAGCAGAATATATGTCGGTTGTATAATTACACTGGACCGTCCAAAGGTATTAAATAATACATTATTCAGTACTTATAACATGTATCTCTGAGCAGCAGAATATATGTCGGTTGTATAATTACACTGGACCGTCCAAAGGTCATAAGTGTATAAGAAAGGTCATAAGAAAGATACATGTCATAAGTATACATTATTCAGTACTTATGACATGTATATCTGAGCAGCAGAATATATGTCGGTTGTATAATTACACTGGACCGTCCAAAGCCAATGATTAGTTTACATAAACATTGAGGATACATTTAATGCAATTTTAAAAATTTAAATATAATATACTCACCCATGATAGATAATGCCTTCTACTCTTCGTCTGTGGAAGCACCCAACAGATACACAAGAACATGACATTATCTATATAGAGCCACAACAACAAATACAATTTGAAGCACGTGGGGCTGGCACTCCACTCGTTCCGCAGTGGTAGGGCCCGGGACTACAATAGGGTATAGGGCGAGTCATCGAGCCGGCCGCCATATTGCATTGGGCGGTGCTCTGAGGTCTGGTCTTCAAAATAGTGGGTATCGATGCCCTCTTATTCTTATTCTGTGCTCTGTGGCCATACTGCTATCGTTTAACACCTTGCATCGGAACAAGCACTAGCACATTGACTCCGTTGTCCATGGCAACACAGGAACACTGACAGTGTAAGTTCCTGAGAATGGTACTATAACTATACGTAACTCATGTGCTATATAAAGGCCCTGAATGCACCTTTGCACTAGCAAATTGGCACTGTTGTCCAAGGCAACACAGGAACACTGACAGTGTTAGTGCCTCAGAATGGTACTATACGTAACTCATGTGCTATATAAAGGCCCTGAATGCACCTTTGCACTAGCAAATTGGCACTGTTGTCCATGGCAACACAGGAACACTGACAGTGTAAGTTCTTGAGAATGGTACTATAACTATACGTAACTCATGTGCTATATAAAGGCCCTGAATGCACCTTTGCACTAGCAAATTGGCACTGTTGTCCAAGGCAACACAGGAACACTGACAGTGTTAGTGCCTCAGAATAGTACTATACGTAACTCATGTGCCATATATAGGCCCTGAATGCACCTTTGCACTAGCAAATTGGCACTGTTGTCCATGGCAACACAGGAACACTGACAGTGTAAGTTCTTGAGAATGGTACTATAACTATACGTAACTCATGTGCTATATAAAGGCCCTGAATGCACCTTTGCACTAGCAAATTGGCACCGTTGTCCATGGCAACACAGGAACACTGACAGTGTAAGTTCCTGAGAGTGGTACTTCACGTAACTCATGTGCTATATAAAGGCCCTGAATGCACCTTTGCACTAGCAAATTGGCTCCGTTGTCCAAGGCAACACAGGAACACTGACAGTGTTAGTGCCTCAGAATGGTACTAGGCCCTGAATGCACCTTTGCACTAGCAAATTGGCACCGTTGTCCATGGCAACACAGGAACACTGACAGTGTAAGTTCCTAAGAGTGGTACTTCACGTAACTCATGTACTATAAATGTCCTGAATGTACTCCGCGGGAGACTCGACTGCCATACCACTGTCTCTTGACACCTTTGCACGGTACAAGCACTAGCAAATTGGCACCGTTTTCCATGGCAACACACGAACACTGACAGTGCGAGTGCCTCAGATTGGTACTATACGAGTATACGGAACTCATGTGCTATAAATGCCCTGAATGCACTCCGTGGTAGACTCGACTGCCATACCACTCTCTCTTGACACCTTTGCACGGTACAAGCACTAGCAAATTGGCACCGATTTCCATGGCAACACACGAACACTGACAGTGTGAGTGCCTCAGATTGGTACTATACGGAACTCATGTGCTATAAATTCCCTGAATGCACTCCGCGGGAGACTCGACTCCCATTCCACTGTCTCTTGACACCTTTGCACGGTACAAGCACTAGAAAATTGGCACCGTTGTCCATGGCAACACAGGAACACTGACAGTGTAAGTTCCTGAGAGTGTACGTTACTCATGTGCTTTAAACGCCCGGAATGCACTCAGCGGGAGGTTCAACTTCCATATACTGTGCCTTGGCATTTTGCCACCGTACAAGCGCCAGCACAACCTTGGCACCTTTGTCCAATCCTGACTGCACTCTAATGAGCAAAATCTTTTGCTAGTTTTCACTGTGCCATACGTTAAGCAGTTATGATAGTAGGAAAATGCACAATAAATTACCTTAACTCGTCTCTTAACTTATTGTGCAAGGACAAATGACAACACCACAATATGGAACTAACCAAAAATGCATCTTTAGGATTTTTTAAAAAAGACATGAATGTTCAAGGATTTTTATTGGATTATAAAGGTGACTTGGTTGATAATATTTGTTAGATGTAGGTTTTCGTTACCTGTTTCCCCTTTTATTTATTTATTTTACTGTGACAGAACTCCACGTAAAACATTTTTTATTTTTATCAAGCGTCCATGGTTTACAGACTCCCTTATTTTGTATAGTAACCGTTTAAGTAATACACACTCACACGTTTTCACTTGAGGAATCAGCAATCCAGGATAGAACCAGAAACAGAGCTGTCAGCCCTTGTCATCGTTAATCTTCGGTGTTGGATTGTCTAGTACTAAAACCACTGCAATAATCAAGCAACAGGTAAAAATGTGTGCGATTTTATTTGGAATTCTATTATTTTAATTAGCCTATGAAACATGCCAATTGTAAACATTCTGTTATGTCTTCTGAGAGGTGAATGTAAATTCAAGGGTTGTGGCCAGCCCACGTGTCCAGCTCAGCCGACCTCTCATGCCAATTTATGACCAATTGCACTGATTGAACATGAATTGGACCAAACTATTTTGACAATTGCTGAACTATGTGTCCCCGTCGGCCTCACACTGAACACTTTATTTACAAACTCCATCTATATAAAGGTTAACATTTACTGTATATAGAGGGGGCGGGGGTGGGTGACTTCCAGCCAGGGTTCCTGGTGCCAAGATGAATTTGCACCAACGTTCAAATTGATCAAATCGAGCAAAAACATAGCTCCACAGGTAGTCCTTTAAATGTTGGCGCATTCCTAAATATATGCCTATTGCTAATTAGTTATTGGTTTTACCATTACGCGTATGTTTCCATTACAATTCTTTTTTTTATGAGAAAAATTTTAAATGCTGTTAATCACAAAAAATATTAAAACAAAAAAAGTTAAAATATTGTAAGCAATGAACATAAACCATTAAACGTCCTGCAGAAAGACATATCAACATATTTTATTTGGAAAAATGTGTAAAATATTTGCTAAACCGTTTAACAATAGTCTTATAGATACTAGATCCAAGATGTTAGACCACTCCAGTCAACTCTCCACTTAAAATTCCTTTTTTTGTGTTATAAAGTGGCCAGCCCTTTTGATTTTTGTGATTTTATATGGACATTTCAAGTATAACAACTTCTTGAATATACATGGTGTCCCTGAACTCTCTGAGGATCTTTTTAGGTATTAATTGTGGGTCAAAAGCAAGACGTAATATCGTATTTAAACATTAAAAATCACCTCCGGTACTCATACAGCCGCCATTTTGTATTTTTTACACATTTTTAAAATTTTTAAAACTATTTAACGTATAGAGTTCAAATTTGGTGTACAGATTAATAAAACCATTTTCTTACTGAAATTAAAAGAATCAACAGCCTTTTTTAAATATTTTCAAAATGGCGGCACTTTGAAACTATTGATCCTTAATAACTCTTGAAAGGTCAGGAATACAAAAATTTACAAAAATATCTTTTTTTTTAATTTCATTTGCAATCCATAAATGTAACGTTGTATGAAATCGTATGACAAACAACCGAGATTAGATATTTTGTGAGTTAACCACAACAATACATCAGCGATCTATTCTGATTAATATCATCCAAAACACTACAATAAGTGATTTGTGACATTATTGTAATGTAAATGCCCCTATCAGGTAACAGGAAAAAAGGTGCAGGTAATTCTTTGTTATTAAATTGAAAATTAATTTTAACCTTAAGTAGTGTCCTAAAAACTAGAATTTTTGTAAAATTTTTATGTCATGCAAAGCAGGCTGTAGATATAAAACAAGTAAAATTTTAAAAAACATTAAATTATAAGTTGCAACTTATTAAATTAAATTTATTTTCACAATACAAACAACGCTCAAAATTTCGTCCATTCATTTGATTGCAAAGGAAAAAATTTATTTTCAATCTAAACTATGGAATTATTATTTGACACCCTGTATAATCAAATAAATGTTCATTTAGTCCGATTAATTAATACAAAGACTGATTCATGTCTATGACAAATCTAATATACTGTATACACATATGTATATTATTACATCGTCATTAATTAATACAAAGACTGATTCATGTCTATGACAAATCTAATATACTGTATACACATAGGTATATTATTACATCGTCATTAATTAATACAAAGACTGATTCATGTCTATGACAAATCTAATATACTGTATACACATATGTATATTATTACATCGTCATTAATTAATACACAGACTGATTCATGTCTATGACAAATCTAATATACTGTATACACATATGTATATTATTACATCGTCATTAATTAATACAAAGACTGATTCATGTCTATGACAAATCTAATATACTGTATACACATATGTATATTATTACATCGTCATTAATTAATACACAGACTGATTCATGTCTATGACAAATCTAATATACTGTATACACATATGTATATTATTACATCGTCATTTTCCCTCAGTAAAGCGTTTCAACTTGATTATCAGAATGATTCAGTTTTCCTTTTTCTTCTTTTCTTTCCAAAATCTCTTCATTTTCCTGTTTTCATGTTCCTGTTTTCTTTCTTCAGTCCATCTTTTGGTAGTGTTTGTTTAGCGAGATTTGAAATGTCTTATTCATCATTTTTCGTATGCCTTTATATCATGCACCTGTACCTCTTTTCAAGGTACCTACTCTATTCCGGTCTGTTTATGTCATTTTGTGCTTCTTTCAACCATCATGTACCAATTTTCTCTGATGTAACCATGTTGATCATTTTCTTTGTAATTCTACCTTCATTCTTGTATATGTGAATGTAGAATTTTGCTTTTGGTTTTCTGATCTCGTTTGTAATGGCGTTTTTTTTACTTTGATTTCATCATACGCTCTCTTCATCCACATTCCGTTTCTCTTGATTGACCCATAAATCTCTTGGAGTATTTTGCGTTCTTATTTTTCAATTTCATTAATCTTGGTCTGTTCTCTAAGTTCTGTGATTTCCATTGCGCATAGTACTTTTGGAAAGATGTTCTGTTTTGTAATGTCGTAATTTAGCATCCGTGGAAACTGATTTTCTATCATAGTGATTCTGTGAGAGTCTGTACGCTTTTTGTACTTTTGATATTCCCAGTTTGTTCAAAATTAGTTTAACCTTGACGATTGCATAGTTTCCCAAAAGTATTTGAAGTGAATGACTTGCGTATTGTAGATTGTCTGTTGCTGACCTTTTGATATACTGTGTTTTTTCGTACGGAATCTGTAGTTCTGTTTTTGTAGTACATTTTATATGAATAGATATTATTCAATTTGCTTGCTTTTAGATCATATAAATGTTGATAAATACGTGTTTTGTCGATACATTGCTGCGGTGACTCGCCGAATTAGTGTTGCTGAGATTCCGTGCGGTGTGTTGTGATGATCCAGCGGCGCCAGGGGGCGTGTTGGATACCGGAAGCCAAGGAATGTCGTCTGATGGTATCAAAGGATGCGCATTAGCCACAGTGCGTCTTTGTGAAGTTAGATGCAGCCAAGCCCATGCATATAGTATGGCAGAAATTGGTCGCAGCACACATGCAATGATGACTTGAATACATACTTTCTAGGGGAAAAGCTGTAGAGACGAATCTTGTTGGAACTCCAGACGGCGATTCGATTACAAATACCACATATTAAC
Source organism: Stictocephala bisonia (assembly GCA_035578905.1). Classification (NCBI taxonomy): domain Eukaryota; kingdom Metazoa; phylum Arthropoda; class Insecta; order Hemiptera; family Membracidae; genus Stictocephala; species Stictocephala bisonia. The sequence goes on from JAQJVL010000013.1 coordinate 3,563,071, forward strand.
GGAACAGTCTCACAATTTCCGCGTCTCAAAATGTATGAATTCCACGCCTCCCTAATTAGACCCACTTACCAGGTAGCCAGTGGACCAACCCTCATTATCGTCGCACGACTAACAAAGATATTAGGCGGTCTGTTACCTAAGACATTTAAATTGTAATCAACGTGTAATAAATAATACCATCGTATCCGGTGTTGTATTTAAATGTCATTTATTTTTATATTTGACTCTGGGCTCCTCGGCTCTGGTGTCAGTGTACTAAACTTGCTTCGCTCGATTTTCCGATAAGAACAATGTTAAAATGTCATGGGCCTACCATTTCTTGTTCATTATTTTCCCCATACCATGTTGCTTGATACATCATGTTAAAAGTCTATAATGGACACCTGATATTGTAATTTTGTTTAAGATTACTTTTTAGTTTGTGGTTTAAGATTTTATTTTGTTTTTTCACAGCAATAATTATTATAATAATATTTTTTATATTTTCATAAATGTAGCCAGGCATTTGGATGCATAATTCTATAAACATCAGAAGTAGATATCATAAACCATTTTATTCCAAAACATAATGGATCAATATGGTTTGAGGTAAAACAAAAATTAACATAGTTTCTTATGGGAGAATAAACCGAGATAGTGGGTAAGGCAGAGCCTTAAATTGGCATACTTTTACGATTTTCTACACCAATTCTTTTTATTTGTAAATACAATACTATTAAGATTGATTAAATATTAAGTAGTATTTAATATTAGTCACTTGTATGATGTTCTCTAAATCATCTATGTAAAATAATTTACGGGAAACACTGCATAAATATCTAGGGACATGTGTATTTAGTGAGGCCCATAAATGTCTAGGGACATGTGTATTTAGTGAGGCCCATAAAAGTCTAGGGACATGTGTATTTAGTGAGGCCCATAAATATCTAGGGACATGTGTATTTAGTGAGGCCCATAAATGTCTAGGGACATGTGTATTTAGTGAGGCCCATAAATGTCTAGGGACATGTGTATTTAGTGAGGCCCATAAATATCTAGGGACATGTGTATTTAGTGAGGCCCATAAATGTCTAGGGACATGTGTATTTAGTGAGGCCCATAAATATCTAGGGACATGTGTATTTAGTGAGGCCCATAAAAGTCATCCTTCTAGAAAACTAATCATTTCCTCCACAAAGGTCATACAAAATTACAAATTTAACTCAGGGTAAGTCTGTTTGTATTTCATGTAGCCGATAATGTTCATTCCATTTGCACAACGTTAGTCATAATTTTCAAGAGGGAACTTATGTATAGACCGCGCGGCGAAGGTCCGGCCTCGAGCCCGCCGAGTGGTGATAGGGAAGAGACGGGTGGAGGGCCCAATATGCCTGCAGTCCGGGAAACATTCCCTACTGTCAGACTTTCCCACGCTTGCTTCTAAAATAAGTTACGTTAATTGTTACCTACGGATGCACATTCACTACGTTTCCAGACTGCGTGCGATATATTTGCTTGTGGTTTAGCGTGTTAGGAATATTTACTCAAGTGTACGATAAACAATTATTTAGTTGGTTATATGTTTGTTTTTATCTAACTACTGTAGTATAATTAGTCAGTTTGTGTTTTTCTTTTGTGTCCCTTAAGTGTGTTAAGAGTCTGCAGAGCCATACTGGTTTAATTATCATAAAAACAACGTTATTTTGAATCCATATTTTTATCATTATTTATTTACCAAACGTTGTGTATGAGGTGTCATTTAAAATGCTACCATACTGCGCATTGGGTTTGCTTTTAATATTATGAATACATACGCCTAGTTTTGAAAAATAGGTGAAAATAAAAACTCCAAACTAAATAATTTTTATATTTATTCTATTAAACGAATTATGAATCCACAAAGCAGTTCAATGAATAATTTCACTCTTGATCAAATGCAGTTTGTTTGGAAAAGACCGTTTAAAAATAACTGTTATATTTTGACACACGTGATCATTTGTCCGGTTCGAAAAAAAACATCGTTCTAATGAGATTTAAACCATCATGGCCGACAGCCTCTGCAGACTCTTAAGGTTGTAAAATTAGTGAACGTAAATCCTAAATATTTTATTCCTTTAGTGGTTCCTACCTCAACTAAGGCTCGCTTTATTCCTAAAGTAGCCCAAGGAAAAACTACTAGAAGTCAGGCTAGGAAATTATTTGGAGAGAAAGTGAGTTCATGGCAAATGGGGCCAAATTAAGAGATGAACAACGAATCCCCGTAAAAAAATCGTTAGAACGAACTGCAGTTGCATGTAGCATTTCAAAAACTCTTATAAAGGAAATTCGTCGTGAAAAGTGTTTATTGGACACTTCAGCGGAAGGAGAGTGTTCGCTCACAACTCCCAAAAAATACAAGAGAAAAACAACAGTGACAGAACTAGACGATTTCGACAAATGTGTCGTTAGAAAAACCGTCCATGAGTTTTATAAAACTGACGAGTCACTCCCAATTCGTCATTTTTATTTTAAACCAATTTAAATAAAAATTATATCAATTTTAACGATACGGGAAATCACAGAAATATATTTCTTAGCGACAGTAAGAAGTATATATTTCTTAGTTACTTAATTTCAATTAAAGTTATTAACCGATTTATAATTTTTTATGATATATTTAATTGTTGTTATTGATATACATTTTAATTTGTTAACTTTCAAACTCTTAACCTATTTGATGTTTTTATTTTAAATACTGGTCTAATTATAAGAGATACCAAAATAAAAATAATCCGTAAACAATCAGCCTTTACGATCTGTCTGTGACCGCCTCGCACAGAGCCGATGTTTTTATATGACTAGTAGGGCAGCCAGGAGGCCGGACCTTCAGCGCGCGTACTTATACCTGGTGATGTCGTACCTCGTGATTGACATCAATGTCTTGCGACCCCAGGCAACGACCCACCCCCATCTCCCCCTTCAACCCCTCGGATATTTCAAGACTCATTATTTAAGTCATTAGGGCAATATATTTCTTACTCATTTCACGCACAACAGTTTTGAGGCACGGACATGTTTGGGCGACGCGATGCATACTTCACTCTACTCCACAAGAAAGATATTGATAGGTTGTGTTTGAATAAATTTACACCTTATATAATCACTTAGATTAAATGTCATACAATATTTCTTACAATACTATACTTAAAATTTAAATTGTGCTCTCTAACTGTAGAACTTTGTGTTCCTCAATTGACTAATACAATAGCAAACTACTCATTACTGTGTCAACGAATCTGTACACTATATTTAAATATTATCAACTTTGTTTAAGCTTAACATTTTACTGAGATTTTAAATGTAAACTAAGTATTCCCTAACAGTCTGTTTATATTTTTAATTCACAATTTCTCTCTTAAGTAACGCACTACTGTACTTAGTAAGACAGAAATGTTAATGTAACTACAGTCCAAATTCAGTCTCAAGCCTTCTCCAGTAAAAAATGTTGTCTCCATCGTACTTTACCTGTGTTGACATAAACTACTTGTAACTCGGTCGACTATCAGACCCCGTCCAGCCACCAGGCAGCGCGTTTATCATTAGTTAACGCCTATGTTTTGCACTTGAACATTATTTCACTTGAAAACTTTTCACCCTTACATTTTTTAACATGTGCATTTCAAATGTACGCGTTACAAGAGTTCAAAGTTTGACAAGAGTTTCCTGAAACAGATTTGTTCTGTTTTGGTTTAGTAAAAAAGATTAAATTTAAAAAATTGTTACTGTTGTATAAAAAATAAACCAAAACAGTTAGACAAAATGTTTCTAGTGGTGCACGATAAAATTATGTTTTCTTTAATAAAAGGTCAGGTTTAAAATTCTACGTTCATAAATAATGCAGTTCTCTTATTTTGAAATTAACATTAGCCTTATGGAGAATTGAATGCAATAATGCAGCAGCAATAATAACGGTCGTCGTGACAACTGACGCCCCAGCTCTGTCAATATCTTATCTCGTAGTTTAGTTTTCTATACCATTTTTACGACAAGTGTAAACTTATCGTTTTTTTAACATTAAACAACACAATAACAACAGTTCTAGAAAAATAAAAATAGTTTTGTTATTTTTTAAAAAACATCTATTCAGGTTTTAAGTACATTTTATATTTGTTTACATTTTCGTTTGATTGTACCATTTATTTAGCAGCGAGAGTAGCCAACTCTCATTTATATAAGATAATACGTCACTAATTGCTCATAAAAAAGTATCATCCGTTGAGTTTGAGAGTCAACTAAATATAACCTCAAAAATTCCAGGTAAACGTGAATTACTTCTTTGTTGCCATTCATATACCATCGTTCTGTGATGTTAACGAAATAATTTTCATGATTTAATTTATTATTTTTACTGCACGAAGAATGAAATTGGTCCCTAGGATTCTCAAACTCCTAGTAACTTCAGTAACTTCCAGAATTTGTTGTAAGAGTGCTCTGAAGTCGTCCCATTCATTAATTAGTAAAGGATAGACCTCTGCGTCTATTCTCTGTGGCTACTTATTTACATGTTTTACTCAGTAAACTGTGATTGTACGCTTGCTTTGCATTATGTTTTTTATATATATTACAAAAGTCGGTTTGGAGTCAGTGTCGCACAGTCAGACAGTCAGATGTCTTCCAGAAGAAAGTTACTTGTGCATTCCAGCTGAGCGATGGTCAGCTACCATTATTATTATTATTATTTATTTTTGATTTCAAATTATTTAAAAACTGAGTTTTATAGTTAACAAAAAGTCCAAAAGTAATTACACTATAAAAAATTATAAAATAAATAAATAGCAAATGATCTCCTGTCACAAAGCTAAATCCATGCCATCAAGCCATTTAAGACCTGCCTCACTGATTGATTCTACTTATGCCAGCTAATCCCTCCATAAAACAGCGCGAGGGGCAATCTATGTGATCCATTGTTTGGATAGACTCCCCGCAATCACTTAACTGATCTACAGTCAATCTTCATTTGTATTCCAGTAGTTACATCTGCCCATTCCAGTTCGGAACCGATTCAATAATGTCCACTCCCTACGAGGGAGGTTCACCCCACCTACAGGTATTGATGGATATTAATAAAGAACTTATTTCGAACATCAACACTGTTCCACGCTATGGCCCAGCTAGTATTGGGCGAGATATTTGATCTGCTCAACTGGAAAGCAATAAGTAGATGTGGGTTTCGAGATTTTAAGCGATCGTTCTGACGTAGGAGATCCTGGGTAATAGGGAGGTGCGGGGCATTCAAGATCTTATTGAATTCTTTACGTAGTGCCTCTTGACGTCTTATTTTTGGAAGAGCTATATTGCACAGCACCGCGAGCCAGGGTAGTGTAGTTGCCATGAGAGTACCACTAATAGCTCTCAAGGCTCTATTAAGTTGGACATCAATCGCTTTTGTGTATGCGCTATTTAGCCATACGGGAGCATTGTATTCAGCAGCTGAATAAACCGGTGACAAAGCAGTAGCACGCAGGACATGTGCGCTGGCTCCCCAAGTTGTTCCAGCAATATGACAATAGTAAATTTGCCCTGGTTTTAATTTTAGCTGTCGTTTTTTGAAGATGGCTTTTAAACATCAGAAATCGATCTAACGTTACTCCCAGGTACTGTAGATGATCATTGTGGTGGAGTTTTACACCATTTAGAAAGATGTTTAAATTTCGATTAGCTAGTCGATTACAAAAATATACTTATGTGGAAGCAGGCTGCTTCGGTTTTTGATGGGTTAGGATTCAGCTTCCAGGTTCTAAAATATTCTTCGAGGGTTGCAAGATCGTAAGTGTTTCTTTAGTGGCTGTGAATTCATTATGTTGATAAGCTAAAGCAATATCGTCTGCATGTATAAACTTTCTTGACTTGGTGATTGGAATGTCAGCAGTATACATGTTAAATTAAATTGGAGCAAGTACGGACCCCTGTGGCAGACCATCCATCAGCTGTCTATATGAGCTTTCTTCACGACCTATATAAACTTTTATTAGCCTGGCACTAAGCATTGACTCTATAAGTCGCAAAAGGAAAGTACAGGGAAGGAGGCTGTAGAACTTTAATAACAAACCTTTGCTCCGTACTGTGTCATAAGTCGCTGTGAGATCAACAAAAGCCGCAGATGTTTTAGCTTGTTTTCAAACCCATTCTCAATAAATTATGTCAGAGCCAGGGTCTGGTCGCAACAACTTCGGCCCGGGTGAAAACTGAACTGGAACATTAGGATCAAGAATTGGTGATATTCTGTTGTATAACAGTCTTTCCAGCAACCTATAATAAACACTAAGAAGAGATATAGGGCGGTAACTTTCCACACGTTTAGGGTCTTTGCTAGGCTTCAGAACAGCTACTACTTTTGAACGCTTAAACGCTTCTGGCAAATTACCTGTAGCTAGTATCTTATCGTTTCACTTTACTTACAGGTTTGGAGACAGTGGGTCCCACAGTCAGTCTATATGAAGAAAGTTACTTGTGTTTTCCAGCTGAGCGATGGAACACTGAAATGTTAAAAAATCGTTAAAGAACCATAATTTAAATACACAAAATAAACAAACTATGTACTAACTTCTCATAAATCTCCGAACAAATTTTGATGAAATCTGGAAAGAAGTTAGTTTTTGTATAATAGAGACCCACTAAGAAAGGATTTCTCGAAATTCCATTCCCAAGGGGTAGAAATAGCCCCTAAACGTTTTATTTTATTATCCATAAGAGTAATATTCGCATTGATTTATTAATTTATTTAAAACAACTTATAAAAAGAACATAAACATGACACAATAGCTTGGCTAATTTTATTTTCATTGTGAAATGTTTGAGGTAATTTCTACTAACTCCGACGTATCTGCACTAATTTGCATCCCCCTAAAGTAGACTTAGAGGGGTTTCTAGACTATAAAACTTTGTTATCTATGAGAACGACAGTGGGTCGATCTTTTATATTGGAATGTGATGGTTTAGATAGAACCACGGAGGGAAGAGTAAGAAGTGTATAGAACCACCCCGTTGTGAAGCAAGGGATGTCGGCTAGTATTAGTATAATATAATAACACCAAGTGTACTCATGGTACAACGGCTGTCGGCTAGTATTAGTGTAATATAATAACACCAAGTGTACTCATGGTACAACGGCTGTCGGCTAGTATTAGTGTAATATAATAACACCAAGTGTACTCATGGTACAACGGCTGTCGGCTAGTATTAGTGTAATATAATAACACCAAGTGTACTCATGGTACAACGGCTGTCGGCTAGTAGTAGTGTAATATAATAACACCAAGTGTACTCATGGTACAACGGCTGTCGGCTAGTATTAGTATAATATAATAACACCAAGTGTACTCATGGTACAACGGCTGTCGGCTAGTATTAGTATAATATAATAACACCAAGTGTACTCATGGTACAACGGCTGTCGGCTAGTATTAGTACAATATAATAACACCAAGTGTACTCATGGTACAACGGCTGTCGGCTAGTATTAGTACAATATAATAACACCAAGTGTACTCATGGTACAACGGCTGTCGGCTAGTATTAGTACAATATAATAACACCAAGTGTACTCATGGTACAACGGCTGTCGGCTAGTATTAGTATAATATAATAACACCAAGTGTACTCATGGTACAACGGCTGTCGGCTAGTATTAGTATAATATAATAACACCAAGTGTACTCATGGTACAACGGCTGTCGGCTAGTATTAGTATAATATAATAACACCAAGTGTACTCATGGTACAACGGCTGTCGGCTAGTATTAGTATAATATAATAACACCAAGTGTACTCATGGTACAACGGCTGTCGGCTAGTATTAGTATAATATAATAACACCAAGTGTACTCATGGTACAACGGCTGTCGGCTAGTATTAGTATAATATAATAACACCAAGTGTACTCATGGTACAACGGCTGTCGGCTAGTATTAGTATAATATAATAACACCAAGTGTACTCATGGTACAACGGCTGTCGGCTAGTATTAGTATAATATAATAACACCAAGTGTACTCATGGTACAACGGCTGTCGGCTAGTATTAGTATAATATAATAACACCAAGTGTACTCATGGTACAACGGCTGTCGGCTAGTATTAGTATAATATAATAACACCAAGTGTACTCATGGTACAACGGCTGTCGGCTAGTATTAGTATAATATAATAACACCAAGTGTACTCATGGTACAACGGCTGTCGGCTAGTATTAGTATAATATAATAACACCAAGTGTACTCATGGTACAACGGCTGTCGGCTAGTATTAGTATAATATAATAACACCAAGTGTACTCATGGTACAACGGCTGTCGGCTAGTATTAGTATAATATAATAACACCAAGTGTACTCATGGTACAACGGCTGTCGGCTAGTATTAGTATAATATAATAACACCAAGTGTACTCATGGTACAACGGCTGTCGGCTAGTATTAGTATAATATAATAACACCAAGTGTACTCATGGTACAACGGCTGTCGGCTAGTATTAGTATAATATAATAACACCAAGTGTACTCATGGTACAACGGCTGTCGGCTAGTATTAGTATAATATAATAACACCAAGTGTACTCATGGTACAACGGCTGTCGGCTAGTATTAGTATAATATAATAACACCAAGTGTACTCATGGTACAACGGCTGTCGGCTAGTATTAGTATAATATAATAACACCAAGTGTACTCATGGTACAACGGCTGTCGGCTAGTATTAGTATAATATAATAACACCAAGTGTACTCATGGTACAACGGCTGTCGGCTAGTATTAGTATAATATAATAACACCAAGTGTACTCATGGTACAACGGCTGTCGGCTAGTATTAGTATAATATAATAACACCAAGTGTACTCATGGTACAACGGCTGTCGGCTAGTATTAGTATAATATAATAACACCAAGTGTACTCATGGTACAACGGCTGTCGGCTAGTATTAGTATAATATAATAACACCAAGTGTACTCATGGTACAACGGCTGTCGGCTAGTATTAGTATAATATAATAACACCAAGTGTACTCATGGTACAACGGCTGTCGGCTAGTATTAGTATAATATAATAACACCAAGTGTACTCATGGTACAACGGCTGTCGGCTAGTATTAGTATAATATAATAACACCAAGTGTACTCATGGTACAACGGCTGTCGGCTAGTATTAGTATAATATAATAACACCAAGTGTACTCATGGTACAACGGCTGTCGGCTAGTATTAGTATAATATAATAACACCAAGTGTACTCATGGTACAACGGCTGTCGGCTAGTATTAGTATAATATAATAACACCAAGTGTACTCATGGTACAACGGCTGTCGGCTAGTATTAGTATAATATAATAACACCAAGTGTACTCATGGTACAACGGCTGTCGGCTAGTATTAGTATAATATAATAACACCAAGTGTACTCATGGTACAACGGCTGTCGGCTAGTATTAGTATAATATAATAACACCAAGTGTACTCATGGTACAACGGCTGTCGGCTAGTATTAGTATAATATAATAACACCAAGTGTACTCATGGTACAACGGCTGTCGGCTAGTATTAGTATAATATAATAACACCAAGTGTACTCATGGTACAACGGCTGTCGGCTAGTATTAGTATAATATAATAACACCAAGTGTACTCATGGTACAACGGCTGTCGGCTAGTATTAGTATAATATAATAACACCAAGTGTACTCATGGTACAACGGCTGTCGGCTAGTATTAGTATAATATAATAACACCAAGTGTACTCATGGTACAACGGCTGTCGGCTAGTATTAGTATAATATAATAACACCAAGTGTACTCATGGTACAACGGCTGTCGGCTAGTATTAGTATAATATAATAACACCAAGTGTACTCATGGTACAACGGCTGTCGGCTAGTAGTAGTATAATATAATAACACCAAGTGTACTCATGGTACAACGGCTGTCGGCTAGTATTAGTATAATATAATAACACCAAGTGTACTCATGGTACAACGGCTGTCGGCTAGTATTAGTATAATATAATAACACCAAGTGTACTCATGGTACAACGGCTGTCGGCTAGTATTAGTATAATATAATAACACCAAGTGTACTCATGGTACAACGGCTGTCGGCTAGTATTAGTATAATATAATAACACCAAGTGTACTCATGGTACAACGGCTGTCGGCTAGTATTAGTATAATATAATAACACCAAGTGTACTCATGGTACAACGGCTGTCGGCTAGTATTAGTATAATATAATAACACCAAGTGTACTCATGGTACAACGGCTGTCGGCTAGTATTAGTATAATATAATAACACCAAGTGTACTCATGGTACAACGGCTGTCGGCTAGTATTAGTATAATATAATAACACCAAGTGTACTCATGGTACAACGGCTGTCGGCTAGTATTAGTATAATATAATAACACCAAGTGTACTCATGGTACAACGGCTGTCGGCTAGTATTAGTATAATATAATAACACCAAGTGTACTCATGGTACAACGGCTGTCGGCTAGTATTAGTATAATATAATAACACCAAGTGTACTCATGGTACAACGGCTGTCGGCTAGTATTAGTATAATATAATAACACCAAGTGTACTCATGGTACAACGGCTGTCGGCTAGTATTAGTATAATATAATAACACCAAGTGTACTCATGGTACAACGGCTGTCGGCTAGTATTAGTATAATATAATAACACCAAGTGTACTCATGGTACAACGGCTGTCGGCTAGTATTAGTATAATATAATAACACCAAGTGTACTCATGGTACAACGGCTGTCGGCTAGTATTAGTATAATATAATAACACCAAGTGTACTCATGGTACAACGGCTGTCGGCTAGTATTAGTATAATATAATAACACCAAGTGTACTCATGGTACAACGGCTGTCGGCTAGTATTAGTATAATATAATAACACCAAGTGTACTCATGGTACAACGGCTGTCGGCTAGTATTAGTATAATATAATAACACCAAGTGTACTCATGGTACAACGGCTGTCGGCTAGTATTAGTATAATATAATAACACCAAGTGTACTCATGGTACAACGGCTGTCGGCTAGTATTAGTATAATATAATAACACCAAGTGTACTCATGGTACAACGGCTGTCGGCTAGTATTAGTATAATATAATAACACCAAGTGTACTCATGGTACAACGGCTGTCGGCTAGTAGTAGTATAATATAATAACACCAAGTGTACTCATGGTACAACGGCTGTCGGCTAGTATTAGTATAATATAATAACACCAAGTGTACTCATGGTATAACGGCTGTCGGCTAGTATTAGTATAATATAATAACACCAAGTGTACTCATGGTACAACGGCTGTCGGTTAGTATTAGTATAATATAATAACACCAAGTGTACTCATGGTACAACGGCTGTCGGCTAGTATTAGTATAATATAATAACACCAAGTGTACTCATGGTACAACGGCTGTCGGCTAGTATTAGTATAATATAATAACACCAAGTGTACTCATGGTACAACGGCTGTCGGCTAGTATTAGTATAATATAATAACACCAAGTGTACTCATGGTACAACGCCATTGCTGTAAAAACAACCATGAATCATGAGATAACTAACTTACTGTTTTGTTTCACTTACTGCTTATGTCATTAGTAAGTTCATTGTATGTAGATTGTCATAAGATTAGTTACGGTACTAATAAATCATAAAATATGATAAACCGTAAGCTATAAGCAAGAACATCTCCGACTGCAGTGACCCTTAAATCGGTCCCTTCGTTACTATGGTACTATATAGGGCTACTGGCAGTAACAGACGGATAGCCGTTATTTTTGTCCTGTCTTCAGTCCATTCAAGTGGTTGGTAGTCGTTCAGTGGCTGCATGCTCCCTCCCCCCCCCCCCCGCCTATTACAGCATGTCGATGACCACTTAGCATCAAATCTGTAGTCGGGAATTCAAGTGTTACTTTCCCATAATGATAAACAGGAGAAACTAAATGTTAAATGTTAAACGATTTTACTGATTGTACTGGTAACTGATAACACCCATTAAAAAAAACTTAAAATATATATTAATAATTTAAAACATTTAATTTATATAATTTGTTTAGACCCTAAGTCTAAACGTGTAGCTTCAAACTTGGAGTTATATTGCTGAATGTGCCTCTCGAACCTAAAATTATCAAACATATAACAAATATACAGGTTGCCTGAAAAGATGTTTTACAGTGGCTTTGTGACTGAATGGGTGTCGAGTAAGTAAATTGGGATGTAAAATTTGGGAACTCACTCCAGTTCGCCGTGCGGAGGGCAGAGTCAGAAACATTTTCAGTCCTTATTAATTAATGGTACAAATGTATATAGAAGTACGTTCGATGCGGCCATAAACACTGTTCTATACACGACATTGATAATAAACTAACAGTACTTTTACAATAGGGAAAATAATAAAATAATAATTTTTATGCTGATTGATGTTTTTATGTTTAGTTTTCCTTCAGTATGTTCTGCGTATACTAGTATATATTAAATAGATTGAATCCTAAGCTACTATGTGAAATAATTTTAGATATTGTAAATAAATACAAATAGTCATTTAATATCCTTAAAGATACACTTTTGAAGGAAGATTCCAATTATATAAAGATATATCTAATTGTATATAAAATCATAATAACGCAGGAATAAAACTATTTAAGTATAACAAAAATTGTCCTTCTGGCAAACATACGTTCGTCTATTACGCATACGTACAACAATTAAAAACTAGTACAAATAACCTTGCGACTTTGATCGTAACAGATAAACAATAAACGACTTGTAACATATTCTTGCCTTGCAGATATTTTACTTAAGGTTATTAGATCGAACATTATTTTTGAACATTTTTTGTATAAAATTGTTGTTGTTCCGGTACATTTTTGGTTCTAACTAGGAAAAAAATTTTAATAAAACTTTGAAATGCACATGTCATAAAGTAAAAACAAACGAGGAAAACAATGGTATCGTTAGATTTTTCGTAGGTTTCTTATTTCCTTAGAAAACAACCCTTACACTCGAGTGCACATAATTTCTGCGACGACAGTAGTTGATCAGGTTTATGTTAAAAAAAAAACAGAAAATGTTATTTTTCCAGAATAGTAACGAATGTTCAGGTTATTTAGAATTCATAATACACCAGCGCACACAGTATAGAACAGATATTATGTCTATTCCCTGTGCCGAAGCGTCAAATACAAAACGCAAACGCCTTCAATATTTCTGATACAATTCGCTCAACAATCCTTGGGGCAGGGGGTACTTTTCCAGTCAGCACAGATTCACTCAGTACGGTCCTAATTCTTACATTATCATCTTAATTCATTACGTAATATCATTCAATGACAATAAAATACCATTTAATAGTTTCAAAAGTTCAAACAGCTGAAATCTCACTGTGAGGAGTGTTGGCGGTTGTTCACGACTGGAAAAATACCCCCCTCCCAATTGTGACGTCAAAGTGACGTATGCCTTCACTGGGCAGGGGGGTACTTTTCCAGGGGCTACGTTTCAGGCGCCCCTATAGTTACATATTAAACATACGGGGATACGGAAAAGCCGACTATCACGCAATCGACAAAACTCAAGGCTAATGCATATGATTTATCATTAGCATGTCAGTGCATCTATAATTTCATGATAAATGAAATATGTTATAGATAAATCAAACCCCTTTAAAATGTTAATTAGACAATTTAGTACCGTTACATTTTCGTAATGAAATCCCACAATAAAGTCACTGTTTAGCGATCTTATAGTACTAGTGAACTAAACAACACTAGTTAGTTCGTGATGTGCAGTGATATAGATTCAAAGACAATTTTTGAAGTAGTATAAGCGGATTGCAATGAGAGGTTCTGTATATAGACGATCTCGAACCCTTCAAAACATTTCTAAAAGAAACATTGTTTGTTTTAGTCTGAGTTTTATCGCTTTACACCATTATTACTTAATAAGAAACTGTGTAAAACAGGCAGAACATAATTATCTAATGTACAACATTGTGAAACTAAAGCTAACATAAATAAATAAAAGTCATCAGTAATTAATGTTTTGCTTTGCATCCAGAATACATTTGAAAAATATTGGTATAAGGTCCAAATGTAATTATCATGATTATAAAATTCATTCCATAAAAACAGTACAACAGCAATATTAATAGAACTATATTTTATCCTTAGTTAAAAGAATTTAAAACACATTTGATTTACATTGTAAAATAGTTTCATTTGTAAAAAAGGAGGCGTACGTTTAATGTTATCACCAATAATGATATCGTTTGCACATAATAAGAAAAAAATGAACTAAATTAATTAAATAAGTAAAATAAATTGTAAAACAAGGAGAACTCATTTTCTTAGCCATCAAACTCTGGGGTGTAGTTCCCTTGCTTTCACCCAGGCGCGCTGTATCACCGGCTCTCGGGCGAACATTTATAGTACAACATTTAACACGCGTGCTACATTTAATATATCGATTACCAGTTCCAATCAATCCAATCCAGCGATTTTATAGGACGCTTCACGATAAGTTCCCTTAGATATTCTTCTATTTAATTTTTTTTAAATATTAATAACTACACGCCCGTTTTATTAGTGGGTATTTATAAAGTACAATAAAATAGCCTACAAATGCTTAGCAAAATAATGTTCAAATACACGCCTTCTATAAAAATATTGTCTGTAGGTAGCTTTTCTGATCCAGAGAATGGTAACTGCAGCTAAAAACCACATCTCTACCGTGACAAGCAGAAAGTCAGACAGTCAGAAAAAAACAAGTGAAAACACAGAGATGAAACCATCTAACTTTTATGAAGAAACACTATTTTATCCATCCCTAACATCTACAATAGTAGGTGACAAAATGAAAACCAAACAATTAAAATTAACGATTAATTAATGGTTCGAATGCCTTTTACAGTGGTACTGACCCAACCACCCACCCATACACACACAGTGGTATTGGCCCCCAGTGACTGGTAACTACCTTTAACCTTTAAAATAACATTTCACAATATTATTGATCCCCCCGCCCACCCATACACGCACAGTGGTAATGACCACCCGCCCACCCATACACGTACAGTGGTATTGACCAACCCGCCCACCCATACACACACAGTGGTATTGATCCACCCGCCCGCCCATACACGCACAGTGGTAATGACCCACCCGCCCACCCATACACGTACAGTGGTATTGACCCACCCATACACGCACAGTGGTAATGACCCACCCGCCCACCCATACACGTACAGTGGTATTGGCCCACCCACCCATATACGCACAGTGCTATTGACCCACCCATACACGAACAGTGGTATTAGTGTTACTAATACTACTTTACGTGTTGAGCCGGGCTAGTGGATCAATACCACTGTGCGTGTTTGGGCGGGCGGGTGGGACAATACAACTGTACGTGTTTATCGGGCTAGTGAGTTATTACCAATGTACGTGTTTGGGTGGGTGGGCAGGTGGGTCAATACACCACTGTTCGTGTATGGGTGGGGGGTCAATACAACTGCACGTGTATGGGTGGGTGGGTGGGTTACAATGATTATAAAAAAGCAGTTTTGATTTATTAGTTTGTAATTTGTATGAATATGCTAAAATTTAATAAAAATTGTAGAGTGGATGTAGTAGTATATTTTATACTCGTTCAAACTATGTAAAAATTATGATTGTCCGACCAATCGTTAAGTAACAGTGCGAGTTCAAATTTAACATTGCTCTAATGTAGCCACTACCTCTGCAGACTTAATGTTTGTAGAACAACAAGGACTATTGGCTACAAACAACAAGGACTATTGGCTACAAACAACAAGGACTATTGGCTACAAACAACAAGGACTATTGGCTACAAACAAAACGTAACTACTTGTTGCATGTAATTACAAACAGAGATCATTTATTTGATAATTTTTATATTCTCTTATACTAATTAAAATAACGCACTGTTTAAAAAAATGTGTTTACGATTGATTGAAGTAAACCGATTTAAGAGACGGGAGCGGGATTTCGGTAAAGTGATGACCACCCCAGGGGTAGAGGGTGTGGGTGGGGTAGGATATCACTTCCTGTCTCTGGGGGGTGGACCTCGTCCTTATAATTGAAGGGAGAGAATTCTAGAGTGTAGAACTGCCGAACCTTCTTGATCACTCAGCAAGATGTCATGTCTAGTAGTGTGAATGTTATATATACAAAAAACGTAAGATCTACTGTATTTAAAGACATCTCTAACATTTATAGGACAACGGAGCTTCAATAATAAAAGTGAACTGAACACTCCCCAATTATCCCAAAGGAACACGAACCAAAATACTTTGTAAAACTTTATTTGTGACAAGTAACTATCTTGTTGAAGACATCGTTTGTCATGACTCACTTTGCATTATTTCTCTTGTATTTCTTGTTATAATATGTTTCTAGCGGATTATAAACCTTGTTATCGACCACTGTTTTTAAACACACAGGAGCAACTGCATAAACGGCCCATTTTTTTACTATTTGAATTTTTGTTTGTCAGGGCACGAGAGAACTGGTTACAGTTACTAAATACCGTAGGATATACATTGGCTTACATTCGCTTGTTTATATACTGTTTAAGTAAATTAGAAAATAAATAACAGCAGACATCATGCAAATTTGTATCTCCATATTACTCATTTTGTTGATGTGACTAATATTAGATCAAATAATTCAATTTCATTAAGCTGATGTGGCATTGACAATACTGATGTGGTATTTACAACACTGACGTGGCATTGACGACACTGATGTGGTATTTACAACACTGACGTGGCATTGACGACACTGATGTGGCATTGACAACACTGATGTGGCATTGACAACACTGATGTGGCATTGACAACACTGATGTGGCATTGGCAACACTGATGTGGCATTGACGACACTGATGTGGCATTGACTACACTGATGTGGCATTGACAACACTGATGTGGCATTGACAACACTGATGTGGCATTGACGACACTGATGTGGCATTGACAACACTGATGTGGCATTGACAACACTGATGTGGCATTGACAGCACTGATGTTGGCATTGACAACACCGATGTTGGCATCGACGACACTGATGTGGAATTGACAACACTGACGTGGCATTTACGACACTGACGTGGTATTGACAACACTGACGTGGCATTGACAACACTGATGTGGCATTGACAATACTGATGTGGCATTGACGACACTGATGTGGCATTGACAACACTGATGTGGCATTGACAACACTGATGTTGGCATTGACAACACCGATGTTGGCATCGACGACACTGATGTGGAATTGACAACACTGACGTGGCATTTACGACACTGACGTGGTATTGACAACACTGACGTGGCATTTACGACACTGACGTGGCATTGACAACACTGATGTGGCATTGACAACACTGATGTGGCATTGACAACACTGATGTGGCATTGACGACACCACTGTACGTGTATGTGTAAGTAGGTGGGTCAGTACCATTGTAAGTGTGTGTGTAGAGTGGTTAGGCGTCAGAAAGACAATAAGGGGGAGGTCTAACGTGAACTTATTGTTTGTGACAATCAACCTAACCTAACTTTACCCAATAAAACCTAACGTTACTCAACTTAACCAAACCTCACTTCGTCTGAGCAACCTAACCCAACTATAGGTTGTGCAAAATTGTATTTGTTGTGATTTATAACTCTTATTGTTTACATAACACAACCTATTCTGACTTGGGGACGGGACGATTGGCACACATTTTTGGACCTTCTGCCCATGGCAGTATTGGCACAATCATTAGAGCGGAATAAGTAGGGTCAACTCGCCTTCTTGGAAAAGGCAGGATTGGCACAGTCGCTCGACCAGGTAGACGCCATCGAACGAGGGAAAACGGGAATTTTATTATTCCCGTCAACTCTGCGTGGCAGTCATTTGCCCGTGATATAACAAATTTTTAAATTTAAACCTCACGTTAGGTTAGGTTAGGTTAGGTTAGGTTAGGTTGGGTTGGGTTGGGTTGGGTTGGGTTGGGTTGGGTTAGGTTAGGTTAGGTTAGTTGCTTACTTCAATAAGCACCACAGCAGGGAATTTGCGGGGGCAAAAAAGTTCCCATTTTCCCGCATTCTGGCCACCTGGCTGCTACTACCTGGCCGGGCGGTGTGTGCCAATCGTGCCTTTCTGAAACTTACAGGTTGACCCTTCTTAATCCCCTCTAATGACTGTGCCAATCGTGCCATTCCAAATCGGCCAAAAATGTGTGCCAAACGTTCTACGGCCTCTGACTTAATCTAATATAATGCATCAAACATAATGCATCAGCATTGACAACACTGATGTGGCATTGACAACACTGATGTGGCATTGACGACACTGATGTGTCATTGACAACACTGACGTGGCATTGACGACACTGACGTGGTATTGTCAACACTGATGTGGCATTTACGACACTGACGTGTCATTGACAACACTGATGTGGCATTGACGACACTGATGTGGCATTGACGACATTGATGTGGCATTGAGGACACTGATGTGGCATTGACGACACTGATGTGGCATTGACGACACTGATGTGGCATTGACGACACTGATGTTGTAACGCTGCAAGTTACTGTAATGTGAGTTTAGATGAAATTAGGCGTTCTTGTAATGTTTAATCAGAACTGTGGCATAAAACCAAGTACCCAAAAAGTGAGATGAGCACAGTTAGCCACGCGTTGGCAGCGTTGCAGATGTGGCTTCCGTCTGCTACGGGCTGGTGTGACCTGGCTCATTTGATAACCCGAAGACAGATTTGTCCAAAATCCGTGCAATGGACGGACGAACGCCACGTTTGATGTGGCATGACTCTACTCATGATCCTTAAAAAAAGTAGTTCGAGGCTCCTCTTGGGCACAAAGTGCAACTTATTCATGCAGTAATAGGTCCGAGCCACATTTTCTCGTAACTTGTGTATGCCCGGTCTAACTCAAATACAAAGGTTGAATATCTAAGGAAGGAATTTGAGGAGACGTTCAAGAAAGAAGTAAAGGTCATACTGCGAAAGGTTAGCCTTCAAGTTTCCTTATAAGCACATAGACAATTAGGAGGTGCGGTTGTCTACTCGATATGTCTGCGACCATCAACAAGCTGAAGCTGGAGGATCATAATTGGGGTAACGACCGTCGGCGCCATTGTGAGTCATGTGACCTCTAACCTTACCACGTGGTGGCTCTCGGGGCGCCAAGAACTAGTCACCATTGAACATTAATATTAGTAGTCTAATTTGCAGTTGTGTGCGGGGTTAATTGCCAATGAAACGTAGCACAGACTTCCTCAATCGCCGCCATCTTTGGACTTTCGGGCATCATGTTAATATCAATAGTTCGGTCTATATATACAGAGAACGTGTGTGGTGTTTACCTGGATGAGCTTTGTTTCGCTATTGAACATATCAATTTGAGCAGAAGTGACCATTGAATGAATGAGATATTAATTTTCAGTAGAGGTACGATACTATACTCGATATAATGAATGTCCCGACTTGACATGAACGCCCTTAGGGGCAATTGAGTGAAGCTCTCACTAGCGATGTTACGGTACAAAGAACTGCCATCTTCACAAACATATACTGTACCAGGATTCCTGTTTAAAAGTACATACTGGGCTACAGAACTTGAGTGGTGGGTCAATCAATACATCTGTTTATCAAGTTAAAACCCAAGCGATGAATCAGATGTTCTACTGCGATTATTGAGGTAATTTTATTTTATGTTTGCAACAAAAGTGCAAATACAGTATTACGAAATATTATCGTATATGCACATAGAAAATATTTTGGCTAGATACGTTCTTGTAAACAACGTTTACCATTTATACCTTATAAAAGAAGAAGACGACTTTCTTATTATACTGTATTCCTTTTTTGGGATAGGTTTCTAGTAGAACATTTCGTCTGTGCGTGTGTAATACACCCAGACAACAAGATTACGTTCCAGTAGGGTTCTGGTGGTAAGTGGGCACCCGGAACCAAATTAGGAACTGATACAAGCAAGCCATCTCTGCTGATTGGAGCTAATGTGTACGGGGAGGGATGGAGGTTATTTTAAAACGGATACAATAGTTAACAAACAAATCCACTGACCTACACAATAAAATACAGAGCTTCGACTCAACTGATACAAGCAAGCCATCTCTGCTGATTGGAGCTAATGTGTACGGGGAGGGATGGAGGTTATTTTAAAACGGAAACTTAGCAGAAGTATACAATAGTTAACAAACAAATCCACTGACCTACACAATAGAATACAGAGCTTCGACTGAACTGATACAAGCAAGCCATCTCTGCTGATTGGAGCTAATGTGTACGGGGAGGGATGGAGGTTATTTTAAAACGGATACAATAGTTCACAAACAAATCCACTGACCTACACAATAGAATACAGAGCTTCGACTGAACTGATACAAGCAAGCCATCTCTGCTGATTGGAGTTAATGTGTACGGGGAGGGATGGGGGTTATTTTAAAACGGAAACTTAGCAGAAGTATACAATAGTTAACAAACAAATCCACTGACCTACACAATAGAATACAGAGCTTCGACTGAACTGATACAAGCAAGCCATCTCTGCTGATTGGAGCTAATGTGTACGGGGAGGGATGGAGGTTATTTTAAAACGGATACAATAGTTAACAAACAAATCCACTGACCTACACAATAGAATACAGAGCTTCGACTGAACTGATACAAGCAAGCCATCTCTGCTGATTGGAGCTAATGTGTACGGGGAGGGATGGAGGTTATTTTAAAACGGATACAATAGTTAACAAACAAATCCACTGACCTACACAATAGAATACAGAGCTTCGACTGAACTGATACAAGCAAGCCATCTCTGCTGATTGGAGCTAATGTGTACGGGGAGGGATGGAGGTTATTTTAAAACGGATACAATAGTTAACAAACAAATCCACTGACCTACACAATAGAATACAGAGCTTCGACTGAACTGATACAAGCAAGCCATCTCTGCTGATTGGAGCTAATGTGTACGGGGAGGGATGGAGGTTATTTTAAAACGGATACAATAGTTAACAAACAAATCCACTGACCTACACAATAGAATACAGAGCTTCGACTGAACTGATACAAGCAAGCCATCTCTGCTGATTGGAGCTAATGTGTACGGGGAGGGATGGAGGTTATTTTAAAACGGATACAATAGTTAACAAACAAATCCACTGACCTACACAATAGAATACAGAGCTTCGAATGAACTGATACAAGCAAGCCATCTCTGCTCATAGGAGCTAATGTGTACGGGGAGGGATGGAGGTTATTTTAAAACGAATACAATAGTTAACAAACAAATCCACTGACTACAATGGAGGTTATTTTAAAACGAATACAATAGTTAACAAACAAATCCACTGACCTACACAATAGAATACAAAGCTTCGACTGAACTTTCTATAAGTGATGCTGCTGAAACGTACCTTATTTATGCACACATACATTGCTCGTCTGTCGTGAGAATTAAGTTGTCAATAAAAGAGGGATGTCACTTTAAGGGTTCGCCCTTCTCGGTTTATGTATGAGTTGATACCATCGACTACTTGCAATAATTGGTAAGACTTATGATTATACATAATTCATTCAAAATACAAATTCTCGTAATATTGTAAATTATAGAACAAATAAACTTATTTATTTCCTACGAATACAGTTACAAATCAAGAGTGTATATAAGGGGGTGCTCGGGGGGCTGAAGACCCCCCCCGAAATTTTGCTCAAATAAAGGAAGACGGGGAAAATGGTATACTCACGTTCATTCTCATTATTTCCCGTAAGTTGGGCTCCCGTAAACTACATTACGTCGTGTAAGTTTAAAGGCAATTTTTACAATACACATTGATATTAATTGAATACCAAATAAACAACATTCAACAAGAAATTAAAGTTGTTATTTTATTCTCTAGCTGGAATAATTTTACATACGCACATGGATAAAAAATACGAGTGTAGCTACGGCAGGGTGGCCAGATCTTCAACTGGAAAAAACGGGACACCTATAATTTTGACACAAAGTTATACGTGTCAAAATTATACCCAAGCTTAGCGGCTTGTACGCTAAATTTTGGCTAATTATAACATATTTTAATTAATACTCTAATTTCATTCTAACACCCAAATTAAAATGGTTTTGATTATTTTGCCTAACCTGTTTACTCAAGGACTTCCTCTCAATAGTACCTTCCTCCCAACTCTTAATTTTTTAAATAATATTGCGACAAATTTTGTATATAAATGTGTAACAACCCCAAACACAGTTATATACCACCGTAATGAACTCAATTTCAATATTACGTGCCACTTTCATTCAACTTCATTTACATATGAGGTTTGGTTTTAACATTGATAAACGGTAAATTATGAACGGTTTATTGATTAAAATCCCTATTTGGAGATTATTAAACAACAAAGTTAAGTACTAGATAATTTAGAACAAAATACATTAAATGTTCAAAGAGTTCGTAGATCCTTTGAAATATTTAGCAGTTGTTCCAGCCATCTTTAACATTTCTGTCTGTTCTAAGACAAATTTATAAAAATCACAAAAATCCATTTTGAAATTATATACTTCTTGGAGCATTGTAGAAAGGGCCTCCAATCCCATTTTGTTCCGTTCATCTGTCCAATGGACGTTCATTAGTGATAATATTCTCAGTATTTCCATTGTGAGCAGGAATTAAAAACACATTGACACATCTTTAAAAACTCAGAGTGCTGCTCTGCCCTAGTGTATGTTTTGAAAAAAGCCCACTTTTCTTGACACTCTGGTATTTTTTTTGTCTTCGAATTGATTATATGTAGCCTATGCCTACCTAACTTAAATACGCGACATTTAGGCGTCCCTAGAGGCTTTTTCGGAACACTAGGATTATCTGTAAAAAAAATGGGACAATCCCGTTTTTACGAGACGCCTGGTCACCCTAGGCTACGGACACACGGTCCGGCCGATCGCTCAAACGGAGGATCGACGAACGGGCGAGATTTTTATTTTCAGATCATTATGACACCTGGCGAACGCTCTAACAGATGTCTTTCACAAGATAACCTAAGTTACAGCATAGATATGTATCAATAGAGGCGTGTTTTACTACCAGTGCTTTATTTGCTTGGCCACACTCGTAAAAGAAAACGCAACAGAAGTGTATGGGTTCATCCAAATCCCCAGAAAAGACATTTACATGGGGCGTTCAATACTCTTTTTTTGTGACCCAAGAGTTGTTTTAAACTACCTCAAAATGTCAATGTCCACTTTCGATGCGCTGTTCGCAAAAATAACACCTCAACAACTTAGGAAAAACACAAACATGAGGAACAGTGTTTAATAAGAGTAAAAGCTAACAGTTACTTTAAGGTAAGAGTGAAATATATTTTATAAAAATGGATATTTACATAAATTTGCCAGTAATTAAAAAAAAATAAACTACATACAGTAAGAATTGGCATGCATAACTGTGAGTGCTTTGGTATTATAACAATTTTTTTTAAGTTCATTTAAATTGTTCGGAACAATGTGTTGAGACCGAACGTAAGTAGGGGAAATGTCAAACTTAAAGTCCTGTAATTGTTATTTATTTTTAAAAATAGATAATAATAAGAATATAAAACAATGAAAGTAAAGTTTGGAATAATATTTAAACTATAAACTAAAGAATAAAAACACGAACAATTGCTGCTTGAACAGGAACATTTCAAAACAGTGAATTACAGAACGGTGTATACACAATTTCTTACCTTGGTTCGTTCATTTGACATTTCCCACTGATGATGGAACGGACGGGCAAATATCCGGGCGGGTTTCATGTTACTGACTCATTTCTCACCATGTACATCAACTTCGTCCAGAGCTCGTGTCCATATCCGTAGTCAGGTGGCTCAACGATTCCAATCTGGATACTGGCGTAGGTCGTAATGCTGACTGATAAGTCAAAGCCTGATCACGTGATCGGCGACAGGGCAACGGCATGCAATAGACATCAGTCTGTCTGCAGCCCTTGTTTGCATCAACATGTGTGTAATGTAGGTACAGAATTTATGTCTATCCGTATTTGAAGGTGTTTTACTAAGAAACTGAGAGAGAGGCCTATGAAAAATCGAATAACATTATAATTTCCTCCTTGATTGTACGTTATTACACATGAATTATTAATATTAAAATGGTTTCAATTTCCGAACAATTAAAAACCACTGCATTTACTTACGCATATAAAAGTAATGTATCGTAACAAAAAATGTCATAAGGATTACAACGTGACATAGTAATTAATTGATGACCTCTAGAAGCCAAAAAAACGTTGTTCCATGAAATTGATAATAAATTTTTTTCTTTAAAAGTTAAAATCTGAAATTTTAAAATCTTATCCAAACTTTCCTGCAAATCAAGAATTAAAACATAAATGCAATACACTAACGGATCTAATATTTATAAAGCTGCATGTGTCACTCACTCACTGACTGACTCACGTATACAAATTCGAATCCACTACCAGATGAGCTAGAAACTTGAAATTTGGCACACTTGTAGCTTTTCCCGATCAACCGACGGGAAAATTCCGGAACATAAATATTTTTAATTTTTAACACCCAAAAAAATCAAATTGGCGGACGGGAATTTTGAATTGTGTGCAGAGTTTTACTTACGGATTCTTTGTGGGCAAACCGTTGGTTGTAGAGCAAATCTGGCAGCACACTTGTAAATAAATTTCCTACAAATTTGATTATAGGTAATTATTTTGTATTTTTAATACAAAATAGATATTAAAATTCAGTTAGACAGTGGCCTAATTATTTTATAGCTAATTCAGTTTATTATTAGCTGTAAAATAATAACATTCAATATTGGTATTGAATGTTATTATTTGTGTTTCCCTTTACTCTGAAAGCCATGGAAGAGGCATGAATAGTTTGTTACAGAATAGGGTTTCTGTTAAAAACACTTCAGTTAAGAGTAGTTTAGTTAAGCCAGGTGCTCCTATTTCTGAAGTAATTAGAGGTGTCAAAAGTCAATCAAGCCGATCTGATAAAAAAGAATATATTGTATGTATTGCTGAAACTAATGATATCGGTTCTAAAAGCTTCTACATTGACAAGGCTGTTGATGCATACAATAAAATGACGTCCTCTATGCCTTTAACTAGATTCATCGTTGCAACTGTTTGAATTGTACAATAAGAGCATTAAATTTAAGATTCAAAGACCTGCCTAAACTTCAAAACAATGTACAAATCCTGAACCTTGGAAATAAGCGGCAACATTTGTTTCGTGGTATTCATTTTCATAGAGGTGGGGAAATAATGATATGTGACGATATTTGCCACATGACTGAAACTTGGACGAGACTAGCCTCTAATTCACTAGGACACGAGACAAGCTCGAATATGACTTTATCAAACCCAGGACCATCTGGAATTCAGCCTCCCGTCTCACATACTGAGACTCGGCCCATTGACTCTGCCTAACCGGTCAGCCCAGCACGAATGTGTCATCCTTAAGGCTCTTACACTGATGCCGCTAGACTCTTCAGTCACCCCCTTGCCTCGTACCCCTGCTATGACAACTCACTCCACAGGTTCGCCAGTGACATTTCAAGTCTCCTCATGTAGCTCTTATAAGAATAATTTTTTAGGCCATCTAAGGGGAATTTAAGTGATATTTGTAACCAGTTATCTAGTTGTCATGATGTTCCCTATGACTTAAGTAGCTCTCTTTTTAAACTGCTCCATGAGAATGTAAGTGACTTAAGTAATAAAATTGGTGAGCTCGAGGCTGTGCTGCACGCGGAGTCCTTCGACGTAGTATGTATCACTGAGCATTGGCTTACTTTTGATCTGGCGTCCTGTCTTTCTTTCAATGGTTACCGCCATCTAGCCCCTTTCTGTAGGTCTAACGTAATTCGTGGTGGTGCTGTTATTCTGTTGAAAGTCAGACATAATTGGCATGTTAAGTGTCGACAGGATATAATGCAGTACAGCCTGGAGCAGCACTTTGAGCTGCGGCAGTGTCGACCACTTGCTGATCAGACCATGAAGACCAATACATTCAGTATTGATTTCAACCCATAACGATCCACTAAGTTTTACCCATCAAATGTTTCGTGATCTCTGCAAAAAAAAAAAATAAAAAACGTTTCAGATAGCTTCTCCAGGAAGAATCCTGGGATTCTATTTTCAGGACGAATAGAACCCTATCATCACTCCCTGAACCAGCAGTTTGCTAAATTCAAAGATATTTTTTTACGTTATTTTCTTATGTCCTTCAACTTGTTAAGAAGAAAGTGGCGGAATCTGGTAGGCCTAAGTGGCTCACTGGACGTGTCTCAGAGAGCCTCCGCCGTTTACAGGATGCCTATATTTTGCAGCTTTGTGGAGATGCAGAATTAAAAAAAAATTACAAAACTTTAAGAAGACTATATCGTCAGCTTATCAACGAGTCCAAATCTACTCAGGCCCAATCATCAATATCTCTTTGCCATAACCCTGCGAGAGCAACTTGAAGATCATCAACAGCTACAAATCGGCAAATAAACAATCTTCTTAATGATCCTTACCAAATAGCATTTGTCTTTGTTGACACTTTTCTAATACAGCTGAAAGGCTTAGCCAATCCATGAAATCAAACCCCGCTAATGTATGTCTTATAAATTCTGGTATGCCTTATTCCTTGAATTCGTTCTTTTTAATGGATATAAGCATTCCAGAAACTAAAAATAGTATTATTTCCTTAAAACAGAGCACTACAAATGACTTTTTTCAACTTTCTAGATCCTTCTTAAAAGAGTATGTTCATGAACTAGCCCCTGTTTAACCAAACTTTTTAATTTTTCTATATGTGAGGGTGTTTTCCCACATGATTTTAAATTAACCAAAATTATTCCTGTATTAAAAAATAACTCTAGATTAGATCCAAAATCCTACAGACCAATCGCCATAACACATATAATTTCTAAAGTATTCGAAACAATAATTCACAAAAGACTGTATTGTTTTCTTGAAATAAATAAATTTGTATCACCGTGATTATCGAGCAGGATCTAGCACGGAGTCTGCCGTTGCCAATTCTTTAAGATTAATTATTTCTTCCCTTGACTCTAAGCAACAAGCTTTAGGAATTTTCTGTAACCTCAGTAAAGCGTTTGATTTTGTTGATCGTCACATTCTTCTTGAAAAGTTGGAACGTTGTGATATACGTGGTGTGGCACTTCATTGGTTTCAAACATATCTGCTGGGTCGTGTTCAGTATGTTGAGATTCGAGGTAAAAATATGTGACATCAACTTTCCGTCTTTTCTGTGGTCAAGTCTGATGGGTCTCAGGAGTCAATTCTAGGACCCCTCCTCTTTCTTATTTATATTAACGATCTTTCGGGGAATAACGGGTTCTATTATTGGAACAAGTAACAGTGAAAGCATACCTACATTATCTCTATTTGCTGATGATACAAGTATCATACTTCGTAACGCTAACCATTCATCTTTATCCGAA
Organism: Stictocephala bisonia; assembly: GCA_035578905.1. Lineage (NCBI taxonomy): Eukaryota > Metazoa > Arthropoda > Insecta > Hemiptera > Membracidae > Stictocephala > Stictocephala bisonia. Next base: position 3,590,615 of record JAQJVL010000013.1, read on the forward strand.
CAATTTAGCCACATTACTTCTTATCTTTCAAAATATTTTGAGGCCAACAGACTCTTTCTTAATATTTCAAAAATATCCGTATCATAGTTTCACTCCCAAACAGCTGTGCAGAGTGATTCCGATCAAGTGGAATTCTCACATTGCCTTCCCTTCTCATTTATCATTCTGCAGTCTTTGTTTTTCTCAATAAGCATATTGAAAATCATGATCACAACACTCGTTTCAAATGCAATTTAACTTTAGAAAAACACCGATTGAATATTTTCAGGAACTCAAGTTTTTCTTTAGTCCAAACAATTTTCATTCACTGCCAATTCAGATTCAACAAATAAAACAGTTACACTTAAAAAAAAAAAAAAAAAAACATTTAAAGATACACTTGATTGTGAAAGCTATCTACAGCCTTAGGGAGTCTCTTTAGGGTCACTTGTTAGTGTAATAGGGTAATGCTCTTTAATGTTTCACAATGTTTGTAAGGAAGTAATAATCTTATTAGATTAATTTATGACCTACACAGAAAACTATGTAATATTCAATTGTGTCAATAAAGGATATATTTACTATTTATTTATTTATTACAAATAGGCCAATTGCATGTATTCTTAAAAGTACAGTCATAAGCCTACTGCAACCAATAATAAATGCAGGACTTTGACTGTTTTTCAAGAGTTATTAAGTACTGTATACCTGCTTTTTAAGTGTTACAACATGTTTGTATATAAACCATGTGGTAATTGTTCTGTTGTAATTAAATTTTTTTTTAAAATCACTTAATTGACGAAATGATTTTTAATTTCAGATATGTGTAACATATACTTACATAATTAAACATTTACATCAGATTCTTTTTGAAATTTGAAAGCGGTTGTTAGGTTGAACTGCAGCAGATCTATTGATGACAGAAACAACTGCCTAATGATCTGAGACGATTCGTGTTTGGACAGACAATGCACGGTTTGTTTAGCTGGTTTACCAGTATCACAACAGAACACCATTTTTCAACCTTCTATTCGCATTAAAAAACCGGCTTTTCAATCAAGAACGCAATGCAGTCGGTCATTGTACTCAGTTGTGACTCTCATTGTATTTGAATCTTAGCAATAAGAAGGAGTTAATTAATAATTAAAACAATTAGTCGTCGTCCTTTGCCTGTATTTTTACTGCCCTAATACTTAAATATAATTAAATCATTACCTATTCAGGTATTTCCCTGAATCACAGTAAGATTTGAATTTAAGAAAGTTCTCAATCAGTTTTGGTCCTATCTTAAATCAACCCCCCCCCTACAATCACCCTTTGAACAATTGTATATATTTTTTACAAGATACAAAAATAACATCACAAATCAAGTAATACTAAGACAATTTGTTACTATGGCCTACACTATGGCAAGAGTTCAACGTAGGCCTATGCTTTATAATTATAAAAATTAAATTGTGTATGGCTCTTTTGGTAGAACAATAAATAAGTAAGTATATAGTCTGAAGTCAGGTGTTTTCATATAAAGACTACACTTTTAAAATACACTTTTAAGTTTAATTGTTTACCAGCATGTATATTTTGTTATCAGGAAAGTACAGATATGACTGTTCACATGTGAATTGTGACAAACCAAAGCAAAAAGATTAGGTCATAAGAACAACGCTGGTTTTTCTCTCCTAACAAATTGTATTTATTTACATTTTTATAAAATACGTTTAAAGAACACTAAAATAAAAGACTTATTAGAATGTATTTGATGACAAAGCTTTTTGCCATGTCAGTAACTCCACGACTTCTTGCAGCATCCAACGTTACAAGTAGGCCTATTGACCGACACTAGGACACGGGAGACGAGAGTCCTCGATCATGTTTGTGCAGAACGTGTTGACCAATCGACTTGAGATTCGATATATAGGTACCTAAAACAAAGTTGCGGTTATCAATGAGTAATTTATTAATCATATTAAGAAGTTAATCAACTGTTTTAGTTGTTTTGTTAACAATTGCAAGCCGTTTGTTTGTTTTAATATCGCCATCTCCGTTTGTGAGTAAAATCATTGGATTTGGATCCAGAGAAGTGCTCCATAATTTTCATGAATGAGATAATAGTTTTGAAATAAAAAATATGACTTGAAATGTCCCAAGTATTGAACCGATCTCAGTACTGGAACGACAAGAAGCACTCCAGTACTGAGTATTAAGCCTGCCACACACTACCGAGCCGAGCGCACAACCGTAACAGATTTTGACTGTTACGGTAGTGTGTGGTAGATCCGAGCGTCGTGACGAGCATCTGGGTGAGCAGAGCCCCGAACCATCAGTTGTCGGTTTTTCCCCGACGCATCTAAGGGATGTTACGGCTCGGCGCTCGGTAGTGTGTGGCAGGTTCGTAACATCGTACCGTAACTTCCTTCCCTAACAATAACAAATCAGTGCATCATCTACATCTAGCACTTATGGTTTACTGTATGTATTGTTTATTATTCAATTTGTTATTAGTTGTAATTAGTTTAATATAGTTTTAATAGGCTTAAAGTAACTGTAATAAGTTCAACGATGGAGTGCAGTGAATTTATTTAACATACATAGTATTATCGAGGGTTACAAAAACCGCTCTCTTGTGGGATTTAGATCTCTTTTGGTGACATGCGGGTAAAATTATTGTATATACCGCTTACATACAGAAACTTCAGAGTCAGCGTAATACTGTACCACAATTTCTTCTTTGCAGAAATGTTTCTTGCCAACATCATCTCTCATTCCTTTTCTTTTCATAATTGTTGCTAAATGAAAATAAATACATGCAACCACTGCTATTTTCTGTGAACTAGCCATGTAGAAATTGTGAAACTGTAGAACATCTATACAAAATACAATACAACAACACAGAATTTGACTTTGAATTAATTAAAGCACGTGATCTGTAGTCGATGTACTTATCCAGAGTTGTGGTTCGGTTAAAATGTTACCAGCCGATGCTCGGTTCGCCGCTCGGCTCGGTTTGGTAAGTTGTAACAAAATTGCCCCGTAACTCCGAACAGAGCACATGAGCTGTCAATCAGTGCTCGGCTCTCGGTAGTGTGTGGCCGGCTATAGTGCAAATATCGTCGAGTCAGCTCGTGCACAACAGGTGAGGTAGCCACAGCAGGTGGCTACTCTTTTATATCACGAATGTTACACAGTACAGTGACCGGAACTTATAAGTTATAATGATAATTGGTTGCGGAAATTGGTATAAAGGCCGCCAAAGAGACTTAACAGCTGTGAAGGCAATGGGTACACGCGTCCAGCACTCCGTTGTTCCGTAAAGTCTGGATCTGTGATTTTCTGTCTTGCTTTATTTAGTAAACATCCCACTAATGCACAAAAATGTTTCCTTTGGTCAGATCTGTAAGTGGGCGTGGTACCGGCGAGAGGCTTGGAATAAGTGTCAGAATTTGAGGAACGTCATCGATCTCACGCCTGACCGGCTGTACTCTTGTAAAAGTGATAAGTACTCATTTTAAAGGTTTGTTTAGGGCAGTAGACTGCGACGATCGCAGACTCAAACTCCCCCCTCTACAAACATACGATAAATCAAACACACCCTGTCGGTCCTCCTCTGGAGTTATAGAGGGGAATGGAAGGCGTTTATTTACAAGCCCTAACGAAGGGAACAACGTCGTCATTGAAATCCTAAATCTAAAAGTCTTTCAAAGGAACAATTTATTGTCTAATTTGTAATAAAAACTCTAAACTAATTTACAGCAATAAATATACCATTCAGTAAAGTGTCAACATTTCAAACAATCTAGTTATATTCTGTACTTTTTTATCTTTTTTATTGGTCGGTAGCGTAGTTGGTTCAATCCCAGCTTCATGTGCTAAAGGTTGTCAGTTCGATCCCAATCAGAGTCAATACATTTTGAGAAGGATCAGCTGATAACCACCGGCTGTTCATTTGTCATTGGGCTATTAATTAATGACACTTTCTAAGGAATAGTCGGCCTTAGTTTGTAACAATGACTACATTCGCTCATCTACACTCATCACACTCAATCGAAATCCATATTCGCCCATATCTTGACGATCGGCGTCTTATTAATAAATAAAAATAAATAAATCTAGGGATTCACAAGTGTCATTTCATTTGAGTCTAAGATTTACGTCTTAATGTTTATCCTACATCATACTGTAAGTATTAGTTTCAAGAGTATTAACCTCAAGTTCCTTATATTTTGTTGGAGGAATTAAAATTTGCCAAAGTTTACGACATTCATCTTTTATCTACGTTAGCAGATGCAATACGATTAGGAGTGTCAGTCCCGGAATCCCGAGATCCCGGCTGATTTTTGGTACATACTAATCCTAGGATTTTCCGTTTTCAATCCCGGGATTTAACGGGATTGCACGCATGTTTAATTTTAAGAATCAAATCAAAATAAAGTAACATAGTAACATTGACATCTTTAAGCCGATTTTTAAAGTAATTAATTTGTAGTTAGTTGGTTAAAATACATATTAGTTGTTTACATTGTAAAATTTTCACAATAAATTATTAATTAATCATCTTTACGTCTCTTATAATTTGGTTCGTGTGTTGTTTTGTTGCGGTGTTTGCGTCGGCCACCGGTCGCACGGTCCTTCAGTTTAATGTGCGTGCGTACAATCACAATATTGCAATACTTCACGGAAATACACGCGCACTCACGCAGACGCGCACTCACTTACACAAAGTAGTGCGAATATTTACGTCCTTCCCATGCTCATATTATAACAGGAAATCTGTTTTCTGTTTGTCTAGCTGTTTCAAGACGATATCAATTAGTTTCTTTCCTTCAATCGATGAGCACAGTTATTGTTAATAGTATTGAAGTGACAACTTGAATTTAACAGGATGAAAGTTGATATTTTAAATCCCAGGACCAGTCAAAAATAAGGTCCGGGATTAACACCTCTAAATACGATGTTTTCAAGACATTCCCAACAAAATACTAAGAACGTCTCGTTTTAATGTTATTCTTGACGTACAGGCACCACGCAAAGCCATCTTGCGCTCCTTGACACTCCACTATTCTCATTCTGCACCATCCCTACAAGGAGTGAAGAGCAAGAAGACAGGTAAAGGCAAGACCAGTGGAACCGCCAAGGACGAGGACATTCTTGGCGTGCCAGGGACGTGCCTTCAACTTGACAATAGAGAACTTAGTCGTTGAAAAAGTAAAGTAAGACCATAAAATGAAATATTTTCTAACTGTGATACTACGACAGTACGATACCCACATAACTTGCGAATCTAGAACCATACTTGTAGCAGTTATTTCCATAACTATAAGTTGTTTTACCTTCGTTTACGACAGCTGCAATCCAAAACTGTTCCCAAGAAATATAAAAGTACATATTTCTATATCTATAATTCTATTTTTAGTTTTAGAATTGTTTTTCCTTTCATTCCAAGTGCACAATTGAGTATCTAAATTCATTATGCTTTCATTTTTAAAACCGGCGCGCTATGAACTTTGGATAGGAATTCATAAAACATCACTAAGGTTTTAAAAATAAATGTGGTTATCTTTGATTTCTAAAAACATTCATTGTATAAATACTTTGTACTTAAAGATTTTAATCCAAAGAAAACTGGTGATTAGCCTAAATTTTCTCTGATCTTTTGTCATTTTAACTTAAGCGTACATGATAAATTGTTAGCTCAAAAAAGGATTGTTTTAAGAAATATTCCTCTTATTTCAGTCTTTGTACAATATTTTGTTAGAATATTTAGTCAGGAATGTTCATTCTTTACTTTTGTAACTATTGTAAATAACTGAAGTATAGAACTTAAAAATTTCAAAAAATAAAACTGCTGGCTCTAAAAGTTTGTATAGTTGTGTCAAATGTTTATGTTTTACAAAAATAGAAGTAAATAGCATAACATGTTTTTAAGTTATAGTAAATATGTGGCTAAACTGTAAATATTTACATACAAGCGTAATTTCAAAAAATACAATACATGTAAAACAACCATCCTACCTGTTTTCTGCATGTATTAATTATTTTTGTTTTATAACTGATAATACGTTATAAATTATCATAAAAATATCAAATGATCAGTACCTCGAATAATTCTTATAGTCGGCCCAATGGTGTACAATCATTGGGTTACAAAACAATTCACAGATTAATACAAGTGCCCATTGTATGTGAGTGTATGTAGTTGTGGCTGGGGGGGTTAAGAGTTATATGTCTACATTTTGTGTAAATTAGAAGTTTTTATTCGTGTAGTCCTATTTTATCGTCATTTATTTTATCGCCACATCTTACATTTTTATTACTTAGACTTCGAATAGTTAGGCTACATTTTGCTGTGGGTTACAAATATGTGAAGATAATAGAATATATCTGTATAAACGGTGATTTCATAAATAGCACACGAATAAAAACGTCATTCAACCATTCAACTTTGTTACTGAAAATTCCTTTAGTTCAGTTAGCTCTACGTACTTACTATGTTATTTGTCTACTAATCTTGACTAACCTTATCATGAATGTTCTAGAACATATGATTACTAAAGCATTTTATTTAAAATGTCAGTATCTATTATGTTTCATAAAACAGTAAACACAATGCTCAGTTATGTTTTATTTTAAATAAATTCAATATGCTTGAGTCGATATGTACTTATTAGCGTGAAAGGCTAGTCGGGAACTAGTTGTTACATCCCAACCAGATGCTATGCTACATTCCCTTGGTTGAGACGTGGGCAAGATGCCTTCGTCTCATCAAGTACTGGTAAGTTGGTCGGTTGGTAGCAACAATCAACATACTGCCAGGTGTAACCAGTTGTTACACTCCCTTGGTTGAGACGTGGGCAAGATGTCTTCGTCACATCAAGTACTGGTAAGTTGGTCGGTTGTTAGCAACAATCAACATACTGCCAGGTGGAACTAGTTGTTACACTCCCTTGGTTGAGACGTGGGCAAGATGTCTTCGTCACATCAAGTACTGGTAAGTTGGTCGGTTGGTAGCAACAATCAACATACTGCCAGGTGGAACTAGTTGTTACACTCCCTTGGTTGAGACGTGGGCAAGATGTCTTCGTCTCATCAAGTACTGGTAAGTTGGTCGGTTGGTAGCAACAATCAACATACTGCCAGGTGGAACTAGTTGTTACACTCCCTTGGTTGAGACGTGGGCAAGATGTCTTCGTCTCATCAAGTACTGGTAAGTTGGTCGGTTGGTAGCAACAATCAACATACTGCCCGGTGGAACTAGTTGTTACACTCCCTTGGTTGAGACGTGGGCAAGATGTCTTCGTCTCATCAAGTACTGGTAAGTTGGTCGGTTGGTAGCAACAATCAACATACTGCCAGGTGTAACTAGTTGTTACACTCCCTTGGTTGAGACGTGGGCAAGATGTCTTCGTCACATCAAGTACTGGTAAGTTGGTCGGTTGGTAGCAACAATCAACATACTGCCAGGTGTAACCAGTTGTTACACTCCCTTGGTTGAGACGTGGGCAAGATGCCTTCGTCTCATCAAGTACTGGTAAGTTGGTCGGTTGGTAGCAACAATCAACATACTGCCAGGTGTAACCAGTTGTTACACTCCCTTGGTTGAGACGTGGGCAAGATGTCTTCGTCTCATCAAGTACTGGTAAGTTGGTCGGTTGGTAGCAACAATCAACATACTGCCAGGTGTAACTAGTTGTTACACTCCCTTGGTTGAGACGTGGGCAAGATGCCTTCGTCTCATCAAGTACTGGTAAGTTGGTCGGTTGGTAGCAACAATCAACATACTGCCAGGTGTAACCAGTTGTTACACTCCCTTGGTTGAGACGTGGGCAAGATGTCTTCGTCTCATCAAGTACTGGTAAGTTGGTCGGTTGGTAGCAACAATCAACATACTGCCAGGTGGAACTAGTTGTTACACTCCCTTGGTTGAGACGTGGGCAAGATGTCTTCGTCTTATCAAGTACTGGTAAGTTGGTCGGTTGGTAGCAACAATCAACATACTGCCAGGTGTAACCAGTTGTTACACTCCCTTGGTTGAGACGTGGGCAAGATGTCTTCGTCTCATCAAGTACTGGTAAGTTGGTCGGTTGGTAGCAACAATCAACATACTGCCAGGTGTAACTAGTTGTTACACTCCCTTGGTTGAGACGTGGGCAAGATGTCTTCGTCTCATCAAGTACTGGTAAGTTGGTCGGTTGGTAGCAACAATCAACATACTGCCAGGTGTAACTAGTTGTTACACTCCCTTGGTTGAGACGTGGGCAAGATGTCTTCGTCTCATCAAGTACTGGTAAGTTGGTCGGTTGGTAGCAACAATCAACATACTGCCAGGTGTAACTAGTTGTTACACTCCCTTGGTTGAGACGTGGGCAAGATGTCTTCGTCTCATCAAGTACTGGTAAGTTGGTCGGTTGGTAGCAACAATCAACATACTGCCAGGTGTAACTAGTTGTTACACTCCCTTGGTTGAGACGTGGGCAAGATGTCTTCGTCACATCAAGTACTGGTAAGTTGGTCGGTTGGTAGCAACAATCAACATACTGCCAGGTGTAACTAGTTGTTACACTCCCTTGGTTGAGACGTGGGCAAGATGTCTTCGCACATCAAGTACTGGTAAGTTGGTCGGTTGGTAGCAACAATGAACATACTGCCAGGTGTAACTAGTTGTTACACTCCCTTGGTTGAGACGTGGGCAAGATGCCTTCGTCACATCAAGTACTGGTAAGTTGGTCGGTTGGTAGCAACAATCAACATACTGCCAGGTGTAACTAGTTGTTACACTCCCTTGGTTGAGACGTGGGCAAGATGCCTTCGTCACATCAAGTACTGGTAAGTTGGTCGGTTGGTAGCAACAATCAACATACTGCCAGGTGTAACTAGTTGTTACACTCCCTTGGTTGAGACGTGGGCAAGATGCCTTCGTCACATCAAGTACTGGTAAGTTGGTCGGTTGGTAGCAACAATCAACATACTGCCAGGTGTAACTAGTTGTTACACTACCTTGGTTGAGACGTGGGCAATATGCCTTCGTCACATCAAGTACTGGTAAGTTGGTCGGTTGGTAGCAACAATCAACATACTGCCAGGTGTAACCAGTTGTTACACTCCCTTGGTTGAGACGTGGGCAAGATGTCTTCGTCACATCAAGTACTGGTAAGTTGGTCGGTTGGTAGCAACAATCAACATACTGCCAGGTGTAACTAGTTGTTACACTCCCTTGGTTGAGACGTGGGCAAGATGCCTTCGTCACATCAAGTACTGGTAAGTTGGTCGGTTGGTAGCAACAATCAACATACTGCCAGGTGTAACTAGTTGTTATACTCCCTTGGTTGAGACGTGGGCAAGATGTCTTCGTCTCATCAAGTACTGGTAAGTTGGTCGGTTGGTAGCAACAATCAACATACTGCCAGGTGTAACTAGTTGTTACACTCCCTTGGTTGAGACGTGGGCAAGATGCCTTCGTAACATCAAGTACTGGTAAGTTGGTCGGTTGGTAGCAACAATCAACATACTGCCAGGTGTAACTAGTTGTTACACTCCCTTGGTTGAGACGTGGGCAAGATGCCTTCGTAACATCAAGTACTGGTAAGTTGGTCGGTTGGTAGCAACAATCAACATACTGCCAGGTGTAACTAGTTGTTACACTCCCTTGGTTGAGACGTGGGCAAGATGTCTTCGGCTCATCAAGTACTGGTAAGTTGGTCGGTTGGTAGCAACAATCAACATACTGCCAGGTGTAACTAGTTGTTACACTCCCTTGGTTGAGACGTGGGCAAGATGTCTTCGTCACATCAAGTACTGGTAAGTTGGTCGGTTGGTAGCAACAATCAACATACTGCCAGGTGTAACTAGTTGTTACACTCCCTTGGTTGAGACGTGGGCAAGATGTCTTCGTCACATCAAGTACTGGTAAGTTGGTCGGTTGGTAGCAACAATCAACATACTGCCAGGTGTAACCAGTTGTTACACTCCCTTGGTTGAGACGTGGGCAAGATGTCTTCGTCACATCAAGTACTGGTAAGTTGGTCGGTTGGTAGCAACAATCAACATACTGCCAGGTGGAACTAGTTGTTACACTCCCTTGGTTGAGACGTGGGCAAGATGTCTTCGTCACATCAAGTACTGGTAAGTTGGTCGGTTGGTAGCAACAATCAACATACTGCCAGGTGTAACTAGTTGTTACACTCCCTTGGTTGAGACGTGGGCAAGATGCCTTCGTCTCATCAAGTACTGGTAAGTTGGTCGGTTGGTAGCAACAATCAACATACTGCCAGGTGTAACTAGTTGTTACACTCCCTTGGTTGAGACGTGGGCAAGATGTCTTCGTCACATCAAGTACTGGTAAGTTGGTCGGTTGGTAGCAACAATCAACATACTGCCAGGTGTAACTAGTTGTTACGCTCCCTTGGTTGAGACGTGGGCAAGATGTCTTCGTCACATCAAGTACTGGTAAGTTGGTCGGTTGGTAGCAACAATCAACATACTGCCAGGTGTAACTAGTTGTTACGCTCCCTTGGTTGAGACGTGGGCAAGATGCCTTCGTCACATCAAGTACTGGTAAGTTGGTCGGTTGGTAGCAACAATCAACAAACTGCCAGGTGTAACTAGTTGTTACACTCCCTTGGTTGAGACGTGGGCAAGATGCCTTCGTCACATCAAGTACTGGTAAGTTGGTCGGTTGGTAGCAACAATCAACATACTGCCAGGTGTAACTAGTTGTTACACTACCTTGGTTGAGACGTGGGCAATATGCCTTCGTCACATCAAGTACTGGTAAGTTGGTCGGTTGGTAGCAACAATCAACATACTGCCAGGTGGAACTAGTTGTTACACTCCCTTGGTTGAGACGTGGGCAAGATGTCTTCGTCTCATCAAGTACTGGTAAGTTGGTCGGTTGGTAGCAACAATCAACATACTGCCAGGTGGAACTAGTTGTTACACTCCCTTGGTTGAGACGTGGGCAAGATGCCTTCGTCTCATCAAGTACTGGTAAGTTGGTCGGTTGGTAGCAACAATCAACATACTGCCAGGTGTAACTAGTTGTTACACTCCCTTGGTTGAGACGTGGGCAAGATGTCTTCGTCTCATCAAGTACTGGTAAGTTGGTCGGTTGGTAGCAACAATCAACATACTGCCAGGTGGAACTAGTTGTTACACTCCCTTGGTTGAGACGTGGGCAAGATGTCTTCGTCTCATCAAGTACTGGTAAGTTGGTCGGTTGGTAGCAACAATCAACATACTGCCAGGTGGAACTAGTTGTTACACTCCCTTGGTTGAGACGTGGGCAAGATGTCTTCGTCACATCAAGTACTGGTAAGTTGGTCGGTTGGTAGCAACAATCAACATACTGCCAGGTGTAACTAGTTGTTACACTCCCTTGGTTGAGACGTGGGCAAGATGTCTTCGTCACATCAAGTACTGGTAAGTTGGTCGGTTGGTAGCAACAATCAACATACTGCCAGGTGTAACTAGTTGTTACACTCCCTTGGTTGAGACGTGGGCAAGATGTCTTCGTCTCATCAAGTACTGGTAAGTTGGTCGGTTGGTAGCAACAATCAACATACTGCCAGGTGTAACTAGTTGTTACACTCCCTTGGTTGAGACGTGGGCAAGATGTCTTCGTCTCATCAAGTACTGGTAAGTTGGTCGGTTGGTAGCAACAATCAACATACTGCCAGGTGTAACTAGTTGTTACACTCCCTTGGTTGAGACGTGGGCAAGATGTCTTCGTCTCATCAAGTACTGGTAAGTTGGTCGGTTGGTAGCAACAATCAACATACTGCCAGGTGTAACTAGTTGTTACACTCCCTTGGTTGAGACGTGGGCAAGATGTCTTCGTCTCATCAAGTACTGGTAAGTTGGTCGGTTGGTAGCAACAATCAACATACTGCCAGGTGTAACTAGTTGTTACACTCCCTTGGTTGAGACGTGGGCAAGATGCCTTCGTCACATCAAGTACTGGTAAGTTGGTCGGTTGGTAGCAACATTCAACATACTGCCAGGTGTAACTAGTTGTTACACTCCCTTGGTTGAGACGTGGGCAAGATGTCTTCGTCACATCAAGTACTGGTAAGTTGGTCGGTTGGTAGCAACAATCAACATACTGCCAGGTGTAACTAGTTGTTACACTCCCTTGGTTGAGACGTGGGCAAGATGTCTTCGTCTCATCAAGTACTGGTAAGTTGGTCGGTTGGTAGCAACAATCAACATACTGCCAGGTGTAACTAGTTGTTACACTCCCTTGGTTGAGACGTGGGCAAGATGTCTTCGTCACATCAAGTACTGGTAAGTTGGTCGGTTGGTAGCAACAATCAACATACTGCCAGGTGTAACTAGTTGTTACACTCCCTTGGTTGAGACGTGGGCAAGATGTCTTCGTCACATCAAGTACTGGTAAGTTGGTCGGTTGGTAGCAACAATCAACATACTGCCAGGTGTAACTAGTTGTTACACTCCCTTGGTTGAGACGTTGGCAAGATGTCTTCGTCTCATCAAGTACTGGTAAGTTGGTCGGTTGGTAGCAACAATCAACATACTGCCAGGTGTAACTAGTTGTTACACTCCCTTGGTTGAGACGTGGGCAAGATGTCTTCGTCTCATCAAGTACTGGTAAGTTGGTCGGTTGGTAGCAACAATCAACATACTGCCAGGTGTAACTAGTTGTTACACTCCCTTGGTTGAGACGTGGGCAAGATGTCTTCGTCTCATCAAGTACTGGTAAGTTGGTCGGTTGGTAGCAACAATCAACATACTGCCAGGTGTAACTAGTTGTTACACTCCCTTGGTTGAGACGTGGGCAAGATGTCTTCGTCTCATCAAGTACTGGTAAGTTGGTCGGTTGGTAGCAACAATCAACATACTGCCAGGTGTAACTAGTTGTTACACTACCTTGGTTGAGACGTGGGCAAGATATCTTCGTCTCATCAAGTACTGGTAAGTTGGTCGGTTGGTAGCAACAATCAACATACTGCCAGGTGTAACTAGTTGTTACACTCCCTTGGTTGAGACGTGGGCAAGATGTCTTCGTCTCATCAAGTACTGGTAAGTTGGTCGGTTGGTAGCAACAATCAACATACTGCCAGGTGTAACCAGTTGTTACACTCCCTTGGTTGAGACGTGGGCAAGATGTCTTCGTCTCATCAAGTACTGGTAAGTTGGTCGGTTGGTAGCAACAATCAACATACTGCCAGGTGTAACCAGTTGTTACACTCCCTTGGTTGAGACGTGGGCAAGATGTCTTCGTCTCATCAAGTACTGGTAAGTTGGTCGGTTGGTAGCAACAATCTACATACTGCCAGGTGTAACCAGTTGTTACACTCCCTTGGTTGAGACGTGGGCAAGATGTCTTCGTCTCATCAAGTACTGGTAAGTTGGTCGGTTGGTAGCAACAATCAACATACTGCCAGGTGTAACTAGTTGTTACACTCCCTTGGTTGAGACGTGGGCAAGATGTCTTCGTCTCATCAAGTACTGGTAAGTTGGTCGGTTGGTAGCAACAATCAACATACTGCCAGGTGGAACTAGTTGTTACACTCCCTTGGTTGAGACGTGGGCAAGATGTCTTCGTCACATCAAGTACTGGTAAGTTGGTCGGTTGGTAGCAACAATCAACATACTGCCAGGTGTAACTAGTTGTTACACTCCCTTGGTTGAGACGTGGGCAAGATGTCTTCGTCTCATCAAGTACTGGTAAGTTGGTCGGTTGGTAGCAACAATCAACATACTGCCAAGTGGAACTATAAACCCTTTAGTGTCATTGCAGTCATTATAAAACTCTGAGAGCCTTTGGAAGTGGCCCAGATTATCCCCCCACATAAGAACAGACTGACCCATCTCTGATTTTTTTAGCACATGTAGAGCAAATTGTTCAATATATCGCGAAAAGACAACCTGAGCCGCCTTGGATTGTACACGCTGCGGACAGTGACCCAACTGTCCACGAAAAATGTCCCAGTTTTTCTTTGGCTCACTTTGTCTTTAGCTCAATTTGTCACGTCCTCAGTGTCTTTGTCTATCCTCCTCGTTTATGCTTATTATGAGAGTAGGTACTAGAAGGCCCATTCACTTACAGTGGTACCGGCTATGTATCACACGGTTTATAGCGTGCATAGCCGAAGAAATAGAATGTGGAATGTGTTTGATTGGAGAGAATGAAACCCTAAGATACAAAAATGTTGTAATAGGGAAATACAATCAATAAATTTCATTATCGATTGATATGCCTTGAACACTACATAAAAACAACGGAATGATTGTTTTGTTTTTTAATACAATACTTATGACAGTACTATATTAATAGATCCAGCTGCAGAGCTTAAAGAAACAGAGATCGCTTTCTTCTGGCCGCAGCTTTTTTAACACCTCATTGGCAGTTATAAATAGATTACAACTAATGTACATCTTTATTAAACTGTAGTAATAATGAATATGTTTATCCTTGAGGATTAGGGAGGAATGAGGTACTGATGAGGTACTGGCCCTGCCATCTGAATGGCAAATTGGAGACAGACGACTTGACACACTACCCGACACATACATATTGGATAAGACCTCTATTCCTTTCTGCTCTGTGGTCCAGGGAACACATAAACTACCTCTATGACGGACATTAGTAAGTTGAGCTTGTTATCCACGTGTACCCCTACCAAGTTTGGGAACCCGCTTGCATCTGGATTGCTTTACTGTCGCTCTATTGCCGTCTATTCCTGGTAGCTGTGAGGACCGGACGCACTTCTCACTATCTCACCGGATAACAATCCAGCAAGTGCCAGTATATGTGTCATCGGTCACTGAGTTTCCCGCCTTTACAAACAGTTATACCGAATAGATTCACTTACGCGAAAACTAATCGAAACTATATGAAATGAAAATGTCTAATTTTACAGAAATTGTAGAGTTGTACATTTTTCTGTCTAATTCTACAAAGTCCTCTATTACAAGAAACCAATGTAATGTATGAATCAAAATTAGTACTATTTTAAGTATTTGTATACAATTTGTATCTTGACTTTTTCAATGTTTAACAATCACTTATAAAAATGTTTCTTTGGTGTAACAGGATAAATACGAGTGAAATTACGTAGGGGTGGTGGGTATGATGAAAGATATAAGAAGCATTTGATCAACATTCGATGAAACTACGTATCAGAGACAGTTGTATAGCAAACACGAAGAAGTGCACATCAATACCTTAGATGAGTGGATTCTAGCCGGGGGAGGGGGGGCGTAAGAGAATATAAAGTAGGACATGAGTATATTACAAATATATACATAGGTAAGCTATATAAAACAATATAGGCTATGTCACTAGAAATGTGTTTTTAAATGATGCCTGTTTAGTTTACTTCAACAATTTAACTTCTGAAGAGTTTCATATTCCAATTGTACTGTTTAACTAACTGAAGGTGGGGATCGTGACTCACACAAGAGTTGTAAGGGCCTTGAAGGCTGAGAACCGTTCATTGCATCAGATTACTGGCTCTAATGTGTTAGAACAGTCAGTAGATATGGAAAACAGTGTCCGTCAAGCCAGCTGTCCACTCTACACAGGAGATGGAACTTTATACATTTATGTGAGAGACACGAATAATTACATTACTGACTCTAATGTGTTAGAACAGCCAGTAGATATGTAAAACAGTGTCCGTCAAGCCAGCTGTCCACTCTACACAGGAGATGGAACTTTATACATTTATGTGAGAGACACGACTAATTACATTACTGACTCTAATGTGTTAGAACAGCCAGTAGATATGTAAAACAATGTCCGTCAAGCCAGCTGTCCACTCTACACAGGGGATGGAACTTTATACATTTATGTGAGAGACACGACTAATTACATTACTGACTCTAATATGTTAGAACAGCCAGTAGATATGTAAAACAGTGTCCGTCAAGCCAGCTGTCCACTCTACACAGGGGATGGAACTTTATACATTTATGTGAGAGACACGACTAATTACATTACTCACTCTAATGTGTTAGAACAGCCAGTAGATATATAAAACAGTGTCCGTCAAGCCAGCTGTCCACTCTACACAGGGGATGGAACTTTATACATTTATGTGAGAGACATGACTAATTACATTACTGACTCTAATGTGTTAGAACAGCCAGTAGATATGTAAAACCATGTCCGTCAAGCCAGCTGTCCACTCTACACAGGGGATGGAACTTTATACATTTATGTGAGAGACACGACTAATTACATTACTGACTCTAATGTGTTAGAACAGCCAGTAGATATGTAAAACAGTGTCCGTCAAGCCAGCTGTCCACTCTACACAGGAGATGGAACTTTATACATTTATGTGAGAGACACGACTAATTACATTACTGACTCTAATGTGTTAGAACAGCCAGTAGATATGTAAAACAGTGTCCGTCAAGCCAGCTTCCACTCTAAACAGGGGATGGAACTTTATACATTTATGTCAGAGACACGACTAATTACATTACTGACTCTAATGTGTTAGAACAGCCAATAGATATGTAAAACAGTGTCCGTCAAGCCAGCTGTCCACTCTACACAGGGGATGGAACTTTATACATTTATGTGAGAGACACGACTAATTACATTACTGACTCTAATGTGTTAGAACAGCCAGTAGATATGTAAAACAGTGTCCGTCAAGCCAGCTGTCCACTCTACACAGGAGATGGAACTTTATACATTTATGTGAGAGACACGACTAATTACATTACTGACTCTAATGTGTTAGAACAGCCAGTAGATATGTAAAACAGTGTCCGTCAAGCCAGCTGTCCACTCTACACAGGGGATGGAACTTTATACATTTATGTGAGAGACACGACTAATTACATTACTGACTCTAATGTGTTAGAACAGCCAGTAGATATGTAAAACAGTGTCCGTCAAGCCAGCTGTCCACTCTACACAGGAGATGGAACTTTATACATTTATGTGAGAGACACGACTAATTACATTACTGACTCTAATGTGTTAGAACAGCCAGTAGATATGTAAAACAGTGTCCGTCAAGCCAGCCGTCCACTCTACACAGGGGATGGAACTTTATACATTTATGTGAGAGACACGACTAATTACATTACTGACTCTAATGTGTTAGAACAGCCAGTAGATATGTAAAACAGTGTCGGTCAAGCCAGCTGTCCACTCTACACAGGGGATGGAACTTTATACATTTATGTGAGAGACACGACTAATTACATTACTGACTCTAATGTGTTAGAACAGCCAGTAGATATGTAAAACCATGTCCGTCAAGCCAGCTGTCCACTCTACACAAGGGATGGAACTTTATACATTTATGTGAGAGACACGACTAATTACATTACTGACTCTAATGTGTTAGAACAGCCAGTAGATATGTAAAACAGTGTCCGTCAAAGCCAGCTGTCCACTCTAAACAGGGGATGGAACTTTATACATTTATGTGAGAGACACGACTAATTACATTACTGACTCTAATGTGTTAGAACAGCCAATAGATATGTAAAACAGTGTCCGTCAAGCCAGCTGTCCACTCTACACAGGGGATGGAACTTTATACATTTATGTGAGAGACTTGACTAATTACATTACTGACTCTAATGTGTTAGAACAGCCAGTAGATATGTAAAACCATGTCCGTCAAGCCAGCTGTCCACTCTACACAGGAGATGGAACTTTATACATTTATGTGAGAGACACGACTAATTACATTACCGACTCTAATGTGTTAGAACAGCCAGTAGATATGTAAAACAGTGTCCGTCAAGCCAGCTGTCCACTCTACACAGGGGATGGAACTTTATACATTTATGTGAGAGACATGACTAATTACATTACTGACTCTAATGTGTTAGAACAGCCAGTAGATATGTAAAACAGTATCCGTCAAGCCAGCTGTCCACTCTACACAGGGGATGGAACTTTATACATTTATGTGAGAGACACGACTAATTACATTACTGACTCTAATGTGTTAGAACAGCCAGTAGATATGTAAAACAGTGTCCGTCAAGCCAGCTGTCCACTCTACACAGGGGATGGAACTTTATACATTTATGTGAGAGACATGACTAATTACATTACTTTCTAATGTGTTAGAACAGCCAGTAGATACGTAAAACAGTGTCCGTCAAGCCAGCTGTCCACTCTACACAGGAGATGGAACTTTATACATTTATGTGAGAGACACGACTAATTACATTACTGACTCTAATGTGTTAGAACAGCCAGTAGATATGTAAAACAGTGTCCGTCAAGCCAGCTGTCCACTCTACACAGGAGATGGAACTTTATACATTTATGTGAGAGACACGACTAATTACATTATTGAATTTAAGTATTTTCCCCTGGTTTTTTATTTTTACATTGAACAAATTACTGTCAACACTTTACATATCTCCCAATGCATATAAATCACAATGTTCATTAAGAGTCTGCAGAGTTTGTCGGCTATGTTGGTTTTAATCCCATAAGAGCAATGTTATGTTCGAATCGGACATACGATCACGCTTATCCAAATTAAACAATTATTTTTAAATGGATTTTTCCAAACAAATTGCATTTGACCAACAATGAAATTGCCCGTTGGAATTGCTTTGAAAATTCCTAATTAGTTTTATAGAGAAAATATAAAAATATTTAGTTTTAACTTTTTGTTTTCACCTATTTTTCAAAACTAGGCGTATGTATTCAAAATATGGAAAGCAAGTCCAATGCGCAATATAATAAAGTTTAAAATGACACCTCATACATAACTTTTGGTCAATAAACAACGAAAAAAAATATAGATCAGCAAATAACGTTGTTCTTATGGGATTAAAACCTACATGGCTGACAGCCTCTTAATTTGTCTGTCAAGTTTAAGGCTAATACAAAAAGTTAAGGTCATGAATTGTGGATACATTGAAATATAGATTAAAAATGACAGGATTATGTTGATATAACAAAAGTTCGCCACGGTTAGGATGGAATATTGAAGGTATATGTGGAATACGGTGCTTAATTATTTGCTGGTATGATTTTCGTTTTAGATCTGACAGTCTGTCAACAGTTTGCGGATCATATTATTCTAGTCACTAGAAATGTTCTAGTCACTATAAAATACTGCTGTTATCTAAAATTAATGCTAAGGCCTGTTGAGAGGCGAAACTGATTTCAGTTTAATGTAGTTTAGTAGGGACAATATTAAGGGTTTTTTTTTTACTAAACTAGACTAAATGATAGTTAATTCTTCTGTCTGGTAGCGTGACTACCAAAACAGTCAAAGTTGGTGCGCCGGACAGGAAGCAGATAAAAGGTCAGTGCGACCACTGGGGTCACTCGCCTTTTATCTCAACTCGATAACACCTTCGCCTTCCTCTCTACACACTCTCATTCAGATTTCACCATCTTATCTCAACGAGAGTTGTGGGCGATAAGTTAGTGAATCTGCATGATTCACACGTGCATAGGTCTAGAATTTATTTATTTATTTACAGGATGTATCGTAAGGCTTCTTTTCCCAGCCTTCAACAATTTGAAATTTTGATTGAACTGAAGTTAATAATTGAAGTAGGTCTTTTTATAAAAGGATACCATTACTTAATTGTTTTCTTATAGTTTTAAATTAATTAATGTTGATAAGATACATATCAAGCAATGTGAAGCACGCACAG
Organism: Stictocephala bisonia; assembly: GCA_035578905.1. Classification (NCBI taxonomy): domain Eukaryota; kingdom Metazoa; phylum Arthropoda; class Insecta; order Hemiptera; family Membracidae; genus Stictocephala; species Stictocephala bisonia. The sequence continues at coordinate 3,610,214 of JAQJVL010000013.1, forward strand.
AATGCATTTTAGAATAGATTTAGTGTTCGGTGTAATATGGGCAGGCCGTAGTCATCTAGGTCGTCGTACATATCAAGCAATGTGAAGCTCGCAAAGAATGCCCATGTTAGTGTTCGGTGTAATATGAGCAGGCCGTAGTCATCTAGGTCGTCGTACATATCAAGCAATGTGAAGCTCGCAAAGAATGCCCATGTTAGTGTTCGGTGTAATATGGGCAGGCCGTAGTCATCTAGGTCGTCGTACATATCAAGCAATGTGAAGCTCGTACAAAATGCCCACGTTAGTGTTCGGTGTAATATGGGCAAGCCGTAGTATCTAGGTCATCGACGTGTTTTCCTTAAATTTGTGGTATTTTGGTTTAATATTTATATACAGGGTGATTATAAATTATTGGCCACATTTTGGATTGAGCAACTAAATAACCAAGCAACTTGGAAACATTGAAATTATTTTATTAAATAACAAATTTAAAACAGTTTTTCTTGTAACAGTTGACAAAAACATAACTCTTCCTTATTCTTTTCATAAGTAAAATAAACAATTTCCACGTACTCTCCGTGCTTTGCACGCGCAAATTTTGCTGAATGAGTTCAACCTCAAGCCAGTTTTTTGTAAGCATTGCTGGAGTTATGCTTCCAATAAACTCTCTAACTCTTCTCTTAAGATCCTCAATGTCTTGAACCTTCTTTTAGTACACTCTTTCCTTGACGTAACCACAAAAAAGAAGACTAAGAGTGTGATATCTGGAAAATGTGGAGGCTAAGGAATTGGATCATCTCGTCCAATCCAACGACCAAGAAACATTTCATTTGGGTAGTCTCGTACTATCTTACCCCAGTGTGGAGGGGCACCATATTATTGCCAGTAAACATTTGGTTGTCTATGCTCAATTTGTGGTATTGCAAAAAGTTGAAGCATGTTGAAGTAGGTTTCCTTAGTGATTGTCGATTCTGTGAAAAAAAGTCCTATCATTTCATCTACAGCCAATGCACACCAAACGTTTATTTTAGGGCTTTCTTTCTTGTTCTTGAACATTATAAGGATTTTGAGTACCCCAAATCCTACAATTGTGTCAATTAACCTTACCAGAAACATGGAAGATTACTTTTTTAGAAAAATAACTTTTTTCAAAAAGTGCCTTCTTCTTTGTTTACTTTTTATAATTATGAAATTTTGATAATTATTATTTTTCAGTTAGTATGTAAAACTATTTTAAATTTGCTATTTAATAAAAACAATTTCCATATTTTTAAGGCGATTGGTTATTTATTTCATCTTAAAACGTGTCCAATAATAATTTATAATCACCCTGTATTATTCCGAGTTTAAAGTTTGAAGAAAAAAATTGTTTAAAATAAGAAGTTTCAGATCTTAATAGGTTAATGAATATCAACCCTCTATTTTTATAAAAATACTTTATAAGACAGGTCCTTTTGAAGTCTACAAGCCCGAAGTCTCATCGATTTGTATCCCTTAACAGAGCTAAATGAAACATTCATAATAATTAAATATCCGTTCCTTAAAAGTGCAAGTAACAAAAACTATTCCATGGTATTGATCAATATACGGGGTTGGACGACAATCTGGAATATATTTATTAGTTTTAAAACTATTGAAAGAAATGTAAAGAAACTCTGTAGTTATGTACTTGTTTATATGCATATACCAATTACTTAGGCATATTTTACTCGTTTTTCGCATATCGAGGGGACGGCCCACGAAGGAAGTCTTAAACATTTTAAAATGTAAGCCTACCTCGAGTTGTACCTCATTTTAAAATTGTTTGTTTGTACAGTACAAAAGTCAAATCTGAGGTCTAATAACACAAGACAGCTTGTCAAAAAATAATCAATACTTCCTAAGAACAATGATAATATAGCTATTGTCTATTGCTGCTTACATATATAATTTAATTGATAAAATATGTGATATTAATATATTTTCACAAAAAATATGTAACAAATGATTATAATAATTTTCTTAAACTGTTTTTAGGGTATACTTACTGTCCAAAGTGTTTATCTTATTTTCATTTTTGTTATTTATTTTTATAAAGCAGTCTTTCATTACGATTGTAAACGATTAACAACATACTCAACAATAGGGACCTCAAACAGAGATAAATAAATAGCCATACAACTAAGAAGAATTAGTTACGAGTATATGAAACTTAATGTTTTAAGTGGGTGTATTTTCTGACTGGGTCATCTTTTTGACCTTAGAATTGTTTTTTTGTACTGTAAAAACAAAGACCTTGAAACAAAAACTCGGGGTAGGCTTAGATTTAACATTTTAAAGACTTCCTTCGTGGGCCATCCCCTAACTATGCGAAAAACGACTAAAATATGTCAAAATTTAATGAAAATAGCTACAATGTTTCAATAAATTTGTTTCAATAGTTTTAAATTAATAAATATATTTCAAACTTTTGCCCAGCCCTGTATTAACGATGTGGCAATCGAAAAATACTTTGGTCAATGGATCAAGCGACTCAAAGTTATAAGTCGCGCCATCCTAACTTGAGGCAGCCCCAACTGACCTGCAGGCTCATTAACCGCCCGCCGCCGCGACCCTTTTATAATCCTATTAGCGACGCTTCCATGATCGCCTTAGTTCAATATTAACGTAAATCAAATAATAATCTGATATACTAATTCAATAGTTTATATTGATAACATAGATTTATCAAACATATCTGTTTTTGTCCCATTTAAATCGGACCTTTTTTACGGTTTATAAATTGTAAAGTAAATACCAAGTGTAATAACCCTATATTATTAACTTCACGTTTTAAATATATAAAACTACACGTATTATGTTATTATAGATACTAGTAAATTTATTTTTAGAGGGGGCGAGTGAAACTACCCCTTGGGTAAAGCCATCGCGTCATGTCTTTACCAGGAACTGCCACCCCCACAGCGGATGCCAGGGTGAATCATAGTTCCTGGCGTTTTCATGAACGCCTTAGTTCAATATTAACCTAAATCAAATAATAATCTAATATACTAATTCACCAGTTTATATTAATAACATTGATTTAACAAACATTTTTGTTTTTGTCCCATTTAAATTGGGAATTTTTTACGGTTTATAAACTAGCCTATGTACAAAATGCAATGTGTACGATGGTGTAGTTTCCCCTGTAAAAATTTGGAACTATAACAGAATGAAACGTATTCTATTATTTAGATGCATGATATAGACTGATAATGAGACTACGTGTAGAGGTAAGATTAAAAACTTCCTCTCTGCGTTTCGGAGCAAAGCTCGTTTTGCAGGCTTGAGACTGCCAAAGGTTGCATTAAAAGTTTTTTTGTAGATTTTATTTATATATATTTTTTTTGTGTTTTTAATTTTTTGTGATTTTTCTATTAGTTATATTTACATGAATATTTACAGAATGTAAGCCTAAGAGAGACTCAACCAGTCAAAGAGTCAGGAGGGATTTCTTCAGCCAACACTGCGTCACTGTCATTGAAAAAAGAAAAGTCTGACTCGCTTTCACGGCCTTCTGTAACAATAACTTGGTTTTGTTCCTCCAAGAAGAAATCGGCAATATCATCGATTTTCCACATATCCTCTTCAATTTTTTTTGCGTGTTCGACGAATCCTTGCCATAGTTCAGCCGATGTTTGTCCAATATTGTTGTTCAATAATTTCTCGACATCTCCAAGTTTGTACGATATATTGTGCCGAGCAACACTATTTTTTATGTACCCCCAAGCAAGTTCAATGGGGTTCAGGTCGCAGTGATAAGGGGGCAGTCTCAAAACAGTGTGACCTAATTCCGCAGCCATCTGATCTACGATGTACTTTCTTGAAGATTCTTTGAATGGCTCCGCTTTACTTATTAATTCTGCTTTACGTCTGACGTCGTCCATTGCACTTTTTTGGATGTAAGGTACTCCTGAATGTCAACTTTCTTCCACTTCATATTTGGAAATTTCTCCACAAATCTGGAATGGTATGAAGCGTTGTCCATCACAATCACGCTGTTCGGTGGGAGCATTGGTAATACTTTTTTAAACCACTCTTCAAAACAAGGTCCAGTCATTTCTGTGTGATAATCAGTTTCCCCAACTTTGCTTTTCTTCTTCTTATCTGCTGTGAAAATCAAACGGGCATCTTCGTTTTCATTTTCTGGGTTTTTCAAAAATCCATTTTCATTTCCGATATGTGCAACTATTAGGCGGCCTCCTCTCCCTGGAATATTTTTCAATCCTGTCGTTTCGCCTTCTATGAACGCTTGTCTTGCCGATTTTACATATGATGGTTGCCAAGCAAAGTTCACCGTGTGACCAGCATTTAAAAACGTTTCGTCCGTGTAGAATATGGGTCTTTTTTCTCTTCGAAACTGCCGTATACTTCTCAAATATTTTCTTCTCCAAACAATCAAATCAGATCTTTCAAGAAGAATAGATTTCCGCACACCACGTCCATAAGTAAATCCTAGATCTTTCAAATATCGGTGTACAGTTCTGGTACACATAGTCGGCAAATTACTGTCTTCGTTGATTTTCTCCGTCACTGCTGCTACTGTTGGAGGTTTGTTTTCCCGGTACATATTATGGACAATCCGACGAATTGCTATTTTTGTGAAGTCATCGCATTTCTTCATTCTTGTTTGAAGTCCTACTCCTCTTGGTCGCTTTTTCCCCGGCGTGGTGAGCACTTTCCCATCGTCGACAGTCTTCTTAATACGCTCCACGGTTGCTCTGCTTGTGCCCGTTAACGTAGCCGTACGTTCGTATAATTCACGTAGAGTACTGTTTGGGTTTTCAATAAGCAGATTACCAAAAACAGTTAAAATCACAGTACGTTGTCCACTTGTTAACGGTTTCCCATGGGTGTGAATCGTAATATACTTCTCAGCCAATATAGTCCTATCAGGTGTCTTTGAAGACGACATCGCTGATGTGATGTAGAGACAGAAATGACCATCGCCATGAACTATGATTCACCCTGGCATCCGCTGTGGGGGTGGCAGTTCCTGGTAAAGACATGACGCGATGGCTTTACCCAAGGGGTAGTTTCACTCGCCCGCTCTAAAAATAAATTTACTAGTATCTATAATAACATAATACGTGTAGTTTTATATATTTAAAACGTGAAGTTAATAATATAGGGTTATTACACTTGGTATTTACTTTACAATTTATAAACCGTAAAAAAGGTCCGATTTAAATGGGACAAAAACAGATATGTTTGATAAATCTATGTTATCAATATAAACTATTGAATTAGTATATCAGATTATTATTTGATTTACGTTAATATTGAACTAAGGCGATCATCGAAGCGTCGCTAATAGGATTATAAAAGGATCGCGGCGGCGGGCGGTTAATGAGCCTGCAGGTCAGTTGGGGCTGCCTCAAGTTAGGATGGCGCGACTTATAGTGTCAACTCCGCAATCCCAGAACTGTCAGTACTAATGAATTTAAGCAGCTGCAACTTATTTTCTATGTGACATTTCAGATATTTAATTTCTGTTTAGGTAACAGTTGCAGTTGACTACGTCTGTTTTGTTCCATTTTGGCTTTACCATCAACGCTCTAACAAAATGTTTTAAGTTTAGAAAAGCAAATGATATCTGTGTTACAAACTAAACCTGACATTCTAACGTTTGCCATTGAAAAGAGCGGCTGAGAGAGTGGTACCACAGAGGAGAAGGAAACATAGGTCTCATTCGTGCTAAATGTGTAGTTAGTTCTCCATCTCCATTACGGTATATATGGAAGATGTACGTTGTTGCAAACTGTTTTTAAGGGTGATCGTCCGACCGGCTCAGTTCGGCGCTGGATAGAGTTTCGTTCAACGTTTCGCCGCTACAGTCGCCACGACTATCAAAGTCTTGCTGGGGGCATGGAAGAGTAACTACACTCTCGCTGCATGTTCGGGGCACAACCGGGAATAACTCCTTCATTTATTGTAAACTTTATCAATACAGATTGTATGTATTATTAATCTACTTTTTCGGCCAAAGATAATTGTACAATTTTCTACTCGAAATTCGTACAGACATCATTTATAAAATAATAATTGGTTACACTAAAAAAACTTGTTGTTATTAGTTTTAATTTACTCTGGGTTTGTTAGTACCATTTGACCACTAAATTCTCAAATTTTGAACAAAATATATCGCACAGTTTGTTAATGAGTTAGGAACCAAGAAAGGCCAAATTAGCCACTTTAGGTGTTTCCTAAACATTTATAAACAATTTTTTTGAATTTTTCCTCCAACACACTTATTACTTGTAACAAGACAAACTATTTTATTCAAAAAAATTTCAAAAATTATATTCGATTGAATACACTTCAAACTGCATATAATGCGTTCGCTGTGGCCTTCTGTTTCTTTTTCTCTGTGGAGGTTTCCAACCTACCTCCTTTACCATATGTGATATTTGATTACCTCTTGAATACATATCTTCTTTCTTTTAAATATTTAATGACAGTATTCGTTTGATGTAGGCTAGGTCTGTTATATGATGTGAACCACATCCAAACACACACTCACGATCGCACACATGTCAATTTATATAACAAAACAATCACTCGATTAATAATTATAAGATGAACTAAGTATTAATAGAGTGGTTCGCCACCCAGCCATGGCGTCCATTAAGTGGCTTCAATCCCAACGTCTGGGCTTATCTGAGACAGTTCTTATCGTTTATTAATGAATCACTAACACCAGTTTAGTGATAGCATTAGGGCTGTTCCGAACTATTTAAGCCTTTTCTCTTCAAGAGTGTCAGTAAACCACGTGGCGTATGACACATTTACAATGTTTATAACACGTTAAAAACGAAATTATCTCTACCTTTGGATGAATTAATGTTTTATGACTTTCAATAGTACCCAAAATGTATAAAATAAACGGGAAAGAGAACCAAAATCTTAATACAGGAATAAAATTGCTTTTTCTATTTACATTCTAAATGTTAGAATAAATTAGAATGCTTATACAGAATTACTTTAAATATTTTTGAAGAGATAAATGAAGGTCACAACAGAAACTTCCTTCAATTTCTTCAGTTCAGCCTCACTTAGCCTTCCCTCACTGAGTGTGGTAGAAGGAAGGGTTCATTTCATTCTCAAAATATAACTAGCTTTAATTGTATTAATTAAAATTAATTGCAGCCTATTTATAAAGTGGCGTCCTTAGTTAATAATTTCTGATAAATTTTTAAATTCTATTAACTGGCGACATGTTATAATAGTTTCTAGTCCAGCGCTCTGCAGGAAAATGTTGCCTAAATGTGACTGGGTGAACTACAAACTATTTTCTAAGAATGAAGAGCACTCCCTTTCTCTTGTGCATAAGGAGTGCCCAAGTGGAAGAATGCCTGAAATGTGTTTTTTCGTATGCCCACCCTGTTTCATCCCCTACTCGGACGTTGTAACACAAATATTGAGTTGCCAAGATACCATATACCTCTAGACTTCCAGAGGGGTTGAATCAATATGATTATATTGAGAACCCTCCCTTGGTTGGTCCTAATGTGCCATTCCATCTCTTAGCCTTTCAATAACTACCGAGCTCTTCAAACTCCACCTACTGTCGGCGCAAAAGTTATGTGAACCCCAGTTTGAAGGTTGGTCCTAATAACTACCGAGCTCTTCAAACTCCGCCTACTGTCGGCGCAAAAGTTATGTGAACCCCAGTTTGAAGGTTGGTCCTAATAACTACCGAGCTCTTCAAACTCCACCTACTGTCGGCGCAGAAGTTATGTGAACCCCAGTTTGAAGGTTGGTCCTAATAACTACCGAGCTCTTCAAACTCCACCTACTGTCGGCGCAGAAGTTATGTGAACCCCAGTTTGAAGGTTGGTCCTAATAACTACCGAGCTCTTCAAACTCCGCCTACTGTCGGTGCAGAAGTTATGTGAACCCCAGTTTGAAGGTTGGTCCTAATAACTACCGAGCTCTTCAAACTCCACCTACTGTCGGCGCAGAAGTTATGTGAACCCCAGTTTGAAGGTTGGTCCTAATAACTACCGAGCTCTTCAAACTCCGCCTACTGTCGGTGCAGAAGTTATGTGAACCCCAGTTTGAAGGTTGGTCCTAATAACTACCGAGCTCTTCAAACTCCGCCTACTGTCGGTGCAGAAGTTATGTGAACCCCAGTTTGAAGGTTGGTCCTAATAACTACCGAGCTCTTCAAACTCCGCCTACTGTCGGCGCAGACGTTATGTGAACCCCAGTTTGAAGGTTGGTCCTAATAACTACCGAGCTCTTCAAACTCCACCTACTGTCGGCGCAGAAGTTATGTGAACCCCAGTTTGAAGGTTGGTCCTAATAACTACCGAGCTCTTCAAACTCCGCCTACTGTCGGCGCAGACGTTATGTGAACCCCAGTTTGAAGGTTGGTCCTAATAACTACCGAGCTCTTCAAACTCCGCCTACTGTCGGCGCAGAAGTTATGTGAACCCCAGTTTGAAGGTTGGTCCTAATAACTACCGAGCTCTTCAAACTCCGCCTACTGTCGGCGCAGACGTTATGTGAACCCCAGTTTGAAGGTTGGTCCTAATAACTACCGAGCTCTTCAAACTCCGCCTACTGTCGGCGCAGAAGTTTTGTGAACCCCAGTTTGAAGGTTGGTCCTAATAACTACCGAGCTCTTCAAACTCCGCCTACTGTCGGCGCAGACGTTATGTGAACCCCAGTTTGAAGGTTGGTCCTAATAACTACCGAGCTCTTCAAACTCCGCCTACTGTCGGCGCAGAAGTTTTGTGAACCCAAGTTTGAAGGTTGGTTCTAATAACTACCGAGCTCTTCAAACTCCGCCTACTGTCGGCGCAGACGTTATGTGAACCCCAGTTTGAAGGTTGGTCCTAATAACTACCGAGCTCTTCAAACTCCGCCTACTGTCAGCGCAGAAGTTTTGTGAACCCCAGTTTGAAGGTTGTTTCCTAAGAAACGTATGGAAAATTCAATCACACCATTGTTTTTCTCGTTTTATTGTACGTTATGACGTAGAATTTTAACATTTAACATTTTACTATAATTTTTAATAGTTTTATCCCAATTGGAACAAAAAAGTGCCGGAATTTTAAATAGTTTTCATTGTGCATTGACTTTATACTTTTATTACTCAAAAACACGTTAACGTATCCCATTTATATTTAAATAAAATGTTGTAATATTTTCTATAAGTTTAATCAATTTCAGAATTTTAACTTTCCGAGAAAAATGTTCTTATCAATTTCCCGAAATTGTGTTTATGATTAATCAAAGTGTAAAGTTAATGCATAATGAAAACTATTTAATATTCCGGCACTTATTTTTGTTTCAACTGGGATAAAACTATTAAAAATTATAGTAAAATGTTAAAATGCAAATGTCATAACGTACATTTGAACGAAAAAAAATTTGATATTTCATAGCTCTCTTAGTTATTTAGTAAGCAACCTTCATACTCGTATACAAATAATATCTGTACCGACAGTAAATTCAATTTAGCCAACTTTATGCCGGTTTTGTGAAATGTTTACCCTAAATTAATGTAGTCTCACCTTAGTCCGAACTTAGTCACAAATAATAAACTCCTTTAGATACCCAACTATGTGGTCCATCCAGCAGTTGCAAGGTGTCTGCTGACAAATGTATGCTAGTAATAAATAAAACACTAGACTGATAAGTAGGTACTATACTGATAAGTAGACACAAGTAGGCGCTATACTGATAAGCAGACATAAGTAGGCGCTATACTGATAAGTAGACATAAGTAGGCGCTGTATGATAAGTAAACATAAGTAGGCGCTATACTGATAAGTAGACATAAGTAAGCGCTATATGATAAGCATACATAAGTAGGTGCTATACTGACAAGTAGACATAAGTAGGTGCTATACTGATAAGTAGACATAAGTAGGCGCTATACTGATAAGTAGACATAAGTAGGCGCTATATGATAAGTAGACATAAGTAGGCGCTATATGATAAGCAGACATTAGTAGGTGCTATACTGATAAGTAGACATAAGTAGGCGTTATACTGATAAGCAGACATAAGTAGGCGCTATACTGATACAGTAAGTAGACATATGTAGGCGCCATATGATAAGTAGACATAAGTAGGCGCTATACTGATAAGTAAGAGAATAATGATGGAGTTGTACTTTATTTGCCTAAAATATCGTACCGTGTGGAGGCGAGTCTCTGTCTGTATGTATATAATACAGTGCAGTATGTTAATTATTTATGTTCCGTATTAAAAAAAAAAAAATATTATTGTTTAACATGAGAACTATTTAACTTTCGTTAGTTGTGGATCGGAGTGAATAGCCTTAGAATGTGTTAAGAGGTTTATTAAGAGGTAAATATAATAAACAAATCTGTTAAGTTTTTATTTTAGAATAAATCTTTTCGCCAAAGGTATAATTTGATACTTTATATAACTATTTATTATTTTTAAATTATCAACAATAGTAAAAAAAGCTACTGTACTTAGTAAAAAAAACCCGTTTAAGGAATTCTATCTCAACAGCTGAAAACGATACCTTTTATTGAAGAAATTACCTTTTTTACCCTCTTTTATTGTCTCTCCGTCGGAGTCAGTTACTTGGAAAAAATTAAATAGCTACTCGAACAGAAAAGATGTAGCTATTCTGATGCATTAGGTTGTGTAGCCTATACGTTTTTAAGTCTACAAATTAAATAAACCTTAAGCTTAAACAGTTAGTAAAAAAATGCCTGAATAAATCTAAAACTGCCCATTGTTTACGCTTTTTAATTTCATCTAAAGATCCGTTTTCGGTTGTTGAGTTCTTCGCTAGGGGCAGGTATATGACTATGGGTTGTTAAGTTGTTTGCTAGGGGCAGGTATGTTACTTTGGGTTGTTGAATTGTTCTCTAGGGGCAGGTGTAACAGGTCCACCAAATTGATGAATAATTTAATTAATTTAAATAAATAATAAATTATTGCATTAAAGAAAGGGATATATTTAATTGGAATAACCAATGAATGTTCAAATTATATTTGAGAATTGTTGCTAGTTGAGAAATCACCAGTTAGATAGAAAAGCAAGCAGAAATATTTATCCCAAACAGACGCTTGAAGCAGTAAACACATTCCTTTCTTTGTTACCAATTCAGACATGGGTTGGGTTATTCCAGGAAAATGTCGCAGTAACCAGATGTTGGACGAGTCTAGGAGGCACCGGTTGACAAAACAAGAGATACATTCAACTTATACGGTGGGTTGCGATCTACAAAAACTGAACACCAACAAAAACGGAAAATAGTGACGTCACAGGTTGTAGCACAGGACAGCGAACGAAAACGTATCAAAAACGAATAGCAGACGACCTTTTTGTGAACTCTAAAAAAAAGGAAGCACGCGATAGGCTGACAGAATAGAGGAGAGGGAAAGCCACGCGGCTCACCGACGGAAGCGAGGCAGGACACTCTTGCATTCTTTTCCGAACTATCACGAGGGTAACTATGTTGAGGTCCTCAGGACTCCAACTAGTTGTACAAGTGTTAAAAAATCTCATTATATAACCTAATTAAATTCAGTTTCTGTGTTCAGTAAACACATTAAAATTTGTATTAAAAAACTTTTTGTGTGGTTTTAGTCCAGTTTGTTAGAAATAAATCGGTGTTACAATGAGGTCATTCCAGAAGTGCGAGTTGTTCAGATAAGTGTAGATATAAGTCTTTTGTAAAAATGTCACCAATAATTAAATTTTAGTTATTTAATCAAAACTAAAATGTCATGTCATAACAATATTTGTCAGAAAATGAAATAGAGTAAATTTCAAATCAATGTTAATAAAATGATGTTAAAGAGTAAATCTTGATTTCTTGTATTATACAGCTCCACCGAATTACCCACATTCGAACCCTGAGAAAGAGTTAAATAAAGTTAAAGAATTTTAATTTAATGAATATTTTGATTAAATTAATTGAGAAAATGTAATTAATGTAACATTACATAGATGTGAAAGGTTACGGTTTGGAGCCCTAAGTGGCGACAATTCATTTAAGAGTAATACTTTTAATTTAATAAATTGTTATCAAGTTAATTAAATAATTTAAATCAATGTAACAACCTCATTAGAGAGGGAAGTGGTTACACAGGTATGTGACTTTAGGTTGTTCGCTAGGGGGAGGGTATGTGACTATGTGTTGTTGGATTGTTCGCTAAGGTCAGATATGGGTGACTATGGGTCGTTGGGTTTGTTTGCTAGGGGCAGGTATGTAACTATGGGTCGGATTGTTAGCTAGGGGGCAGGTATATGACTATGGGTTGTTGGGTTGTTCGCTAGGGGCAGGTATGTGACTATGGGTCGTTTGGTTGTTTGCTGGGGGCAGGTATGTGACTATGGGTTGTTGAGTTGTTCGCTAGGGGCACGTTTGTGGCTATGAATGGCCTTAGAAGGTGTTAAGAGGTTATAAATTTTGTAAACTCCATTGGTACCTTAAACATTTATTGTTGGTTATTTACAACTAACATAATTAAATCGGATGATAATAAAAGCTGTTAACTGACAATATACGAATTCACGTTCTATTCGGGTGACAGTTCGTATTTATACACTGTATTAACATTCGTAAGTAACATTTCGATTACTTCTTATAATTGGTTAATAGAGTTATATAAACTTTACAATGCGCAATTATAAAAACAAATTATTTAAAATTGGAAATAAAAGGAATTGGATATTCAGGTAGTATTCGATAAACGGTAAATGAGATCTGGAGAAAACGAACCAAATCGTGGAGCCAGTCGGAAGTTGAAATTATGACCAAGTGCTGCCAACCACTGACTGGTAAAACACAAATTATATTCCTGGCGATGATTCGTCTTACCGCCTTGTACGTGCGGCGCCGGATACGGATATGCATGTTTAGCGGCGCCTGCTTTATTGAATTAATTCTTGAACTATGTTACTCAGAAATATAAATATACTATATGACTCATATAAGTAATTATTACCAGAACGCTTTCATTAAAAACATCTAAACATTATATTGACATATTAATTTAATAAAATTATTATCCTTGTTTTGACAAACGTGCAGCTTAGCTTTCAACTGACGATTGCGATACAATTTCATGTATTTTGTTAATGCAATAAACGATATTCTAATCTATTTATAAAGACGTTATTATTAAATTAGGTATAAAGGATGTAATTTTAAACCATAAATGAATTTTAAATGATTATTAAAAACTTCATTCTGTCTGATTTATGCTTTTACAGATATTTTGGCGTTTAATTTGACTATCTACAACTAATACGAACGGCATTTGTTTATACAAGTATAGATTGGAAAAAAAACCTGATAATATACTCTTACAAATACTAACATAAGGCTTTAATTAGTAACATCTATAATTAATTGTACATAATACGCTTAAAGTTATGACAAATGCCTAACGTATAACTGAAACAATGTCCATAAAAAATCTATAGATAATTGTTATCTATAATGGTTTTTAAAATGTTGTTATTTATTTACTTTTTTCGGATTGGGACCTTCTTTGTTTTAACGTGGAACATTTTAACTCAGTCCTATTGTGCAAAACTGAGCAGCGGTCGATAGACTTACATTTGACATATCTTGACTGAAATATAGAATTTAAGTCTACAAAAAAACAACACCAAATTGTAACGTTCAATCGCCTGATGAAAAACGTGCTCAGTCTCAAAGTACAAAAGGTTACCTTCTCTGAGGTTTTTTTCCCACAGTCATACGGACTCTCAAACCACCTGTAAAATGGAAGAGGTAAACACAAAATGATCCGTTTCATTAGGTCAATATGGCGTAGAAACTTGATACACTTTTAAGCCGCTTGGGTAGAACAAGTTTTTCCTTTACGAAAAGAGATTGTTTTCTTCTTATATTTTATTTAAAAAAAGTTTTTAATTACCATAATACGTGTTGGTACATATACAGTACAAGTAAACGTCACACAACACAAATTTATTACAAATTCTTTTGTGAATCCCTCTGGTCTGAGGATGGTGAGCGTGGTTCACCGATATCGATCACCATAATATTTGTGCATTTTGTACTTGTATTGTAATATATTTGTGCATTTTGTGCTTATACTGTAATACATTTGGGTTGTGTGACGTTTACTTGTACTGTAGCCTATTTTATTTTATTAATGACGTTTTACAATTGTGTGGCTGATAGTTTATGTATTTACTCGGACGATTCTCTCAAAATAAATAAAAAAGAAAAAACAAAGGGAGTGAGTTAATGAGATCAAAGTCCCCAAAACGAAAACCTTTAAGAGAGAATGAGTTCAAGGGCTCTCAGTAATTTGGGTTACAGAGCAGTCTGCAGAGGCTGTCACCCTTGTTGGTTTTAATCCCATAAGAACAATGTTATTTTTGAACTGGACAATGTTATATTCGATCACGCGTATCCAAACTAAACAGTTATTTTAAAATGGATTTTTCCAAACAAATTACATTTGATCAAGAATGAAGTAGCACGTTGCAATTGCTTTGCGAATTCCTAATTATTTTTATAAAAAAATACTACAAATATTTAGTTTGGAGTTTTTTTTCTCCCATCTTTCAAAACTAGGCGTATGTTTTCAAAAATTCAAAAGCAAACCCAATGCGCAATATGATAACGTTTTAAATGACACCTCATACACAACTTTTGGTCAATAAATAACGAAAAAATAAGGATTCGCAAATAACATTGTTCTTTTGGATTAAAACTAACATGGCCGACCGCCTCTACAGACTTAATGTACTGGAGATCAATGATCATATAATAACTGATTGGTAAGTGAGGGATCACGACTCAACAAACAGCCAACAACTTTACTTCGTAATTTTTAAAGGAAGCTATAAAATTCAAAAGTATATTTTATGTGCACAAAACATCTTGCGTAAGATGTATTTTTTCGCACTGTTGTTCTACAGAATCTTTAACTATTTTAATTGTTACCCGTCGCAGAACACCGGGTAGTCCTCTAGCCCAGTTTGTCTACCTACCGCCTACTGTCGTGAATTCCATTAATATCAAATAGGCGTGAAATCTCACCTGCCTGCAAGATACGAGCATAAATAATTCAACGTTTGTAAATTACGATCTTCTATCGTGGACATCTATTACATTTTTCCAGTAAAATGTGTCTACATTGAGGAATCGAGTCAGGTTATAATCTAAAGATATAATAAATTCTGCTGGTAAAATATGTAAGTAATGAACTATAGTAATATGTAAGTATATGTAATATGTGAAATTTTGTTATTTTCGCTCACTACCTAAGTTTTTATTGCTTTACTGACTACGCCTCTTGGACCAGTCTAGAGAATGTTCATGTTGACTACGTTTCCCAGAAACGTCTAGGGTTTGTTAACCTTTCTTCGACAAGCACAGTGCATGTTTACGTCGACTACGTTACCCGGACAAGCCTAGAGGATGTTCACATTGACTACGTTTCCTGGAAATGTCTATAACAATTTCACGTTGCCTACGCCTACTGGACAAGTGTGTACAATATGTTCACGTCTCCCAGAAAAGTCTAGAGGATGTTCACGTTGACTAGGTCTACTGAATAAGTCTAGAGTATGTTCACGTTGACTACGTCTCCCAGAAAAGTCTAGAGGATGTTCACGTTGACTAGGTCTACTGAATAAGTCTAGAGTATGTTCACGTTGACTACGTCTCCCAGAAATGTCTAGAGGATGTTTACGTTGACTACGTCTCCCAGAAAAGTCTAGAGGATGTTCACGTTGACTAGGTCTACTGAATAAGTCTAGAGTATGTTCACATTGACTACGCCTCCCAGAAAAGTCTAGAGGATGTTCACGTTGACTAGGTCTACTGAATAAGTCTAGAGTATGTTCACGTTGACTACGCCTCCCAGAAAAGTCTAGAGGATGTTCACATTGACTAGGTCTACTGAATAAGTCTAGAGTATGTTCACGTTGACTACGTCCTCCCAGAAAAGTCTAGAGGATGTTCACGTTGACTAGGTCTACTGAATAAGTCTAGAGTATGTTCACGTTGACTACGCCTCCCAGAAAAGTCTAGAGGATGTTCACGTTGACTAGGTCTACTGAATAAGTCTAGAGTATGTTCACGTTGACTACGCCTCCCAGAAAAGTCTAGAGGATGTTCACATTGACTAGGTCTACTGAATAAGTCCAGAGTATGTTCACGTTGACTACGCCTCCCAGAAAAGTCTAGAGGATGTTCACGTTGACTAGGTCTACTGAATAAGTCTAGAGTATGTTCACGTTGACTACGCCTCCCAGAAAAGTCTAGAGGATGTTCACATTGACTAGGTGTACTGAATAAGCCCAGAGTATGTTCACGTTGAACACGTCTCCCAGAAAAGTCTAGAGGATGTTCACATTGACTAGGTCTACTGAATAAGCCCAGAGTATGTTCACGTTGACTACGTCTCCCAGAAAAGTCTAGAGGATGTTCACATTGACTAGGTCTACTGAATAAGCCCAGAGTATGTTCACGTTGAACACGTCTCCCAGAAAAGTCTAGAGGATGTTCACATTGACTAGGTCTACTGAATAAGCCCAGAGTATGTTCACGTTGACTACGCCTCCCAGAAAAGTCTAGAGGATGTTCACATTGACTAGGTCTACTGAATAAGTCTAGAGTATGTTCACGTTGACTACGCCTCCCAGAAAAGTCTAGAGGATGTTCACATTGACTAGGTCTACTGAATAAGTCTAGAGTATGTTCACGTTGACTACGCCTCCCAGAAAAGTCTAGAAGATGTTCACATTGACTAGGTCTACTGAATAAGTCTAGAGTATGTTCACGTTGACTACGCCTCCCAGAAAAGTCTAGAGGATGTTCACATTGACTAGGTCTACTGAATAAGTCTAGAGTATGTTCACGTTGACTACGCCTCCCAGAAAAGTCTAGAGCATATTCATTCATGTTCTGCTCTTGACAATACACTTCCATATTTCATATATGTACTTATTTGGTGGCACAATTATCCATATTTCACATGCTTATACTTACTGACATTTTTCCACAGGAACTTCTCAATTCTTAAGAGAAGTATTTTAAATAAACATAAATATTTTCGTAAAATCAGACATCTTCGTGTTTTCGATTCTATGAATCCTTCCTTTCAGGGGGCTCTCCTTTATTTTTTTCCGACATCTACTCATTTTGTCTGTCATACAGTCCGTCATACATCTATGTCACACTTATTATCTAATCATGGTAATTAATGTCTTAATTTAACGATGAAATATTTTAGTTTCCTAATAATTTGTTAAATTTATGTAGAAGGCTTGTTTAATGTCGATTTAGTGTTATCACTCGGAAAGCAATGCACTCATGACTACAGGCAACATAAGAATATTTGGTTGTTGTGTACCATATACTGAGAATTGTAGAGTTATGAATTGAAATGTCACATATGTTACAAAATATGTGCTATATAGCAAATTTATTCCGAAAAGTAAAAATGTGAGAGTACTAATGAAATACACGTGCTGTCAAAGGATTAGTTTAGCAAACTTAAAATAAAAAAGTGTTCTTGTATTGTAAACTAATTTACAGTTGGTTTGTTTCAGCTGAGGTACCTCATGTCCTTCGGGTACTTGCCAGCCTCGGACTTGGAAACTGGAAACCTCCGCACTGACGACCAGCTCAGAGAAGCCATCAAGGACCTACAGGTAACAGTTATATGACCAGAAAGTGAATTTTACTTTTAAACAACAACAACAACAACAGTTTTTTTACGTCAAAAACTGTACAGTAACAAACAGCTATTGCTATTGGCGTTAGATATACTCTTAATGAAGACACTAAAACCTTTAAAGATCTTATAAATGTAAAGCGTTTAATAGCTAATTGAAATGATAAAACTGGTAGTCAAGGGCAGTGGGTGTCCACGGGCCACTTCCTATCTCAGCCACCGGATACAACATATGTATTACATCTATCTCATAGATAGTTGTTTTACCGTTAAGCTCATAGACGTCAAAGGCAGTAAGTGTCCACGGGTCAATTCCTGTCTCAGCCAACGGAAAAAAATAGCTGTATTACAGCTATTAACCATGATGGCAAGCTAACAAATGGACGTTTAGCTCATATACGTCAAGGGAAGTAAGTGTCCACATGTCACTTCCTATCTCAGTCACCGGAAACAATAGATGTATTACAGCTATCAACCGTCATGGCAAGGTAACAGACACGTTTAACTCGTAGACATCAAAGGCAGTAAGTGTGCACGGGTCACTTCCTATTTCTGTCAACGGAAACAATAGATATATTACAGCTATCAACCATCATAACATGCTAACAGACGTACGTTTAGGTAATAAATTTCAAAAGCCTGGCAGTCAATTGCAGTGGGTATCCACGGGCCACTTCCTATCTCTTTCAATGGAAACAATAGATATATTACAGCTATTAACCATCATGGCAAGCTAACAGACGGACGTTTAGCTCATAGACGTCAAGGGCAGTGGGTGTCCTCGGGCCTCTTCCAATCTCAGGCAACGGAAACATTAGATGTATTACAGCTATCAATCATCATGGCAAGCTAACAGAAGGACGTTTAGCTCATAGACTTCAAAGGCAACAGGTGTCTACGGGTCACTTCCTATCTCTGTCAACGGAAACAATAGAAATATTAGAGCTATCAACTATCATGGCAAGCTAACAGAAGGACGTTTAGCTCATAGACGTAAAGGCAACAGGTGTCTACGGGTCACTTCCTATCTCAGCTAACGGAAACAATAGATATATTACAGCTATCAACCATCATAACAAGCTATCAGACGGACGCTTAGCTCATAGACGTCAAAGGCAACAGGTGTCTACGGGTCACTTCCTATCTCTGTCAACGGAAACAATAGAAATATTAGAGCTATCAACTATCATGGCAAGCTAACAGAAGGACGTTTAGCTCATAGACGTAAAAGGCAACAGGTGTCTACGGGTCACTTCCTATCTCTGTCAACGGAAACAATAGAAATATTAGAGCTATCAACTATCATGGCAAGCTAACAGAAGGACGTTTAGCTCATAGACGTCAAAGGCAACAGGTGTCTACGGGTCACTTCCTATCTCAGCTAACGGAAACAATAGATATATTACAGCTATCAACCATCATAACAAGCTATCAGACGGACGCTTAGCTCATAGACGTCAAGGGCAGTAAGTGTCCACGGCCCTCTTCCTATTCCAGCCAACGGAAACAATAGCTATATTTCAGCTATCAATTATCATGGCAGCCATCAGATGGACGTTTTGCTCATAGTTGTCAAGCGCAATAAGTGGCCACGCGCCTCCTCATATATCAGCCAACGGAAAAAATAGATGTATTACAGCTATCAATCATTATGGCAAGTTTACAGACGGACGTTTAGCTCATAGACGTCAAGGGCAGTGGGTGTCCACGGGCCACTTTCTATCTAATTCAACGGAAACAATATATGTATTACGGCTACCAACCATAATAGCAAGCTAACAAGCGAACGTTTAGCTCATAGTCGTCAAGTGCCTTGCAGTCAAGGGTTGTGCGTGTCCACGGGCCACTTCTCATCTCATTCAACGGAAACAATTGGTGTATTACAGCTACCAACCATTATAGCAAGCTAACACACGAACGTTTAGCTCATAGACGTTAAGGGATGTGGGTGTCCACGAGCCATTTCCTATCTCATTCAACGGACAAAATAGATGTATTACATCTACTAACCATTATAGCAAGCTAACAGACGGACGTTTAGCTCATAGACGTCAAGGGCAGTGGGGGTGCAAAGGTCACATCCTATTTCAGCCAACGTAAATAATGGATGTACAACAGCTATCAACCATGATGGCAAGCTAACAGACGGACGTTTAGCTCATAGACGTCAAGGGCAGTGGGGGTGCAAAGGTCACATCCTATTTCAGCCAACGTAAATAATGGATGTTGAGACCCATCCCCCCCCACCAAAGCTGGAAAGCGTGCCAACCGGGGGATAGCTCAAAACAAGTCGAGCGATGGGATCACGGGTGGCAGTTGGAGGGTCAAAATAATACTCGGCAGCTGAGCAAAACTAATTTTATTTGCCAAATAAACATTAACTGGCTGGCATAGGGCCACAATAGAAACAGGCAGAAGGCCACAATATAAAATCGTAATTAAATAAATAACAATAAACACAAAATTTAACAATATAACGACAAAAGCTACCAGAACACTTAACGCTACAAATACCAAAACTACAATTAACAAACTGTATGGCCCATCTGCAGTTTTGGCCTGAGACACCCAAAACGTAAGACAAATTAATAAAGAAACAAGTAAAAGTGAAAAGAAAATTTATAAAAATTTTGATAACCCCAATTAAGCCGGCAATTTGGCCCACATCCCTTGATTCCACCGAGGCCAGGGAGTAAGCCGGATTCCCTGGGCAGCTCCGAATAGAAGTTAACTAAAAGCACAATAATCCCCTTTTGGTGAGTTTAAAAATTAAACAATTTAAAAGAAAATATAACACGGTACCGTTCGAGTAAAAATTCACTTCAAAATCCCCCCCCTAATACACTTAACAAAAAAATATAGATAACAATCACTAGGCCTAAACATATAAATAAATAACAACACAATTTAACAACAGGGACCTAACAAATATAAACTCTAAAATATCTAACAACAAAATAAACTAATTAAACTAAATAACAAGAAATATAAATAAATATTAACATCCCAAAAAGTTCCTTTTGTTTGTCTTTTTTTTCCTTTAAATAAAAAAATACATATATAGGTCCCCATGGCTGTGTTGCCCACTTTGTCCCATCCGTTTTAGGCCTAGGCACAAATTAAACAGTTCCACAAACTTTTTTTTTCTTCTTTTTTCTTTTTATATCAGCAACCCCCAGCTCAGCCGCCTGGAAAATAAGAAAGAAAGCACTGACCTGAGGACAGAAGACTCATACCCAAAGATGTAGCTGAGGCAGAAGGGTCACCAATGGCCTCTATACATGGTCCTCAGGCCAGGCTGGCAGCGCAGATGGTAGAAAATCCCCGGACGGCAGGCCGAGGGTAGAAGCGTCCTACTCGAGGACCCTGGACTGTAGGACAACACCACAGCACATTAAAACCAGTCCAGCCATCACAACACAAATACTATACATAACCCCTAATACATGACCTGGCAAAACAAAACGGGCACAGACAAAATTATACCGGATTAGCACACTAGAAAAAATAAAAGATCTATTTTTTTAGGTTATGAATAATTATGTTGGCAAACTCAGATTTAAGAAAAATTACAATTTAACAAAATATCAAAGAATTAATTGCGTATATGAACTTAAAATGGTAAACGGAAAACTAGGCTATGGATACATGAGCAATAGGTTATAACATGAAAATCAAAGTGTACAGCTAGGCTAGGTTATTGGCAAGGAACAAAAAATATGATATCGGTAACTACAACTGTAAAAAGGCTCCATAAACATTATACAGAATTACAATTGAAAATAAAACAAGATATAATAAAGCAATTACTGGTAAAACTGTAACCTGAAGCACATGGCGTTAACCTAGTCTGAGAAACATCTAGACAAAGAACACAAATTTAACCAAACTCTGAAAACACAAGCAAGAACGATTAATATTATTGAAACAAAATATTCTCACCAAAAGGGTGATTAGATATTAGAAATTTACAAAATGAACACTTACGTATTGGCGTCTTTAGCCTGACCTGCCCATTTCTGCAGACAGCACAAGACTAACGGCCGCAGAACCACCGAACAGCTCGAACAATCTAGAAGCCGGTCAACCGGACCGAAGCTGCTGGAACACGGAACGAACGAAACCGGGCCAACGGCTACCAAAGTAAGCGGATCGCCGGGCGTGAGCGAATCTCAGGCAGCCTGGCAGACAACGACGAAAAAAAAACGAAACTGTACCGGTCCAAGACCCGGTACAACGTACAACAGCTATCAACAATGATGGCAAGCTAACAGACGGACGTTTAGCTCATAGACGTCAAGGGCAGTGGGGGTGCAAAGGTCACATCCTATTTCAGCCAACGTAAATAATGGATGTACAACAGCTATCAACCATGATGGCAAGCTAACAGACAGACGTTTAGCTCATAGACGTCAAGGGCAGTGGGTGTGCAAAGGTCACATCCTATTTCAGCCAACGTAAATAATGGATGTACAACAGCTATCAACCATGATGGCAAGCTAACAGACGGACGTTTAGCTCATAGACGTCAAGGGCAGTGGGGGTGCAAAGGTCACATCCTATTTCAGCCAACGTAAATAATGGATGTACAACAGCTATCAACCATGATGGCAAGCTAACAGACGGACGTTTAGCTCATAGACGTCAAGGGCAGTGGGGGTGCAAAGGTCACATCCTATTTCAGCCAACGTAAATAATGGATGTACAACAGCTATCAACAATGATGGCAAGCTAACAGACGGACGTTTAGCTCATAGACGTCAAGGGCAGTGGGGGTGCAAAGGTCACATCCTATTTCAGCCAACGTAAATAATGGATGTACAACAGCTATCAACCATGATGGCAAGCTAACAGACAGACGTTTAGCTCATAGACGTCAAGGGCAGTGGGTGTGCAAAGGTCACATCCTATTTCAGCCAACGTAAATAATGGATGTACAACAGCTATCAACCATGATGGCAAGCTAACAGACGGACGTTTAGCTCATAGACGACAAGGGCAGTGGGGGTGCAAAGGTCACATCCTATTTCAGCCAACGTAAATAATGGATGTACAACAGCTATCAACCATGATGGCAAGCTAACAGACGGACGTTTAGCTCATAGACGTCAAGGGCAGTGGGGGTGCAAAGGTCACATCCTATTTCAGCCAACGTAAATAATGGATGTACAACAGCTATCAACAATGATGGCAAGCTAACAGACGGACGTTTAGCTCATAGACGTCAAGGGCAGTGGGGGTGCAAAGGTCACATCCTATTTCAGCCAACGTAAATAATGGATGTACAACAGCTATCAATCATGATGGCAAGCTAACAGACAGACGTTTAGCTCATAGACGTCAAGGGCAGTGGGTGTGCAAAGGTCACATCCTATTTCAGCCAACGTAAATAATGGATGTACAACAGCTATCAACTATCATGGCAAGCTAACAGACGGACGTTTAGCTCATAGAGGTCAAGGGCAGTGGGGGTCCACGCGTCACTTCCTATCTCTGTCAACGGAAACAATAGATATATTACAGCTATCAACCATCATAACAAGCTAACATACGAACGTTTAGCTACTAGATGTCAAAGGCGTGTTAGGCAATGGCAGTGGGTGTCCACGGGCCACTTCCTATCTTTGTCAATGGAAACAATAGATGTATTACAGCTATCAATCATCATGCTAGCTATCAGAAGGACGTTTAGCTCATAGAGGTCAGGGGCAGTAAGCGTCCACGGGCCTCGTTGTATCTCATCCAACGGAAACAATAGATGTATTACAGCTGTCAATCATTATGGCAATTTAACAGACGGACATTTAGCTCATAGACGTCAAGGGCAGTGGGTTTTCACGGGTCACTGCCTATCTCAGCCAACGGAAAAAATAGATGTATGACAGCTATCAATCATCTTGGCAAGCTATTAGACGGACGTTTAGCTCATAGACGTCAAGGGCAGTAAGTATCTACGGGCCTCTTTCTTACTCAGCCAACAGAAACATTAGATTTATTACAGCTATCAATCATCATGGCCAGCTAACGGACGAACGTTTAGCTCATAGGCGTTAAGTGCCTTTCAGTCAAGGGTTGTGGGTGTGCATGGGCCACTTCCTATTATATGTATTATAGCAAGCTAACAGACGAACGTTTAGCTTATAGACGTCAAGGGCAGTGGGTGTGCACGGGCCACTTCCTATCTCATTCAACGGAAACAATAGATGTATTACAGCTACCAACCATTATAGCAAGATAACAGACGAACGTTTAGCTTATAGACGTCAAGGGCAGTGGGTGTGCACCGGCCACTTCCTATCTCATTCAACGGAAACAATATATGTATTACAGCTACCAACCATTATAGGATGCTAACAGACGAACGTGTAGCTCTTAGACGTTAAGTGCCTTGCAGTCAATGGTTGTGGGTGTCCACGGGCCACTTCCTATCTTATTCTACGGAAACAATAAATGTATTACAGCTACCAACCATTATAGCAAGCTAACAGACGAACGTTCAGCTTATAGACGTCAAGGGCAGTGGGTGTCCATGGGCCACTTCTTATCTCATTCAACGGAAACAATAGATGTATTACAGATATCAATCATCATGGCAAGCTAACAGACGGAAGTTTAACTCATAGACTTCAAGGGCAGTGGGTGTCCACGGGTCACTTCCTATCTCAGCCAACGAAAACAATAGATGTTTTACAGCTACCAACCATTATAGCAAGCTAACAGAGGAACGTTTAGCTCATAGACGTTCAGGGCCTTGCAGTCAAGGGTTGTGGGTGTTCATGGGCCACTTCCACCTGTCAGCTTGAGGAGCCAACTAACTCGCCCTGCGTACAACACCCTTGCCAATGGGTTATTCAGCTGCTGATTAAAGTGCTCTAGTATGGCTAAATAAAAGTCCAGTACATACTCCAGCAGTGTATGTCTCATAAGCAGGTTATGAGAGCAACTAATAGGGTCAGTGGCTCTCTCATGGCAACTCCACTACCTTGGCTCCCGATGCTGTACAGTATAGCTCCTCCAGAGATAAGACGCAGGAGGCACTAAGTAACGAAGGCAATAAGATGTTGAATGCACTGCACCTCCCCATTACGAAGGATCTCCCACGTTCGAACACGCGCTTAAAATTTCGATACCTTCCTCTACGTACTGATTTCCAGTTGAGCAGAACAAATGTCTCGCCCAAAACCTTCTGGGCCGTATCATGAATAGGTTTTGATGGACGAAATAAGTTCTTTATTAACGATCCGTCAATAACAGTTACTACCGTGGGGATATGTAACTTCTGGAAATATAAATTCATTATTATTCATTATTCATCTCTAAGACGCCGATCGTAGAGATATGGGCGAATATGAGGCATGAATGAGTGTAGATGAACGAGTGTAGTCATTGTTACTATCTGAGTTAGACTTAGCTCAGAAAGGACTATTTATTAATAGCCCAATAGCCAGGGCAACTATGGGACCTACAGCTTTTACGTGGAATCCGAACCACGTAGTGTTGGTCTGATTTTCAGCTAACTGACAAGTTTGACACTTAGTTCTCCTCTCAAATGGGGATTGACACTAGGTTAGTCATGTGATTGCGGAGAGTGTATCCAAACAATTGATCACGTAGTTTCAGAGGGCCTCTTGCGATGTTTTGCGGAGGTATTGGCTAGCATAAATAGAATCAGTGAGGCAGGTCTTAAATGGCTTGATGGATTGGATTTAGCTTTGTGACGGGAGATCACTTTATATTTGTATTAGTAAATACATGAATTTAAGATCCACTATAAAATATATGTAAGATATGTATACTCTAGAGGAGGTGTGACAGGGTGTGTTTTATTTATCGTACGTTTGTAGAGGGGGATGTTTGAGTCTTCGATCGTCTATTGCCCTAAACAAACCTTTAGTAATGAGTACTTATCATTTCTACAAGAGTACAGTCAGCCAGGCGTGAGATCGATGACGTTCCTCAAACTCTGACAGGTACCACGTTCAGTCACGGATCTGAGGAAACATGGTACCGGTCAGACGAGAGTTCGATGACGTTCCTCAAACTCTGACCGGTACCACGTCCAGTTACGGATCTGAGGAATCATGGTACCGGTCAGACGAGAGAGATCGATGCCGTTCCTCAAATTCTGACCAGTAGCACGTTCAGTTACGGATCTGAGGAATCATGGTACCGGTCAGACGAGATAGATCGATGACGTTCCTCAAACTCTGACCAGTAGCACGTTCAGTCACGGATCTGAGGAAACATGGTACCGGTCAGATGAGAGATCGATGACTTTCCTCAAACTCTGACCGGTACCACGTTCAGTCACGGATCTGAGGAAACATGGTACCGGTCAGACGAGAGATCGATGGCGTTCCTTAAACTCTAATCGGTACCACGTTCAGTCACGGATCTGAGGAAATATCGTATATTAGTAAGATGTTTGCTAAACAAAGAACGACAGTTACCATCGTTGACGAGTAATCTCCTGTTAGTTACCGGGAACTTAATCAACCCGTTTACAGTAAATATTAATTATAATATATTGAGTAGAATTTTTAAGTACAATATATAAATTGAATTTCTTAGGACCCCCCGGGCAGGGGTGAAGGAGACTTACATAAAAAATATATTTTTCCTTTTTAAACTCTTTTTTGATGATGAACAATGCATGTTCTCTTAAATATATTAATGTATTGGTTTTATCTATAAATATTCTTTTAACAAACCTTTTTCTTCATAAAAAATCCTTTTCAGTTATTGGCGAAACTGTAAAACAATGTGACATCACCATCACATTTTGCCTAATTGTAAATAAAATTAATTACAGAACAAACCTAGAAATTAAAGTATAAAGTAAGCCAACCGCCTGATTCAGAGTACGTCGTTAACTAAATGAATGATTAACCTTAACTATTGAAAAAAGAGAATAAGACTTTAATGGCTAAATTAGTACGTTAAAATTTAATTATTTTGTATACTTCAATTCAAAGAACACTTTCATATAAATAGAAAAAAATGATAACTTAAAATTGAAGCAATATTGAAGCAATTTATATTTATATTCCATAGAAATGTGTAAACATTTGTACGTTATTTGAGTTACTGTTGTACGTTATTTAAGTTACTGTCTGTTCCATTAAAAAATACTCTTAAAATTAAAAATAACGAATTTTGCATAAAGGTATGAAAGATAAAATATTTATATTGTTATTGTAAACCTAATGATAATTAGTTAAATATACAAAATTGTACATGTATTATTAGAGTGAATTACCAATATATTTTGTAATATTTTGATAAACGTCATTTTTAGTCAGGGCTTAATGTTGTTATTCCTCAGATCAAATAACATATAATGATGTCTGCTTAGATGTAATTATAACTCTTCTCTTTATTCTAAAAATAGTTTATTCTCGTTTTGAATAATTTTCAATTGTTTGAAATGTTAATATTATAATGATAATTAAAATTGTAAATAAAAACCAATTATGTATTTGTTGTAAGTGATAGTTGCCGAGAAGCTTTAATTACTGTATTGTCATGTAAAGGAGAGCGCCGTACATGACTAAACGCAATTCTGATACTGTCCCACTTGGCGGTTATTGCCTACCAATGAATTCCAGGCACTATAGTAGGTGTGGGATTCTCTCTTTAATTGCTACATTTGATGTAATTATTAGTATAATTAAAAACATTTAAATTTCTAAGACTTTGTCACACTAAAATTTAATTTAATTTAACTGTCACGATATGTAAACTGAGTTAGGCCTATTTATTATTCCGAAGAGCAGTTTTGGGTTGAGGAAAACCGAAGGCTATATTTTAAATAATTCACCCTTAAGCCAACTAAGTATTAGATTTATAAATATTCTAAAACTGAACAACATAGTTTTTTAATTGGGTATGATTTAGTTAGTTTTGTATTGTATATATTTTCTCTGATGGATAAAAAACATAATTTTTTATCTCTGTAAATAATTAAAAAATAGTACATTTTTTATATTCTTTAGAATAGTGAACAATTCATACATCAGAGTTCCAAAAAGAGGCTTACTTCAGAATAACTGTCTGTACGAGTTAGTTAGGCCTACCGCTCACTAACGTTTAAATCGATTTTTAAGGGGAAATGAGTGTAACGCTTTTTACTAGGATTAAACCTCAAATATTTTCCCTGTACATGCGTAAGAAGGATATAGGCTATTTAACATTCAAACCAACACTTTTGACTTCGCCCGCATTCATATAATTCTTTGTCATATTACACATTCTGTGATATTACTCTTTGTAAAATTACACACTTTTCATATTGTTCTTGGTTATATTAAATATTTGTCGTATTATTATTGGATATTACACCTTTTGACGTAGACTATTATTCTTAAAGAATATGCTATATTTTGCTCTGACGTCAATTGTTTTTAGTTTTGTCTCTGATACTGTAATTTTTATCTGTATCAGATTTGCGTACCGAACTGTTCCAAAAAGCAAAGTTATTAGTATTGTAACATAAATTTAAAAACATACTACCAACTTTCTTTTAATTTCGATAAAAACGATTTCATAGTAAACACAAAGCTGTAATGGTTGCAGAGGTTCGGCAACATTCCCGTGACGGGGGAGGTGGACGAGGCGACGGAGACGCTGATGGCAGGTGCTCGCTGTGGGGTGTCCGACCTGCAGGACCCCGAGACCAGCCGGAGGAAACGGTTCGCGATCTATTCCGGCCCAAGGTGGGACCACACGGACCTTACCTGGAGGTAAGTATCTCCTGATATATATTACTGAGTCAGCTCCAAAGTTATTCTGTTATATTTTGGATTAACACTGGTTATGAAATCATAATCGGTTGGTTGAGTTGCCTCGTTCGATACCTAGAAGCATCGGTCCACCCAATGCCTGTTAGACAATCAAGGCGGTTGGTTGTAAGAGCCAAATGTTAGATAAGGTGGATCGGCTCTTACAACCAAGAGTGTTTTGTAGAGATGTGTGTATTTAGTAGTGGACAAGTCGTGTCATGAGGTTGATGGGTGGAAGGGATGTGTGTTATACGTTATACATGGGGGCGTGTAACTTGTTACCTTTGTTTGTAACAATACTCTTTATCATATCCTTACTTGCAAATAGATATCTCATGTAATAGGAATATTTGTGCCAGTAATCTGTTTAGTTTGTGAGGTCTCCAACACAGCTGGTTTTAACAGCATTACATTTACGTGGGACTACACTAGCGCTCCACGTGGGCCACAAAAACAGCTGGTAATTCGATACACAAAGTATACCATTGGATGATAAATATATGTTTGTGATAAAATCAATGGTTGCACTAACCAAGTTCTAAAACTAAGACTGTCCCACCGAGTATAGAAATATAGAATATAGAATACTTGTAAGTAAATCACGCAACTAAGAATAAAATTTGATAGGCGTTATTTCTTAAATTGTGATTATAATTTAGTTTTACCATTGATTTTATACAATCGTAAGTAATAATATAATCAAAAGTTTTACTAAATACACTTCTTATTAGATATTTATTTACAAAAATAAACCTGGCAGAGGTTTTATTATTAGTATTTATTTTGACTTAATTTAAATCATCAATCATTTGTAATATATTTCAATCAAATCGATCCAGATGCACTGAATAAAGTGTAAATCGACTCCTACCTTAAGTAATCACTACCCATATTGACCACGTGTTACCTAAGATAATTACAGGTCCTAAGTTGACCACAGAATCTACTCAAGGTAATCACAGGTGACTTCCTAAGTTCTGTCCACCACAGATCCTATCTACCCAAACAAATCACAAATACTCTAAGGTCACCACGGTTGCTACCAAAGACAATCCCACATTTTGACCACGCATCCTACCCAAGGTAGTCACGTTAACCACGTTTTATAATCGAGGTAATTACGGGTGGATACCAAAGTTGACCATCGGTGATACTCAAGGTAATCACAGGTACTACCCAAGTTGACCATGGGTTCTACCCAAAATAATCACAGACACTACCCAAGTTAATCACAGGTGGTACCCAAGGTAACTGGTACAACCCATGTTGATCACGTGTTGAATGTATGTACCTGTTCTTAAAAGATCTATTACTTACAAATAATAGTGACTTTATAAAATTGCAACTTGCTCATCTAAATCATGTATCTGTATATTATAATACTCTGGTAATTGGTTATTTTAGTGTAATTATTTATTATCAATTTATTTTTCAATCATTTTTTTATATTTATTAGGAATAACATTAATTTGTTTCTAAATATGTTTTAACATCAGCTTTAATTCACGCAATAAAATCATATCCTATAAACAACAAATACATTCATTGGTAAATAATTGTTTAGCGCTTATGTACTGTGATGCCAAAATGGATGAGTCCAAACTGCTTAGACAGGTGAGAACAAACTACATTACTCATATAAAAAACTGAGGCCAAAGTAATGTGTGAATTGCTGAGGTCAAACTGGTAGACTACGTGAGCCTAAACTACCCCGAACATACATGTTTATGAGGCCAAGCTACTGTCAGGTGAGTGAGCCCAATCTACTTTGAACGTCTAAAGTTCAAACAATCCAACAGCTTTAAGGAATATTTACAAAAACCATGCTTTGTAACGTAATTTACTCAGTTTTTAAAAATGCGTATCTTTCTGTGTATAAATAAAACTCTTCCATTGTAGAATATAAGTATGGTAAGCCTATGCCTAACTATGTTAAATTTTAACCGATTTGAGAATAACAATATTTTAACAAAAATTATGATTTTGGAAAACGTTTCAAGTAGAAATTCAATATTTTAGTAGACCCCCAATTTAATAAGTGAATAATTTTATTTCGCTGTAAAAAGTATACTTTTCTAAACAAATATTACTATTTTTTTTACAAAAACAAAAGGCATAAAAACGTGTTAAGAAATAAAATACAGCAGTAATACCGGTACTGACTGGAAAATTGACAATTGTTGAAAAGAATTGGCCTTTCTGCTCAACATACATTCAGACAGAAAAGGTCCGGGCGTAGCCAACTGTGAGGAGGCGGCAGGCGGGAGGAAGGGGTAATTCCGGTTGAAAATACTACGAAAACTTACTGTACAGGAAATTATTCAAGGAACTATATTGTACTCTGTCCGGCGGATTAAACCTCCTTAACCTAAAAAAACTGGACGTAGTTCCAACTTCTCTCGCCAGTGTCGCATGACTTCTATATTTTCTTTCCCTTTAGAGCCCTCTTAATAAATGCGTTCCTCATCTAGCCATAACCATCGTGACAAGGTCACACGTACTGATGTACGCCTCCATGAAGGAGCACGCTCTTTGACTTGACACTTTTGGGGCAGTACTACTCAATACTCATAACATATACTTTACGGTTGTCTTATGTTATTTAATGACTATTTACTAAAAAATCTTATTCAAAACCCAAGAAAATACAAGTCATAAATAACTCTGTGCTAAAAATGCCACTGGCGTAGACAGTAAAAAAATCTCTGCAACTCTCTTTATACATTTTGAGATCATTACATTGCAATGTTCAAGTTGTTAACGTTCCAATGACCAATAAGTTAGTATCATGTTAAATCCCCAAAGTTATTTTGACTTATGTTTCAGAAAAGATAGTTTTATTTTATTTTTTTAATATTTATTATTTAAACTATATCTTTTTAATTTAAAATTTTAGAAATTGATTAAGGACATTTGTTTACTTACTTTATTCCGAAAAGAAAAATCGTATAGAAAAATGTAAGTCTGATGAATTTATAAAAGTTTCATTTGTTATTTTATAAATATCCAATCTTATTATGTAAACTAAAAATAATAATGAATTTATTGGAATCGTTCTGAACAGCTCTTTTACCCAGCTTAATTCTTACGATGTAGTATCAAAATACTTTTTACCATGACATTCGAAAAATGTACATTTTTCAGCCATAAGGCATAGGCTGTCATCTTTATTTTAATATATGAAAAATCATATGGCTGTTTAAGCGCTGTTTACATCAAAAAAGATTTTGTCTGCTCATACTAGCCAGTAGTTTTGCTTGACGGAATTCTTAGCTTACCCAAAACAGAAAACTACTAAGTTTAAGTTTTGTCCTTTATTACTAGTAAAATATTTTTGAATATTATTTAGGAATAAAAAATTTTCATAACTAATTTAGTTTTCAGAATATTAAAATGATTTTTATTTCATACATTATTCTTCTTTACTGTACACAGAAACGTTGTAATAACAACTTTAGTATAACTAAAATTGTCTTATTCTTTCCCTTTACATAGAACGTAAAACAATATTTAAATAAGGCAATAATATTATTGATATCTGTTAGTAAAAATAAATTATAATTTTGTAACATTGGTAACTTGCTAGAACTCAATATGCTTTGTCATTCAACTTTAGTATTAAGTTTAATGATTGTGTATTTAAAAGTAGTCTAAAAGAATATCGTGTATTTTGCAAGTCGTCTAATTTATAAATATTATAGTCTTTTAAATTAGTTTAAAAGTTCATTTACTGTGGTATATTTATAAGCGAATGTTTAAATTTGTAACTAAATTATTCATTTGAGCAGTATCTGTTGATTTTGAAGATTTACTTATCTTTTAAGTTACACAATCAATTTGTTACACAAAAATTAATTGATCTCGGAAAATCGTTAAAGAAGTACTGTACGTATCACTTCTCGTTGCTAGTTTGCTCTTAGCTCTATAGGTAGCAGCAGCTGTGGCGGCCCTATGTAGTTTCCCGATTTGCCACTAGGGAGAACTACTTGTTTATTGATGATAGTTTATGTTACCACTGTTACCAGTCAGTTTGTATATGAGATTTTTTCACACTATTTTGAAGCTCTAGTAATTTTTATAAATACATATAACCAATTTTATCCCCATTTTACTATTACAATAATTATTATAAGTAGTTATTTAAAATAACTGCTTATAATTTTCAGTCCACGTAATTATGAAGGAAGGTTATTTTATGTAGTACTTCTCAAGTATATTATATTAATTAATCAAACATTATCATTAATTAATTAACGCTCATTTTAATGAAACCCATGAGACTAACAGAACTTGTTTAGGTGATTCTCGTCGTTATGGACCAAATTCAATAGTTGTTATTTATATCTCAAATAAATTGTAGCATCTAAACATTAATGTTTTCTTAGTTATGAACTAAGGACAACGTTGTTTTAGAAAGCGTCTGTAATAATTCCATTATTGGACTATTATTCTAATTTATAATGGGTCAACTGCTTTTTAATTTGTTTTATATATGTTGTTTCTTTTCAAAATGATATGTTTCTTTGTCTGGACTCATAATATTACTACGCTGTACTACACCAATCAGTTTCGTCTGTCAGCTTGAATAACGACCTCAGTGCCATCTTTAGACTCTTTAGTTATCCTCCAGTCCTCTTGTGTATTTCTCATTTTTGTGTGTTAGATTTTAAAATATCAATACAAATTTCGAAATAAAATGTTGATGAATGTTTACAGTCCTCAATTAGACTTTGCTGAAATTAGTCGTTTATTTAACATTTATTGTAACGGAAAATTGTATTGTTAATAATTGTTTCATATAGGAAGAAGAAATTGGACTATACAGAATATAAGAAATTTGCTGTATAAAATGGGCAAATAAAGCTATGTAAAATGCTGCCTCCATTTTTTTCTCCCAATAAGGCTTTTTAATATCTTCAAGCAATGACGAACGTTGTGTGGTCGGGGCATGGCGTCAACGTTTAGATCAGCTAGTTTAGAACCTTGAACGCCAGCCAACGAAAGGAAGGAGACGCTGTATCAGCAGAGGACTCACCATCGGTCCACTGCGGATGTAGATACAGCAGGCAGTGACAGTGCACTGTGCCATGTGGCAATCAGCTGTTCGCCACCCACACTCGCCCACTAACATTTCTCAGTAAACAGGAATAAACCCTCATTTCCTAAAATTAAGGATGATTTATATTCAGAAAAAGTCAAACTTCTGATCCTAAATTGTAAAGAATATCTTCATTCTCAAAAATTAAAATGACGAAAAATCAGTTTTTATAAGAATTGATTATTAAATATGTTAAGAAATTAAGGCAATAATATGGCTTTCTTGGCTTACAGAGGGTTCTCTCGAGGAACAATAGACGTTCATGAAAGAAGACAAAAAAAGGTAGTAATGTGTTTATTCTACCAAGTTAGTTATGGACTGTAAAGGTACAAACTGGCCGTCGCCTACGGTATTACTGCAACTACTGTAAGACCCCAACAATGAAACTAGATTTTAATTCAGTTTGAACTATCGGAAATTTGTTGTTTAACAAATTTTAAAAGACTTAATAAACATTGAAAAACGTCTAATTTTTAATCTTTTACTCAAACACTTCGGAGTTTGAATTCTGGGTCTTGACAGCTGAAAATAGATGAGTCTATAGGCTACTAAAGAAACCATGAAATTGAAACATAAAGTAGGCAACCAAGGAAGAATTATTAAAATTCAAATATCACCAAATCACTAACCCAAACATGACATGTACAAAAGAAAGTTATTTTTGCACAACTTTGATAAAAAATAATTGTAATTTTGTGTCAGGCACATAGCTCTTTTTACATTAATATTGCTAGTTGATAATCATTTAATGTAGTAGTAAAAATGTAGTTATCACAATACTACCAAGGTATCACATATGTTTTCGCACCTTATATAGCCTACTACCTATGAAACTTTGTCATTTCTACTACCTGTGAAAACGTCAACAAAATAATGAAAAAAGAATCATCGAGTAATAATGATACTTTCAGAGTAAATAAAATAAACTTTACGGTTTGCCATTTTCGAATAGTTTTAAGCTATTCCAATATTGTATTTACATTGGTTTTCATTATAAAATGCAAAAACGTTTATCTTATTTTTAGTTTATTTTGAAAAGTATTATTTAATAAGTTTTATTGTGTAGCATTGTGAAAAATATCGTTCAAAACTCTTGTGAAATTAAGATTTTCCAGTATTCATAGATGACTGGAAGATCCAGCTTGCGCGCTTCAAGTCGGTTTAGTATTCATGCAATTTCACCACTAGATGAGAAATTTACTACAAACAACTGTAGTAATTAAATATTTTGTTGCAAGCAAACACTCAGAAGTCAATCAAAACAACATGTATTGTGCGCCATCAATGTTTTATAATTGAAAATATGGACATTTCGATGTCAATGGTTTTGGCGGTGTCGATGGTGCATATCGATTGTTTCACAATATCACACACTCTACATTTAAAATTCGAGTTTTCAATGATTCGATGGGCTTCATTCCATCCACGACTCACTACTGTAACATTGAGGTTAACGATATTTGTATTGATAGACGAACTAACGGCTGTAGTACAATCGGACATTGCAGAACATAAGAACATTATCTTCGTTCTGCTGTAACCGATATTTGTATTGATAGACGAACTAACGGCTATAGTACAATCGGACATTGCAGAACATCATGAACATTATCTTCGTTCTGCTGTAACCGATATTTGTATTGATAGACGAACTAACGGCTATAGTACAATCGGACATTGCAGAACATCATGAACATTATCTTCGTTCTGCTGTAACCGATATTTGTTTTGGAAGACGAACTAACGGCTGTAGTATAGTCGGACATTGCAGAACATCATGAACATTATCTTCGTTCTGCTGTAACCGATATTTGTTTTGGAAGACGAACTAATGGCTGTAGTATAGTCGGACATTGCAGAACATCATGAACATTATCTTCGTTCTGCTGTAACCGATATTTGTTTTGGGAGACGAACTAACGGCTGTAGTACAATCGGACATTGCAGAACATCATGAACATTATCTTCGTTCTGCTGTAACCGATATTTGTTTTGGAAGACGAACTAACGGCTGTAGTATAGTCGGACATTGCAGAAAAGTATGAACATTATCTTCGTTCTGCCGTAACCGATATTTGTATTGATAGACGAACTAACGGCTGTAGTACGATCGGACATTGCAGAACATTATGAACATTATCTTCGTTCTGCTGTAACATTGAGGTTAACGATATTTGTTTTGGGAGACGAGCTAACGGCTATAGTACAATCGGACATTGCAGAACATCATGAACATTATCTTCGTTCTGCTGTAACCGATATTTGTTTTGGAAGACGAACTAACGGCTGTAGTATAGTCGGACATTGCAGAACAGTATGAACATTATCTTCGTTCTGCTGTAACCGATATTTGTATTGATAGACGAACTAACGGCTGTAGTATAGTCGGACATTGCAGAACATTATGTACATTATCTTCGTTCTGCTGTAACCGATATTTGTATTGATAGACGAACTAACGGCTGTAGTACGATCGGACATTGCAGAACATTATGAACATTATCTTCGTTCTGCTGTAACCGATATTTGTATTGATAGACGACCTAACGGCTGTAGTACAATCGGACATTGCAGAACATTATGTACATTATCTTCGTTCTGCTGTAACCGATATTTGTATTGATAGACGAACTAACGGCTGTAGTACAATCGGACATTGCAGAACATTATGAACATTATCTTCGTTCTGCTGTAACCGATATTTGTATTGATAGACGAACTAACGGCTGTAGTACGATCGGACATTGCAGAACATTATGAACATTATCTTCGTTCTGCTGTAACCGATATTTGTATTGATAGACGAACTAACGGCTGTAGTACGATCGGACATTGCAGAACATTATGAACATTATCTTCGTTCTGCTGTAACCGATATTTGTATTGATAGACGAACTAACGGCTGTAGTACAATCGGACATTGCAGAACATTATGTACATTATCTTCGTTCTGCTGTAACCGATATTTGTATTGATAGACGAACTAACGGCTGTAGTACAATCGGACATTGCAGAACATTATGAACATTATCTTCGTTCTGCTGTAACCGATATTTGTATTGATAGACGAACTAACGGCTGTAGTACGATCGGACATTGCAGAACATTATGAACATTATCTTCGTTCTGCTGTAACCGATATTTGTATTGATAGACGAACTAACGGCTGTAGTACAATCGGACATTGCAGAACATCATGAACATTATCTTCATTCTGCTGTAACCGATATTTGTTTTGGAAGACGAACTAACGGCTGTAGTATAGTCGGACATTGCAGAACAGTATGAACATTATCTTCGTTCTGCTGTAACCGATATTTGTATTGATAGACGAACTAACGGCTGTAGTACAATCGGACATTGCAGAACATCATGAACATTATCTTCGTTCTGCTGTAACCGATATTTGTTTTGGAAGACGAACTAACGGCTGTAGTATAGTCGGACATTGCAGAACAGTATGAACATTATCTTCGTTCTGCTGTAACCGATATTTGTATTGATAGACGAACTAACGGCTGTAGTACAATCGAACATTGCAGAACATCATGAACATTATCTTCGTTCTGCTGTAACCGATATTTGTATTGATAGACGAACTAACGGCTGTAGTACAATCGGACATTGCAGAACATTATGTACATTATCTTCGTTCTGCTGTAACATTGAGGTTAACGATATTTGTTTTGGGAGACGAACTAACGGCTATAGTACAATCGGACATTGCAGAACATCATGAACATTATCTTCGTTCTGCTGTAATCGATATTTGTATTGATAGACGAACTAACGGCTATAGTACAATCG
Source organism: Stictocephala bisonia (assembly GCA_035578905.1). Taxonomy (NCBI): domain Eukaryota; kingdom Metazoa; phylum Arthropoda; class Insecta; order Hemiptera; family Membracidae; genus Stictocephala; species Stictocephala bisonia. Next base: position 3,647,567 of record JAQJVL010000013.1, read on the forward strand.
GACATTGCAGAACATCATGAACATTATCTTCGTTCTGCTGTAACCGATATTTGTATTGATAGACGAACTAACGGCTATAGTACAATCGGACATTGCAGAACATCATGAACATTATCTTCGTTCTGCTGTAACCGATATTTGTTTTGGAAGACGAACTAACGGCTGTAGTATAGTCGGACATTGCAGAACAGTATGAACATTATCTTCGTTCTGCTGTAACCGATATTTGTATTGATAGACGAACTAACGGCTGTAGTATAGTCGGACATTGCAGAACATTATGTACATTATCTTCGTTCTGCTGTAACCGATATTTGTATTGATAGACGAACTAACGGCTGTAGTACGATCGGACATTGCAGAACATTATGAACATTATCTTCGTTCTGCTGTAACCGATATTTGTATTGATAGACGACCTAACGGCTGTAGTACAATCGGACATTGCAGAACATTATGTACATTATCTTCGTTCTGCTGTAACCGATATTTGTATTGATAGACGAACTAACGGCTGTAGTACAATCGGACATTGCAGAACATTATGAACATTATCTTCGTTCTGCTGTAACCGATATTTGTATTGATAGACGAACTAACGGCTGTAGTACGATCGGACATTGCAGAACATTATGAACATTATCTTCGTTCTGCTGTAACCGATATTTGTATTGATAGACGAACTAACGGCTGTAGTACAATCGGACATTGCAGAACATTATGTACATTATCTTCGTTCTGCTGTAACATTGAGGTTAACGATTTTGTATTGATAGACGAACTAACGGCTGTAGTACAATCGGACATTGCAGAACATAAGAACATTATCTTCGTTCTGCTGTAACATTGAGGTTAACGATATTTGTTTTGGGAGACGAACTAACGGCTGTAGTACAATCGGACATTGCAGAACGTCATGAACATTATCTTCGTTCTGCTGTAACCGATATTTGTATTGATAGACGAACTAACGGCTGTAGTACAATCGGACATTGCAGAACATCATGAACATTATCTTCGTTCTGCTGTAACCGATATTTGTTTTGGAAGACGAACTAACGGCTGTAGCACAGTCGGACATTGCAGAACAGTATGAACATTATCTTCGTCTGCTGTAACCGATATTTGTATTGATAGACGAACTAACGGCTGTAGTAGCCTACAATCGGTTTTTGTCCCTATGGATGTGGGGAGAATTCATGGGGGACGTCAAATGCACTTGCACTCAGGGTTGCCAAACGTCCCGGTTTTTAAATTATATTTCCGCGTCCTGATTGACTTAACTCCGGACATTGGTTATCCCACATTTTATGAATTTATCGTATTTCCAAATATTAGACTTACATAACATGAACAAATAATATACTAAACATGACAAAAACATAACAAAGTTTTGTACAACTTTATTTTTTAGTAACTTGAGTGAGTTAGTGATGTCATACATCCTACAAGCATGTCAGTACAGAGGTCATAAGACACTTTAAATAGTTAATATTAGAACGTGATTACGTTTTATTTTTACAGTAACTTGAGTGAGTTAATGATGTCGTACACCCTGCAAGTATGTCAGTACAGACAGAGGTCATAAGACACTTAAAATAGTAAATATTAGAACGTGATTGTTTTATTTTTACAGTAACTTGAGTGAGTTAGTGATGTCATACATCCGGCAAGTATGTCAGTACAGACAGAGGTCATAAGACACTTAAAATATTTAATATTGGAATGTGATTAAGTTTTATTTTTACAGTAACTTGAGTGAGTTAGTGATGTCATACATCCGGCAAGTATGTCAGTACAGACAGAGGTCATAAGACACTTTAAATAGTTAATATTAGAACGTGATTAAGTTTTATTTTTATAGTAACTTGAGTGAGTTAGTGATGTCATACATCCGGCAAGTATGTCAGTACAACAGACAGAGGTCAAAAGACACTTTAAATAGTTAATATTAGAACGTGATTAAGTTTTATTTTTATAGTAACTTGAGTGAGTTAGTGATGTCATACATCCTGCAAGTATGTCAGTACAGACAGAGGTCATAAGACACTTAAAATAGTTAATATTAGAACGTGATTAAGTTTTATTTTTACAGTAACTTGAGTGAGTTAGTGATGTCATACATCCGGCAAGTATGTCAGTACAGACAGAGGTCATAAGGCACTTTAAATAGTTAATATTAGAACGTGATTAAGTTTTATTTTTACAGTAACTTGAGTGAGTTAGAGATGTCATACATCCTGCAAGTATGTCAGTACAGACAGAGGTCATAAGACACTTTAAATAGTTAATATTAGAATGTGATTAAGTTTTATTTTGAAACGTTCAGTTTAGAAACAGGAGGGTTACAGTTTACTGTCTTGTTGTGTTAAATTTGCTCCTACAAACAAAGGCTAAATTAACTGATCTTGAACTGAGAAGTGACATCCACACTCACAGAACTAGGCAGAGGCACATGATCGACATTCCTTATGTTAGATTAAGACATACCCAGAGAGGTCCTTTTATTCTTGGCTGTAGACTAATGAAAAAATTGTCTTGTACAGCTCGGAACCTGTCAGATTCTAAATTTAAAAGAGGTGTGGTGGGTCTATTATTGGCAAATCCTTTATACTCATTCCAAGAGTTTTTCGACCTGCCGAACACTACTGTAAGTAGCTTTTTTTAATAATATAGGTTAAGAAAGATACTCAATTACAAATTGCTTGTAACCTGCTAGGTTAAGTGTAGTCTTAATCATAATTGGTTTTTGACGTTTCCAATTGCATGCATTGTACCATGTTTAAAGGAATAAATTCTTCTTATTCTTCTTATTCTATTCTATTCTTAAGAGTGTGTGGTACAATATTTGAATTTGGCTAGTAAAATAAAGTGAATAGTAAAACATTTGTATATGGCTACTATAAACAAGTGAGTGGAACAATATTAGAGATATGTCCATATATGGCTACTATAAACAAGTGAGTGGAACAATATTAGAGATATGTCCATATTCTCCACGTTGAAATGTTCTGGCTAATGAAACAGTTACAAGTTGTGATATATTTCCCTTAATTTAATGGAACATTTGGCTTGATATAAACAATTAATTATGGATAGTTATGTAGTGCCTTATACCGGATAACAAGATATGAAATCATGTCTTTGAAATTGTAGCGGCAAGCAATGCTAAAGTCATAATGATCTAACCTTACTTCGTTGCTTAAGAAATTATACACATATGAGAAGATAAACTTAAAAAATACAGATTATGGTCAAAACAATAAGCAAGTTTATTAAAAGCATATTAAACAAGGTAATTTTGGAAAATTAGGTGCTTTTTGGTAATTTTGTTGCATATTAGAATTATGCTATCAAACTTGTCGCTACAAAGAACATAGTTACCGGCCAGTACCAACCACGGCAACTAAACTCGTTCCCAAAACGTTCCTGACGGACGCTGATCCAAGATAACACGTCGTTGACATTATAGCTGATCATAATTCTTGAATTTTTACAAATCTTCCAAGTATTTTTTTCCCAATGTTTTGGTACAAACTATTTAGAAAAACAACAGGTGCATGTATGCAGAAGCTGTTAAATGACTAACCTGGGTTTAAAAGGAGAGTTAGATTGGAACTTATATAGACTTAAACATAAAAATAATCAGACAGACCAAAAGTTCTAACGGCTTGTAGGTGATCTTACAACAACGGTAGAACAGTTCTAACGTCTTGTAGGTGATCTTACAACAACGGTAGAACAGTTCTAACGTCTTGTAGGTGATCTTACAACAACGGTAGAACAGTTCTAACGTCTTGTAGGTGATCTTACAACAACGGTAGAACATTTCTAACGTCTTGTAGGTGATCTTACAACAACGGTAGAACATTTCTAACGTCTTGTAGGTGATCTTACAACAACGGTAGAACAGTTCTAACGTCTTGTAGGTGATCTTACAACAACGGTAGAACAGTTCTAACGTCTTGTAGGTGATCTTACAACAACGGTAGAACAGTTCTAACGTCTTGTAGGTGATCTTACAACAACGGTAGAACATTTCTAACGTCTTGTAGGTGATCTTACAACAACGGTAGAACATTTCTAACGTCTTGTAGGTGATCTTACAACAACGGTAGAACATTTCTAACGTCTTATAGGTGATCTTACAACAACGGTAGAACAGTTCTAACGTCTTGTAGGTGATCTTACAACAACGGTAGAACATTTCCAGTTATCCACGTTTAACTTATCAAATACTCCATCGTTAAACAGATCTGCAAAAATAATATCTATAGCTCAGTCACTTTTACCATGCTGAGTGTTAAGACGTTCATAGCTTCTATGAACCGAACCCAAAAATAAAAACCTTTTTGATTTCTGTAACTATTTCATCTATTTAGGAGACCAGGTCATAACCTCTGCTCTAACTAGCGCCTCAACTCAGTAGCCCTGTATCTTGTTACAGTCGAGAACGAAATTGACAGCTCGACAGATAAACAAGATGGCGGCTATGGTGACGTCATGCGTTTATTGACACGTTATTTGTCTGCGGCGGCCAGAAGTGCCTTGGGAGAGGTTTGGTTGCGTTCCCAGCTCAGTGGGAATCACTCGTTCAATTTGATCAGTAGTCGACTACACCGTAATCGCCATCGATTGGGCTAAAGTTGCCGTATTTATTTATATACTACTATTATTACTATTAATTATTATGTACCTATAACATGAAACTATATGGAGGAATATATTATTGATTATTTCAATAATATTAACTATTTCAATTAAAATAATTTTAACAGTCTTTGTAGAAAAAAGAATAAAAACAATATTTACCTACCCATTTTTTATTGTTTACTAAGGCCTGACTTAATAAAATCAGCAAGGTATCGGCCATGCGCTGACGGGCGTCTTTACGAACCTACCGACTCATCTTACGGACGTCCTTACAAACCTACCAGTCCAAATGACGGACGTCCTTACAAACCTACCCGTCCAACTGACGTACGTCCTTACGAACCTACCCGTCCAACTGACGGACGTCCTTACGAACCTAAACTACCCGCACATCTGAGGGACGTTTTAACGAACCCACCCGTCCAACTAACGGACATTTTACGAACTTACCTGTCCAACTAACGGACGTTCTCCCGAATCTATCCGTCCACCTGACGGACGGCCTTACGAACCTACTCATCCATCTGACGGTCGTTCTTAGGAAACTACCCGTCAAACTGACGGACATCTTGAGAACCTATATGTTCAAATGGTGGACTTCTTACGAACCTACCTTATGACTAACGAACATATCCATATATCCAAACGAACCTACTTGTACAACCGACGGACATCTTACGAATGTATCTGTATACCTGACGGACATCTTACGAACCTACTCGCCACCTGACGGACATCCTTACCAACCTACTCGTCCAATTGTCGAACGTCCTTACGTACCTACCTGTCAGGGGAGCCGGTCACTCAATCGCTCCACGTCTTCCAATCCACCAGTGACGGAATACTGTATCTAAATATTGCCTCACTTGAACAGCATAGTGTGACGTCTTATTGGACAAATCCTGTTTGGAAGTCAGCGCCAAGACTATCTTGTAGAGCAGGAACTATCTCATTTTTGAGCATATCTTGATACTTAAACTTATACCTTGTTGGTATTTAAATTTCTCTTCAACTATTCCTCAGTAAATATTCCCTTCATCTTGTAACTTTCTGTTATTCATAAGTACAATGTATTAAACATTTTTAAAACTTGAACAGCAATTACTTCCGACTGGATCGACCTTTTTAAGTCCAGTTTACGGCATTGTTTTTAGTTTAACTAGACCTTTAAATGGTGTACAAATCAACAACATAGGCTGCCATTGCAGATTTTCTTCTTACTCCTAACGGGCTGTCCCCCAAAGATGACTTCTGATCACCGTGTACATAGAAAAGTAGCTTACTATTTCCAGTAATGGTATGCCAAATTTGGTTGTGATATCTCTTGGCTTTAAAAGTTATAAAGTCGTCCTAAGACTTAATTGTTACCCCGTATAGTTAAAAGTTTAGTTATTTATTAAAATTAATTTAAATTTAACTGCAACGAAACTATTATAATTAGCATGATTATGAAAAAAACCTTTCTTATTTTAATACTAATAAGTACGTTAGTTCTGGATACTTTTTCCTGTCATTGTTTTCTATTTTTGATCATAAAAATTGCAATCAATTAAAATAATTCATACTTGGACATACGTAATTTTGATATTTTTCCCTGAGCCATCTTTTTAAAAACAAAATATGTTTTTCTGTTTTGGATTAAAGACATGTTTTGGAATTTAAATGGTGACTTCCAATGTTGTGTAGTTTTGACGGTATTCGTGCAATATTTTTGACCGTTTGTTCTTTTTTATGAACTTTCAACACTCTAATTTAAAAAATAAACTTTCGGTAAAAAGTTGATTTTTCTAACTGCATGAAAACAGCTGGAGTTTTATGCGCCTCTTAAACGGTATGTAGTTAGATTTTGTTTTCAAGTTAAAACTATGAAAACATCGTTTCCCTCTGTCCATGGGTTCGAGCACGTGCCTAGTGTAGGGTGACCAATTACGACTGGGGATTGTTAGCGGGGCTTTATGTGCAGTCGCGGCGCCGGCAGACGATAACACCCTCCCGCCACCCTCACATCTCCCTAGGTTATGGACCAATCGTACCTTATGGTGTTTACATCTTCCTCACACCACCATAAATGAAATGATAATAAGTGCGGGATCAAGCGGCTGTGAACACCCCTCTGTCTCACTGGCGGAGTGACAATTATCATCAATAGGAGAATACTTCACATGTATCACGATCTTGCTACGCTGCTTACTGTGCCCGTCCGCGTTAATTTTTTTTATTTGTAAAACTCGTCCCAGCTTTCCATTTGAAAAAGTAAGCTGATGATACCGGCTGTTCATTAAAAAGTAAGCTGATGATACCGGCTGTTCATTAAAAAGTAAGCTGATGATACCGGCTGTTCATTAAAATTGGCCAGCTAATGATACCGCTTGTTCAATTGCCCATTGTCTATTGATGAGAAGTCGGCTTCCTCCTCTTTTTCAATGAACATTATTAAGACGTCCCCACTTCTTCAAGATTCGTTTCCGCTTATATTTTCAAAATTCAGTTGTAATAGTTTTATAAACTAAAATATTGTCATATATTAATATAATTAATGTTGAGAAGATACCTTAGCTTATCATATTTTGTCTGGCCATTCACTATAAACATGCTTTGACATATTTATGACGAGGCCGTTTATGAAATTGCCCAATGGGGTCGGAGACGTGTTGTTGCCGACGTGACGGGCACGTAGCGCCGCCATCTTGTAAACACGTCCGCACACGCGGACTGTGACTGCTCAGACGACACGAAAGATAATCCCTCGACAAAGGCATATTCCTCTAGTTTTAAACAGATGGACAGCTTAACATAAGAAAATAAATAAAGTTACTAGAACGAATTCTTTCGTTTGTCAGGATAAATATTTATTACCGACACAACATTTTTATAGAACTGCTGCAAGTAATATTTCCATTTACAATGTACTTTATGTTAAATTTACCTATAAACCTAAACATATCTTGAGTACTATATATGTATAAAAAGTGTCGAAAATACTGTAAACGTATTTACTTAAAAAGCTGCTGTCAGTAGGCCAGCTTGGACTGTGTCCGTAAATGACAATGTTAAATGCTATGGCATCAGACCTTCAGGTTTACACTGGTGCTGCAAACCACGATGTCGGCAGCAGAGTATAAAACACTTTGAAACCGGCTGTAATTTTTGGTTGTTGCAGTCCGAATCGGTGTATTGGTAACCAAAATTTGTTTAGCAACCAAAGTCAGAAAAGATCAAAGGCGGTTGGTTGCAGAAACCTTGGTCGGCAACTGATGTTGCAGTGACAATTTCGGCCTGCAACCAACTCCCTCTACCTAATATTTAAAATTTGTTTACTTATACTTAAACTGAAATTTTTTAATTTCTACTTTATTCTGTCCTTTTGTTAGTTTTCAGACACAAACATTAATTGTTCATTTACACCGCAATGAATAAATCTACGCCCTTAATGGGTTTTCTCGAACAGTATTACCAGTCTAAAGAGTTATCTGTATATTGTCCTCACAAACCTCTGGCACTATCAGTGATGTTGCAGCCCCTCACAAACCTCTAGCACTACCAGTGATATTGCAGCCCCTCACAAACCTCTAGCGCCAACAGTGATGTTGCAGCTCCTCTTAAACCTCTAGCACTATCAGTGATATTGCACATGTTAATATTTTAAATAAATAACTCGAGCTGGTGTAAGATTTACCACTAGGCAAAAACCTCAAAGTTTCCGCAAGCCTTTTAAGTACTGGAATAGTTTTTCTGTAGGTAGTGTCTTTTTTGCTAATTTTATATACAATATTAGCAATAAAAAACTCAAAATCATTCCATTTAAATCTTTTAATAGGTCAGTACTACTGAATTTCTCTCTTGCTTTTAACGAAGGTCTGACCCAGTACCTTCTCGGTCTACGTGGTTTTGACAAAATCACACGCTGCCGCAGCAAGAACAACCTCCTACGCACTCGCCATTCTGGAATATAGCGTAAATGTAAGGTACAGTACTAGAGCTCTGTTGCCAACGTCGGTTGCCGACACTTGTCGACAACAACTGTCTCCAACAAAAAGGTCTGCAACCATGGTTTGCAGGACCAGTGGAAACCGCTTTAATGTACAGTACTTAGGTACAGTACTAGAGCTCTGTTGCCAACGTCGGTTGCCGACACTGTCGACAACAACTGTCTCCAACAAAACGGTTTGCAACCATGGTTTGCAGGACCAGTGTAAACCACCTTAAGGTACAGTACTTAGGTACAGTACTAGAGCTCTGTTGCCAACGTCGGTTGCCGACACTGTCGACAAAAACTGTCTCCAACAAAACTGTCTGCAACCATGGTTTGCAGGACCAGTGTAAACCACCTTAAGGTAGGTACAGTACTAGAGCTCTGTTGCCAAGTCCGTGTTTTTACATTCAGTGTCCGTGTCCGTATCGTACAAAGAAAAAACCGGGTAGACGTCCGTATTTTGTACGGACGATTTGTACTTTACATTTAGTGTCCGTGCCCGTACCGTACAAAGAAAAAAACGGGTAGACGTCCGTATTTTGTACGGACGATTTGTACTTTACATTCAGTGTCCGTGTCCGTACCCTACAAAGACAAAACCGGGTATATGTCCGTATTTTGTACGGACGGTTTGTATTTTACATTCAGTGTTCGTATCCGTACTGCACAAAGAAAAAACCGGGTAGATTTCCGTATTTTTCGTTCTTATAATAGTAATAATATATTTTTAATATTTAACATTGTAAAAGAGATAATATTTCTATACCCGGTATTTCGGCACTAGTTAAACGAGTTTTTTCACTAATGAAAAATGTCTGGACACCCGATCGGAATAGACTGTCAGTGGAGAAGGTCGTTAGTTTATATATCCCAATTTAACAACTCCAATCGCATATCATAAAATTCATAGGAGAAAGTTTACAAAACCCCCTCCCAGCCCTTCAAGTATTTCCGGTGTTCGTATTTTACTATGAAAATGTATGGCAACCTTAGTTATAGAGAAAGTAAATTAATGGACCATGTGCAACCTGTATCGATACCACAACTACTAAATTTAAATTCTCAAACTTAAACTGAAATAAAAAAATGTGTAGTTACATTGTAATAATTTACTTGTACTGTACAGAATGTCAGGGACTAATTACTAAGTTTGTTGCATAGTAAAAAACAAGGTTAAACTATCGAAGTAAATTAATTGTGGACGGCCAAATGCTATGCCATTGTCGCGTGAACTTTAGGCGGACCATTACCCCGCGTGATATTTAGAAAATGTCAACTCCCAGGGGATTCGACGAGTTACTGCCCTTCTGCCGGACGGGCCTCTCCCCCTGACGCCTGTCGCATGCTTATCACGTCCTCGTGCGGCCTAGTTCCGTTAAATAGGTCAATCTACAACATGGTAGAAATGTACAGATGAACAGTTTAATTTTATAAAAATGTCTTCCAAAAATTCTAATTTAATTTGTAGACAGTGAACATGTGCATGATATGCCTTGTAAATTGGAATGCCAACTATAAGAGAGCTATACGAGGTAACAGGCATGACAGTGAACATATGTTTGATATGCCTTGTAAGTCCGAATGCCGACCATTAGAGAGCTATACGAGGTAAGAGGCGTGACAGTGAACATATGCTTGATGTGCCTTGTAAGCCCGAATGCCGACCATTAGAGAGCTATACGAGATAAGAGGCGTGACAGTGAACATGTGCTTGATATGCCATGTAAGTCCGAATGCCGACCATTAGAGAGCTATACGAGGTAAGAGGCGTGACAGTGAACATGTGCTTGATATGCCTTGTAAGCCCGAATGCCGACCATTAGAGAGCTACACGAGGTAAGAGGCGTGACAGTGAACATGTGCTTGATATGCCTTGTAAGTCCGAATGCCGACCATTAGAGAGCTATACGAGCTAAGAGGCGTGACAGTGAACATGTGCTTGATATGCCTCGTAAGTCCGAATGCCGACCATTAGAGAGCTATACGAGGTAAGAGGCGTGACAGTGAACATATGTTTGATATGCCTTGTAAGCCCGAATGCCGACCATTAGAGAGCTATACGAGGTAAGAGGCGTGACAGTGAACATATGCTTGATATGCCTTGTAAGCCCGAATGCCGACCATTAGAGAGCTATACGAGGTAAGAGGCGTGACAGTGAACATATGCTTGATATGCCTTGTAAGTCTGAATTCCGACCATTAGAGAGCTATACGAGGTAAGAGGCGTGACAGTGAACATATGCTTGATATGCCTTGTAAGCCCGAATTCCGACCATTAGAGAGCTATACGAGGTAAGAGGCGTGACAGTGAACATATGCTTGATACGCCTTGTAAGTCCGAATGCCGACCATTAGAGAGCTATACGAGGTAAGAGGCATGACAGTGAACATATGCTTGATATGCCTTGTAAGTCTGAATTCCGACCATTAGAGAGCTATACGAGGTAAGAGGCGTGACAGTGAACATATGCTTGATATGCCTTGTAAGCCCAAATTCCGACCATTAGAGAGCTATACGAGGTAAGAGGCGTGACAGTGAACATATGCTTGATATGCCTTGTAAGTCCGAATGCCGACCATTAGAGAGCTATATGAGGTAAGAGGCGTGACAGTAAACATATGCTTGATATGCCTTGTAAGTCCGAATGCCGACCATTAGAGAGCTATACGAGGTAAGAGGCGTGACAGTAAACATATGCTTGATATGCCTTGTAAGTCCGAATGCCGACCATTAGAGAGCTATACGAGGTAAGAGGCGTGACAGTGAACATATGCTTGATATGCCTTGTAAGCCCGAATGCCGACAATTAGAGAGCTATACGAGGTAAGAGGCGTGACAGTGAACATGTGCTTGATATGCCTTGTAAGTCCGAATGCCGACCATTAGAGAGCTATACGAGGTAAGAGGCGTGACAGTGAACATATGCTTGATATGCCTTGTAAGCCCGAATGCCGACCATTAGAGAGCTATACGAGGTAAGAGACGTGACAGTGAACATATGCTTGATATGCCTTGTAAGTCCGAATGCCGACCATTAGAGAGCTATACGAGGTAAGAGGCATATAAATTTTCACAGTGCCCAAAAACAGGTTTTGTGTAGTACTTTAAATCCCTTTAATTTAATTCTTTGTACATAAATCTTCTTTTGTTTGTATTTGTGTGTAATGCAAATAGTAAAGAATTAAATTTGTAACCTTCAGTCTTAAATATAACAAAGTCGTGTTCAGATGCATGTTTATTGTGCTGTCGAGTACATTATGAGATAAGTGAGTACAGTACACAGTAATTTAAAAAAAATATAAAAATACACACAATTTACGTATAGTGAATTATAATTTGCACAATGCAGTAAAAATTATATAAATATTATTATTATGTTAGTATTGTTATACTACTATAAATATTATTAAAATATCAAAAAATATTTATAGTTCATCAATATAAAAATTATTGAATACAAAGCTATTTTTTGCTAATATATAAAAAATAGCGAGCGTGTTTTTAGCTTATTTTTGGGTTGAACAAAAAAAGTAAGAAAATGTCAATACAAACATTTATAATTTAAATATAATTTAAAATACATCATGAGCCCTGAGGTGTATCAGGCCCACGGCACGAGCTCTTCCAGCGTCAAAGGGTGACGAGGACTCTCCAGATGTTGCCACCTATTGTTCTCCTGGAGCACCAACCCTCTACCTCCCCACACTCAATTGGATTTTAAAAATCCCTCGTAAAATAACATCGTCCGATACTTTCAATAGTGTTCAAGCGTCATAAAATAACTCAGTTTTGTTACTTCAATTTTTTAGTTAAGGACATTAAAATAGCATTTCCTTTTTATTACTCAAATTATTGAGGGTAATTATTGTTGAAACCGAGTCTCGCACACCTCCAACACTCAAACAAATAAGTTCCAGACCTAACATCTCAGTGGGTCAATACCACAGTACTGTTTGGCTAGGTGCATGGGTGGACAGGTGGGTCAATACCACGGTACTGTTTGGCTAGGTGCATGGGTGGACAGGTGGGTCAATACCACAGTACTGTTTGCCTAGGTGCATGGGTGGACAGGTGGGTCAATACCACAGTACTGTTTGGCTAGGTGCATGGGTGGACAGGTGGGTCAATACCACAGTACTGTTTGGCTAGGTGCATGGGTGGACAGGTGGGTCAATACCACAGTACTGTTTGGCTAGGTGCAGGGGTGGACAGGTGGGCCAATCCCACAGTACTGTTTGGCTAGGTGCATGGGTGGACAGGTGGGTCAATACCACAGTACTGTTTGGCTAGGTGCATGGGTGGACAGGTGGGTCAATACCACAGTACTGTTTGGCTAGGTGCATGGGTGGACAGGTGGGTCAATACCACAGTACTGTTTGGCTAGGTGCATGGGTGGACAGGTGGGTCAATACCACAGTACTGTTTGGCTAGGTGCATGGGTGGACAGGTGGGTCAATACCACAGTACTGTTTGGCTAGGTGCATGGGTGGACAGGTGGGTCAATACCACAGTACTGTTTGGCTAGGTGCATGGGTGGACAGGTGGGTCAATACCACAGTACTGTTTGGCTAGGTGCATGGGTGGACAGGTGGGTCAATACCACAGTACTGTTTGGCTAGGTGCATGGGTGGACAGGTGGGCCAATACCACAGTACTGTTTGGCTAGGTGCATGGGTGGACAGGTGGGTCAATACCACAGTACTGTTTGGCTAGGTGCATGGGTGGACAGGTGGGTCAATACCACAGTACTGTTTGGCTAGGTGCATGGGTGGACAGGTGGGTCAATACCACAGTACTGTTTGGCTAGGTGCATGGGTGGACAGGTGGGTCAATACCACAGTACTGTTTGGCTAGGTGCATGGGTGGACAGGTGGGCCAATACCACAGTACTGTTTGGCTAGGTGCATGGGTGGACAGGTGGGTCAATAACACAGTACTGTTTGGCTAGGTGCATGGGTGGACAGGTGGGTCAATACCACAGTACTGTTTGGCTAGGTGCATGGGTGGACAGGTGGGTCAATACCACAGTACTGTTTGGCTAGGTGCAGGGGTGACAGGTGGGTCAATACCACAGTACTGTTTGGCTAGGTGCATGGGTGGACAGGTGGGTCAATACCACACGTGTATCTATGAGAGAGATAATTATTTTCAATTTAAATACGTAAGCAATAATTTACTAAATATGTAATATATGCGTCGCAAACTCTCTTCACAAGTTTTTAAACTAGTACATTTTTAGTTCATAAACATAAATTCATAGGATATTTCCTTGTAAATACAGAATTTTACAAAAAAATTAAAAAGTGTTCTTAAACTGAAATTATATTTATAAAAGAAGAAGTGAAAAATTCAAAATCAATGCAGAGGCTTAACCACAATAGGTAGGATTTTGAAATGTTAACAGTACCTTCATTTTAAAGTCTAGGTGCGTGCTAAGAAAGAATGTTGTGAAATTTTAATGCTTCGGTACAAAAATCATAATTATTTTTGTAAAAAGTTTATACCCCCCTGTAAGAAATAGATAGAGGCCGATCTAAAAATTAACGCACAGCATAAACCGTAAAAGATAGCTATTTACAGTGTCTTCGTTTTATGATCTTAATGCATACTAAGAAAGGATTTTTTGAAATTCCATTTCTGAGTTATAGAAACAGCCCCCCAAATATTCAATTTTTCCATAAGAAAAACATAGGCATTAATTTAATTTAATAATTTATTTAAAACAGCTGATACACAAAAACATAAACATGATGCAAATATGTTACATTTGTGACCAATTAATTAATGTATTATTTTTTATTGGTTGACAAATTAGTTTTATTTAAATTTTTTTAGTTGTACGTAAGTAAGTCTCCCTGAAGTTTGTGTAATTCAAGTTAACGTGTACATATTAATTCCCTGGAAGAAAGGTTTAATCATTTTCATTTTTTATATAACTCAGATTCTTTTTTCTTGACTTTTTCAACATGGTTGAAGCTCTGAATACAGTTTAAGTTGGCGTGGATTTTCCTCCCGTGTGATCGAGATTTATTTATTTATTCATAATACGCCGATCGTCAAGATATGGGCGAATATGGATTTCGAATGAGAGTGATGAGTGTTGATGAGCGAATTCAGTTATTGTTACAAACTAAGGCCGACTATTCCTTACAATTCCGACTAAAATTACAAATATTAGGCATAAATCTACTAGGTGGTTTTGCGAAAGAGCAATATTGACTTAAAACATGAGACCGCTGTAGAAATTAACTATATGTTATTAAAATCTTTTCAAGAAACAACATTTGTATACATATCGATAGATTCAACTGTACAAGTAGATGATGATGTACAATTTCCAACTGAATTTTTCCATACTCTCAGTCCACCTAGGTTTCCACCACCTAGAGCCTTCTCAGAGACCATTTCCTAAAAAAATTATGCAATGTTACACGTTTACGAGTAACTGTTCCCCAGAACAAATTTACTGGAGAAATTATTAATAGCTTTTTACATTGGCAGAATTATTGTTGTTTCTTACCTTATCTTTGTTTATGACTTCAAGCTATTAATAGATAGTTTTTCTGTTGATCAGCAAACCAAGCTGCAGACCTGCTTGGCCCTAGAATGGAATTAATTCCTACAGCCTATTCATTCATTCCAATACAAAATATTACAGTTCCCTATTAATTTGTATTTTGCTATGACAATCAATAAGTCCTAAGGACAGTCCTTAAAATTTACAGACATAGATTTGATAGAAGTGTGCTATTCCTACGGAAAGTTTTACGTAGCCTGTTATTGAGTAAGCAGTCCATCAAGTTTAGTTATTTTATCAACAAAAGAAAAGACAAATAACAGTTTAAAAAGTAGTTTTTCAGTAAGTTATTTTTAAAATTCTTTAATGTGCGTTGTAATATGATAATAAATTGTTGTATTGCGAATCTATAACTTTAAAAAGTATTAAATATTAGTTTAATTGCATGATTTTATCTTTGTAAGAATAAAATCCGATATGAAAAATCTATTGTAAATATAATATTACGTACTTTTAAGAATTATTACAATTTACGCTTTAAGAAATAAAGAAAAAAATAAATGGCAAAAAATCAGGTTATCTTCTGCTTTTTACACGGCTTTTTAACCTAAGTTCATAAAATAAAATGCTTTTATGTTTGCAAATTCTTATAATCCGAATTAAAAAGATTGTGAATTTCATACATTTTGTATACAACTTGAACCTTTGCGGACGAAGCCGCAACGGGGGTGCTAGTAACGTATATTAAACAAATGTTTTTTTAGTTTTCCTCCTACACTTGAATGTAGCATCAATTTCTTCCTATGACAAATAGTAACTGAGATGTTCAGGTTAGCTTAGTTACCAAGTATTTTATCTGTTAATACTAGGTAACTTAGAATGAACCTAACCCAAACTAACAACCAAACCTAACTTATCATAACCTAATCTAACCTAAGTTAAGCTAACCTAACCCAACCTACCTTTTGTTAAATATCTTAGTTATTATTTATTGTATGATGAATTTGATGTCATGTTCGTGTTTACAAGTATTAACTATATAAAATTACTGTAAAATACATCGTTTTTGGTGTAGCATTTTTGTTATTTTTTCGATTGTTTTTGTAAAGAAAATCAATATTTCAGCGGATATACTCCTACGATCAGTATTGGTATTTTAAAAACATCGGAAAAATCGGTAAGACCCATATATTTTATATCTACCAATAATTTATATAACATGTGTTTTAGTAAGTTATTGTTGTGAAGGACCTGATTATATTATACGAGTTATATTAGTTAAATAAACTATAATTATATATTGTTTCGATGTTAACTTTTATGCTGCCCAATTAATGTTTCAATTTTTCGCTTATTTTATCGAATGAGTTCCGTTTGTTCTTTGTAAATTTATTGATAGGCCTACTGTTGTAACTTGCCAGGGCTATTATTGGCATATTATACTTATTGTTTTACACTTTGTCAAATGCTTTGAAGTCACCAAGGTTGATGATGCCTCAGGAGGATTCACTTATATAGAGGGTTTCGCCCACGAGAAATCGATTGGCACCGGTCTCAACCCTGGGAAAATTCTTATTTCTGCCCCAAAGGCTCCCAGTCTTCAAGTGTATCACGACGAGGCTGTGCAGTAGACTGTGACGTCACATGGGTGAAATCAGCTGATTTTGTTTATTGTTTTAAATACTGGTAACTAAATATACCAATTGCATAGAAGCATTCAGCTATGCTTATTGTGATAGTAAGCAAGTTATCTATCACTTATCAGCTGGGATTGTAGTTACGGGAATTAGAACAGTATTTTTGTATTCATTTTTGCCATTTAGCACATGTGACGTCATTGGAGATGCGCGTGATACCTACTGACTTTTTTTCTAGGTACCGTACTTTTCGTGTGTGTTGCTATAGTTACTCAGCAGTATGATGTTATTTATATTGCATTTTGTATAATAAGGTTAACAAAAACCCAAAATTAAGTAATGTTCAACTAATACCCCTAAGTGGAGTATCAAATTAAAGGCATTCTTCTCTTATTTACTAATATTCCATCAGATTTTAGAAAAGACTATGTTTATGAGTTCCACTGTCCCAAAAACTAAAATTCATAGTCATACTGCTTAATAATCCTAGCGAGACCGTAGACCGATCTTCTTCACGAGGCGACATACCGTGATCCACAAATGGGACTGTAACAGAGTGCTTCGGTGAGGCCGCAGGCCGAGTTCCACAAAGGGGCCTGTATCAAAGTGTCTTGACGAGGCCGTAGGCCGACCTCCCCCACGAGTCCGCAGGCCGAGTTCCACAAAGAAGCTAAAGGTAAACTCAGAAGACCTTCGAAACGATATCTTATATCCTAATATCATAATAACCTACAAGGTCGTGTGAGCACTTTCTGCCAGTCTGGAATTTTTACAGCGGGCAGAGTGACCAACACACTTAAATTTATAAGACAGAAGTAAGTTCGGTGTTTATTCGAAATTCGTGCCACGGAATAGCTCAGGTCAGGCTGGGATATATCTCCAGGGGTCGTATTTGATGCAGAAACGAAGACAGTTTTAGTATGTAAATGTTCAGGTGTTAACTCAGAAAGAAGGAGGTAAAAGTAACCTCAATCTCTTATATTGATGGACAAATTCATCATCATCAACACCAGAGTGAAATTTATTTTTAGCGTATGCATAAAGGCAATAAAAATCGTAGCGTTCAGTAGTAGTGTCATGTAAGTTAATAAATGTCTAACTACAGATCTTCAAACTTGTTGTAAATATCGGGTTAGCAATACTTAAGAGGGCTCTAAACCCCCGCTCTGAGAAGCGTAAAAACTGCTTTGCGCGGTCCAAGATACTGCCCTTATTTACTGTCGTAAAATTATAAATGAAACATTTATTCAAAGATAAAGACATTTTTGACTCAAATCGCTTTTTAGAATTTTCGAATTCTCCTTCATTTCGATTTTATAGGTTATTGAAGTTACCCAATATTCAAACTAGTGCCAAAATAAAACTAGAGCTGTTATCGAAATTTTAAAAAGCGATTTTAGTCAGAAATGTATCTGGTTTCAATTTAGTTTTGGTTTCAGATCGATATCTTTAAATCTGTATCCGCAATGTTGGACCGCGCAAATGCCTGCATGGTAATTTATTGCCAAAATATGCGGTGATTCGTGAGATCCAAGTGGCGAAACCTCGAACTTCTTAGTCGCGGATGGATTTTACTACTTCATTCATAAAAACCTTCCATCGTTTAATTTAACATCGATGGATTCAATGTAGGCCTACGACGACTGATATCAGTATTATTTTACAGACTGATTACTTAGAGTTAGTCTAATTACTTTTGAATATCTTATTTCGTTTAAATTAAAATGTGCGTTCCCATGTGGTTCCTGATATAATCTAACTACAAAGTAAAGCATAACATTTTTATTCCTAATGACAGTGCACAATATCTATTATGTCATGAAAAATACTGTAATAATCATCTATATACAACATTTTTATGAAATAAATCATTTAAACTACATTAACGAATGCGTACAGTAAAAATATTAATTCAATAATTCCGGCTTGACCAAAGCAATAAGTAATTCTATAATAAGTCACTGTCACTATTGGCCTTTGTTTTATTTTAAAAATATAAATACAGTAATGTTAAGTCGTAACTATTAATTTATTATAGTTCATTAATGTTGTGGTAGAAAAATTGCTAGGTCATTTATTTGTAATTTTATAAGAAGGTAACTTTGAAGCAAATATTTTACCTAAACGGTAACAAGGACAGAAAAATATGACAGCCGGGGGACGGGACGGGGCGGAGCGGCAATCCTTTTGTGACTTGAGGTCATGGGGCGAGGTAGTGTTTAGGAACCTCGTACCACTCCCGATGTATTCCGTTGAACAGCCAAAGAGAAGACTTAGGACGGTAAAACTTGACATAAGTGATATTAAACATTGTGCAATGCGAAGAGAATTAATAAAATACTAATTTAAAAAAGTTTTCTTAATTAGCATAGTATGTGTTGGTAGATGAATTTAATACAATATTAATATAAACTGAACAAATATAACGGTGATCGATTAAGGTAAGCTTAAGTTTACCGAAATCGATCACCATAACATTCGTAGCCTACATATTGCGCTTATTTTTTATCAATACAGTATAAGTATTATACTGTATGAATTTTGCATTTTTTTACTTATGTACTGAAGTAAAATTGTTCAACTATTATTATATTGCTGAAATAAGATGTTCTGATCGGTTTGGTTTTGCATTAATTTAATGCATGTTCAATTACTTGAGTATCCTCTGACCTAATTTGGGAGCTCGTGATCAACTTGTGGCAGCCACACTGATCAACTTGGGTAGTCATCGTAATGGACTTGGCTAGCACTCGTGATCAACATGGCTAAAACTCATGGTCAGTTAGGGTAGTACCCGGGATCAACGTGGGCAGCCTCCGTAATGGGCTTGGCTAGCACTCGTGATCAACATGGCTAACACCAATGATCAACTCGTATAGTACCCGTAATAAACTTAGCCATCCACCGTCATAGACTTGGCTAGCACTCGTGGCTAGTCAATAATGAGTGGCTAGTAAAGTAGACCACAGGTGCTAACCAATGTAATCACTGGTGATTACACAAGTTCAGTTCACCAATGGTGCTACTCAAAGTAATCATGGGTGGATACCTAAATTGACCGTGTTATATCTTAGATTATTAGAGGTCCTACCTACTAAGTTGACCACAGACTCTACTTAAGGTAATCACGGGTGTCTTCTCAAGTTGACCATGGGTCCTACGCAAAGTAATCACAGGTACTATCCGAGTTGACCATGGGTGCTACCCAAAATAATCACACTTGTTATCTTGTAGCACTGGTGCTACTCAAAGTAATGGCTGATAATACCCAAGTTGACTACAGATACTACCCAAGATAATTAGGCGTGGCTACTCAAATTAATTACGGTTTCTCCCCTAGTTGTTACTACAGTTGACAACTAGTGCTAGCCAATGTAATAAGGGGTGGCTACTCAAGTTGACCATGGGTCCTACCCAAGGTAATCACAGGCACTAACCAAGTTCACCATCGTAATTATGGGTGGCTACCCAAATTGACCGCATGTTTTACCTAAAATAATTATAGGTCCTACCTAAGTTGACCACAGGCTCTACTCAAGGTCATCATGAGTGGCTTCCCAAGTCACAAAGGATCCTACTCAAAGTAATCACAGGCACTATCTAAGTTGACCACGAGTACTACCCAAGGTAATGAGGTGTGACTACCCAAGTTGATCATGGGTGTTACCAAAGGAAATCACAGATGCTATCGAAGTTGACCATGGAAGCTACCCAAGGTAATGACAGATATTATCCAAAATGATCACTGGTGATACACAAGGTAATTACAGTTATTACCCAAGTTAACCAAGGGTGCTGCCCAAGGTTAATCACAGATAGTAACCAAGTTGACGACGGGTTATACTGAAGGTAATCACAGATTCTATCCAAGTTGACAATGGGAGCTACCCAAATCACATATAATAAGCAAAATGATCAATGGTGGTGCTACCCAAGGTAATCAGAGATATTACCATAGAGGACCAAGAGTACTATCCAAGGTAATCACAGGTACTACCCATGTTGATCATGGGAGCTACCCAAGTCAATCACAGGTACTACTCAAAATGATTACTGGTATTACGGGTGGCTACCTAAATTGACCACAAGTGCTACCCAAAATAATCACAGGTACTATCTAAGTTGACCACGGGTGCTACCCAAAGTAATCATGGGTGGCTACTCAAGCTGGCCACGGGTCCTACCAAAGATAATCACAGGTAGTACTCACGTTGACCACCGGGGCTACCCAAGGCAATCAAGTAAGGCTACTCACGTTGATCACAGGGCTTAACCAAGGTAATCACAGGCACTACCAAAGTTCACCACCGGTCCTACCTAAAGTAATCACAGGTACTACCCATATTAACCACTGTTAAGATAATTAAAGGTCCTAAGTTGACCACAGGGTCTACTCAAGGTAATCACAGGTGACTTCCCAAGTCCTGTCCACCACAGATCCTATCCTACCCAAAAAAATCACAAGTAATATCTAAGTTGACCATGGCTGCTACCAAAGACAATCCCACACATTGACCACGCGTCCAACTCAAGGTAGTAACGGGCTAGCCATGTTAACCACGTTTTATAATCGAGGTAATTACGGGTGGCTACTCAAGTTGACCATGGGTGCTACCCAAGGATCACAGGTACTACCCAAGTTGACATGGGTTCTACGCAAAATAATCACAGATAGGCCTACTACCCAAGTTAATCACTGGTGGTACCCAAGGTAATAAACTGATACAACCCATGTTGGTCATGTTTTGAATGTATGTAACTGTTCTTAAAAGATCTATTACTTAAATGTAATAGTGACTTTATAAAATTGCGACATACTCAGCTAACTCATGTATCTGTATATTATAATACTCTGGCAAATGTAATTATTTACTATCAATAAATTGTTCAAGCATTTTTTATATTTACTAGGAATAACATTAATCTATTTCTAAATATGTTTTAACATTAGCTTTAATCCATGCAATATAATCATTTCTTATAAACGACAAATACATTCATAGGTAACGAAGTGTTTAGAGCTTATGTACTGTGGTGCCACAATGGATGAGTCCAAACTGCTCAGACAGGTAAGGACAAACTACTGTACTCATATAAAAAACTGAGACCAAAGTATTGTGTGAATTGCTGAGGTCAAACTCGTAGACTACGTGAGCCTAAACTACCCCTGACATACATGTTTATGAGGCCAAACTAATGTCAGGTAGGTGAGTCCAATCTGCTTTGAACGTCTAAAATTATATGTTCGAAATTGATATATGCTCGCAGCAGTTTCTCTGTTTTGATTGTTGGTTATTTTTAACAGTCGTGTTTAAAAGAAAAAGGTTATATTTAGTAACTTATATAGGCCTAATCGAATCATATTAAATTAATCACTCCTAAAAATACTGTGAAATATTTATCAGTAAAACTAAAATTTTTTAAAAGTAATTGTGTAAGAACTGTTGTCGAAATCAAATAATTGCTTTTCTCATGGCAATGGGAAAATTGAGCAAGATTATAATATATTATTTTAATTATAATTGATATCATTCATACGGTTCGCTTCGGTTTTCGTCTCTGTCCGCGAAAATATTTGTTGTAACAAAATGTTTGCTTCTTGAAACCAAACTGTCCACGTAGTGTTATTTTCATGTATTGTAGTAATTCATTCAGCATACTTCAGAAGCAAATAAAAAAGTGGCTACATTTCAATTATTTTTTAATGTTTGGAAATTAGTGTGTTATGTTGCAATTGCCATAAAACTATGATAGTTTATGTGAAATCATTTTTTTATTTTATTAAAAATAATTAATAAACCGTACAAAACTATAAAACGTAAAATAAATAGACAGTTGGTATTTTTCACCATTACTTTTTAACGTGATTTATTAGTTTTCAGTAAAGCGTATCCTTTAATGCTTTAAGCGTATGTTGAGAATTGTTGTGGCGTTCATTTAATATTATTTTGTTTTAATCTTCAACTGAACATAAAAAGATACGAAATAGAAATTTATTTGCAAATTAATGCCTTTTATTAAATATTTAACCACATAAAAACTAATATTTAGATCACAATCCAAGAGCTTTAAGAAATATTTACAAAAACCATTCTTTGTAACGTAATTTACTTAGTTTTTAGTAAAGCGTATCTTTATGTTTATAAATCAAACTCTTCAATTGTAGAATATAAGTATGGTAAGCCTATGCCTAACTATGTTAAATTTTAACCGTTTTGAGAATAACAAGATTTGAACAAGAATTATGATTTTGGAAAACGTTTCAAGTAGAAATTCAATATTTTAGTAGACCCCCCTATTTGATCAGTGAATAAATTGATTTCGCTGTAAAAAGTCAACTTTTCTAAACAAATATTACTATTTTTTATAAAAACAAAATGACATAAAAATGTTAAGAAATAAAATACAGCAGCAAACCCGGTACTGACTGGAAAATTGAAATTTTTTGAAAAGAATTGGCCTTTCGGCTCAACATACTGTACATTCAGACAGAGAAGGTCGGGCGTGTAGCCACCTGAGGAGACGGCAGACGGGAGGAAGGGGTAATTGGGGTTTCCGGTTGAAAATACTACGAAAACCTACTATACAGGAAATGATTCTTGGGACTATATTGCACTTCGTCCGGCGGATTAAACTGGACGTAGTTCCAACTTCTATCGCTAGTGTCGCATGACTTCTATATTTTCTTTCCCTTTAGAGCCCTCTTAGTGAAAAATCGCCCAAATCACACAGAGCTAATATCGTGGTATCGCCCAAGGATCAAAATTGGGACTGTTTTGGAAAAAAATACTTGCACACATATTATGAATGTAATACTGACAAACGTACAGTTAAGGATGTATCAATATCAATGTGGGATCGGATGGCTAGTATCACCAATATAAGAATAATGTCGGGATATGTAAGTACTTGCACACATATTATGAATGTAATACTGACAAACGTACAGTTAAGGATGTATCAATATTAATGTGGGATCGGATGGCTAGTATCACCAATATAAGAATAATGTCGGGATATGTAAGTACTTGCACACATATTATGAATGTAATACTGACAAACGTACAGTTAAGGATGTATCAATATTAATGTGGAATCGGATGGCTAGTATCACCAATATAAGAATAATGTCGGGATATGTAAGTACTTGCACACATATTATGAATGTAATACTGACAAACGTACAGTTAAGGATGTATCAATATTAATGTGGGATCGGATGGCTAGTATCACCAATATAAGAATAATGTCGGGATATGTAAGTACTTGCACACATATTATGAATGTAATACTGACAAACGTACAGTTAAGGATGTATCAATATTAATGTGGGATCGGATGGCTAGTATCACCAATATTAGGATATTGTCGGGATATGTAAGTACTTGCACACATATTATGAATGTAATACTGACAAACGTACAGTTAAGGATGTATCAATATTAATGTGGGATCGGATGGCTAGTATCACCAATATTAGGATATTGTCGGGATATTTAAGTACTTGCACACATATTATGAATGTAATACTGACAAACGTACAGTTAAGGATGTATCAATATCAATGTGGGATCGGATGGCTAGTATCACCAATATTAGGATATTGTCGGGATATGTAAGTACTTGCACACACATTATGAATGTAATACTGACAAACGGACAGTTAAGGATGTATCAATATTAATGTGGGATTGGATGGCTAGTATCACCAATATTAGGATAATGTCGGGATATGTAAGTACTTGCACACACATTATGAATGTAATACTGACAAACGGACAGTTAAGGATGTATCAATATTAATGTGGGATCGGATGGCTAGTATCACCAATATTAGGATAATGTCGGGATATGTAAGTACTTGCACACACATTATGAATGTAATACTGACAAACGGACAGTTAAGGATGTATCAATATTAATGTGGGATTGGATGGCTAGTATCACCAATATTAGGATATTGTCGGGATATGTAAGTACTTGCACACATATTATGAATGTAATACTGACAAACGTACAGTTAAGGATGTATCAATATTAATGTGGGATCGGATGGCTAGTATCACCAATATTAGGATAATGTCGGGATATGTAAGTAATTGCACACATATTATGAATGTAATACTGACAAACGTACAGTTAAGGATGTATCAATATTAATGTGGGATCGGATGGCTAGTATCACCAATATTAGGATAATGTCGGGATATGTAAGTACTTGCACACACATTATGAATGTAATACTGACAAACGGACAGTTAAGGATGTATCAATATTAATGTGGGATCGGATGGCTAGTATCACCAATATTAGGATAATGTCGGAATGTGTAAGTACTTGCACACATATTATGAATGTAATACTGACAAACGTACAGTTAAGGATGTATCAATATTAATGTGGGATCAGATGGCTAGTATCACCAATATGAGGATATTGTCGGGATATGTAAGTACTTGCACACATATTATGAATGTAATACTGACAAACGGACAGTTAAGGATGTATCAATATTAATGTGGGATCGGATGGCTAGTATCACCAATATTAGGATATTGTCGGGATATGTAAGTACTTGCACACATATTATGAATGTAATACTGACAAACGGACAGTTAAGGATGTATCAATATTAATGTGGGATCGGATGGCTAGTATCACCAATATTAGGACATTGTCGGGATATGTAAGTACTTGCACACATATTATGAATGTAATACTGACAAACGGACAGTTAAGGATGTATCAATATTAATGTGGGATCGGATGGCTAGTATCACCAATATTAGGATATTGTCGGGATATGTAAGTACTTGCACACATATTATGAATGTAATACTGACAAACGTACAGCTAAGGATATATCAATATTAATGTGGGATCGGATGGCTAGTATCACCAATATTAGGATATTGTCGGGATATGTAAGTACTTGCACACACATTATGAATGTAATACTGACAAACGGACAGTTAAGGATGTATCAATATTAATGTGGGATCGGATGGCTAGTATCACCAATATTAGGATAATGTCGGGTTATGTAAGTACTTGCACACATATTACGAATGTAATACTGACAAACGTACAGTAAAGGATGTATCAATATTAATGTGGGATCGGATGGCTAGTATCACCAATATTAGGATATTGTCGGGATATGTAAGTACTTGCACACATATTATAAATGTAATACTGACAAACGGACAGTTAAGAATGTATCAATATTAATGTGGGATCGGATGGCTAGTATCACCAATATTAGGATATTGTCGGGATATGTAAGTACTTGCACACATATTATGAATGTAATACTGACAAACGTACAGTTAAGGATGTATCAATATTAATGTGGGATCGGATGGCTAGTATCACCAATATTAGGATATTATCGGGATATGTAAGTACTTGCACACATATTATGAATGTAATACTGACAAACGGACAGTTAAGGATGTATCAATATTAATGTGGGATCGGATGGCTAGTATCACCAATATGAGGATATTGTCGGGATATGTAAGTACTTGCACACATATTATGAATGTAATACTGACAAACGGACAGTTAAGGATGTATCAATATTAATGTGGGATCGGATGGCTAGTATCACCAATATTAGTATATTGTCGGGATATGTAAGTACTTGCACACATATTATGAATGTAATACTGACAAACGGACATTTAAGGATGTATCAATATTAATGTGGGATCGGATGGCTAGTATCACCAATATGAGGATATTGTCGGGATATGTAAGTACTTGCACACATATTATGAATGTAATACTGACAAACAGACAGTTAAGGATGTATCAATATTAATGTGGGATCGGATGGCTAGTATCACCAATATTAGGATATTGTCGGGATATGTAAGTACTTGCACACATATTATGAATGTAATACTGACAAACGTACAGTTAAGGATGTATCAATATTAATGTGGGATCGGATGGCTAGTATCACCAATATTAGGATAATGTCGGGATATGTAAGTACTTGCACACATATTATGAATGTAATACTGACAAACGTACAGCTAAGGATATATCAATATTAATGTGGGATCGGATGGCTAGTATCACCAATATTAGGATATTGTCGGGATATGTAAGTACTTGCACACATATTATGAATGTAATACTGACAAACGGACAGTTAAGGATGTATCAATATTAATGTGGGATCGGATGGCTAGTATCACCAATATGAGGATATTGTCGGGATATGTAAGTACTTGCACACATATTATGAATGTAATACTGACAAACGGACAGTTAAGGATGTATCAATATTAATGTGGGATCGGATGGCTAGTATCACCAATATGAGGATATTGTCGGGATATGTAAGTACTTGCACACATATTATGAATGTAATACTGACAAACGTACAGTTAAGGATGTATCAATATTAATGTGGGATTGGATGGCTAGTATCACTAATATTAGGATAATGTCGGGATATGTAAGTACTTGCACACACATTATGAATGTAATACTGACAAACGTACAGTAAAGGATGTATCAACAATATTAATGTGGGATCGGATGGCTAGTATCACCAATATTAGGATAATGTCGGGATATGTAAGTACTTGCACACATATTATGAATGTAATACTGACAAACGGACAGTTAAGGATGTATCAATATTAATGTGGGATCGGATGGCTAGTATCACCAATATTAGGATAATGTCTGGATATGTAAGTACTTGCACACACATTATGAATGTAATACTGACAAACGGACAGTTAAGGATGTATCAATATTAATGTGGGATCGGATGGCTAGTATCACCAATATTAGGATAATGTCGGGATATGTAAGTACTTGCACACATATTATGAATGTAATACTGACAAACGTACAGTTAAGGATGTATCAATATTAATGTGGGATCGGATGGCTAGTATCACCAATATTAGGATAATGTCGGGATATGTAAGTACTTGCACACACATTATGAATGTAATACTGACAAACGGACAG
Organism: Stictocephala bisonia; assembly: GCA_035578905.1. Taxonomy (NCBI): domain Eukaryota; kingdom Metazoa; phylum Arthropoda; class Insecta; order Hemiptera; family Membracidae; genus Stictocephala; species Stictocephala bisonia. Next base: position 3,675,346 of record JAQJVL010000013.1, read on the forward strand.
TTAAGGATGTATCAATATCAATGTGGGATCGGATGGCTAGTATCACCAATATGAGGATATTGTCGGGATATGTAAGTACTTGCACACACATTATGAATGTAATACTGACAAACGTACAGCTAAGGATATATCAATATTAATGTGGGATCGGATGGCTAGTATCACCAATATTAGGATATTGTCGGGATATGTAAGTACTTGCACACATATTATGAATGTAATACTGACAAACGTACAGTTAAGGATGTATCAATATTAATGTGGGATCGGATGGCTAGTATCACCAATATGAGGATATTGTCGGGATATGTAAGTACTTGCACACATATTATGAATGTAATACTGACAAACGGATAGTTAAGGATGTATCAATATTAATGTGGGATCGGATGGCTAGTATCACCAATATTAGGATATTGTCGGGATATGTAAGTACTTGCACACACATTATGAATGTAATACTGACAAACGTACAGCTAAGGATATATCAATATTAATGTGGGATCGGATGGCTAGTATCACCAATATGAGGATATTGTCGGGATATGTAAGTACTTGCACACATATTATGAATGTAATACTGACAAACGGACAGTTAAGGATGTATCAATATTAATGTGGGATCGGATGGCTAGTATCACCAATATTAGGATATTGTCGGGATATGTAAGTACTTGCACACATATTATGAATGTAATACTGACAAACGGACAGTTAAGGATGTATCAATAATAATGTGGGATCGGATGGCTAGTATCACCAATATTAGGACATTGTCGGGATATGTAAGTACTTGCACACATATTATGAATGTAATACTGACAAACGGACAGTTAAGGATGTATCAATATTAATGTGGGATCGGATGGCTAGTATCACCAATATTAGGATATTGTCGGGATATGTAAGTACTTGCACACATATTATGAATGTAATACTGACAAACGTACAGCTAAGGATATATCAATATTAATGTGGGATCGGATGGCTAGTATCACCAATATTAGGATATTGTCGGGATATGTAAGTACTTGCACACACATTATGAATGTAATACTGACAAACGGACAGTTAAGGATGTATCAATATTAATGTGGGATCGGATGGCTAGTATCACCAATATTAGGATAATGTCGGGTTATGTAAGTACTTGCACACATATTATGAATGTAATACTGACAAACGTACAGTTAAGGATGTATCAATATTAATGTGGGATCGGATGGCTAGTATCACCAATATTAGGATATTGTCGGGATATGTAAGTACTTGCACACATATTATGAATGTAATACTGACAAACGGACAGTTAAGAATGTATCAATATTAATGTGGGATCGGATGGCTAGTATCACCAATATTAGGATATTGTCGGGATATGTAAGTACTTGCACACATATTATGAATGTAATACTGACAAACGGACAGTTAAGGATGTATCAATATTAATGTGGGATCGGATGGCTAGTATCACCAATATGAGGATATTGTCGGGATATGTAAGTACTTGCACACATATTATGAATGTAATACTGACAAACGGACAGTTAAGGATGTATCAATATTAATGTGGGATTGGATGGCTAGTATCACCAATATTAGTATATTGTCGGGATATGTAAGTACTTGCACACATATTATGAATGTAATACTGACAAACGGACATTTAAGGATGTATCAATATTAATGTGGGATCGGATGGCTAGTATCACCAATATGAGGATATTGTCGGGATATGTAAGTACTTGCACACATATTATGAATGTAATACTGACAAACGGACAGTTAAGGATGTATCAATATTAATGTGGCATCGGATGGCTAGTATCACCAATATTAGGATATTGTCGGGATATGTAAGTACTTGCACACATATTATGAATGTAATACTGACAAACGTACAGTTAAGGATGTATCAATATTAATGTGGGATCGGATGGCTAGTATCACCAATATTAGGATAATGTCGGGATATGTAAGTACTTGCACACATATTATGAATGTAATACTGACAAACGTACAGCTAAGGATATATCAATATTAATGTGGGATCGGATGGCTAGTATCACCAATATTAGGATATTGTCGGGATATGTAAGTACTTGCACACATATTATGAATGTAATACTGACAAACGGACAGTTAAGGATGTATCAATATTAATGTGGGATCGGATGGCTAGTATCAACAATATGAGGATATTGTCGGGATATGTAAGTACTTGCACACATATTATGAATGTAATACTGACATACGGACAGTTAAGGATGTATCAATATAAATGTGGGATCGGATGGCTAGTATCACCAATATTAGGATATTGTCGGGATATGTAAGTACTTGCACACATATTATGAATGTAATACTTACAAACGTACAGTTAAGGATGTATCAATATTAATGTGGGATCGGATGGCTAGTATCACCAATATGAGGATATTGTCGGGATATGTAAGTACTTGCACACATATTATGAATGTAATACTGACAAACGTACAGCTAAGGATATATCAATATTAATGTGGGATCGGATGGCTAGTATCACCAATATTAGGATATTGTCGGGATATGTAAGTACTTGCACACACATTATGAATGTAATACTGACAAACGGACAGTTAAGGATGTATCAATATTAATGTGGGATCGGATGGCTAGTATCACCAATATTAGGATATTGTCTGGTTATGTAAGTACTTGCACACATATTATGAATGTAATACTGACAAACGGACAGTTAAGGATGTATCAATATTAATGTGGGATCGGATGGCTAGTATCACCAATATTAGGATATTGTCGGGTTATGTAAGTACTTGCACACATATTATGAATGTAATACTGACAAACGTACAGTTAAGGATATATCAATATTAATGTGGGATCGGATGGCTAGTATCACCAATATTAGGATATTGTCGGGATATGTAAGTACTTGCACACACATTATGAATGTAATACTGACAAACGGACAGTTAAGGATGTATCAATATTAATGTGGGATCGGATGGCTAGTATCACCAATATTAGGATATTGTCGGGATATGTAAGTACTTGCACACATATTATGAATGTAATACTGACAAACGGACAGTTAAGGATGTATCAATAGGGATCGGATGGCTAGTATCACCAATATGAGGATATTGTCGGGATATGTAAGTACTTGCACACATATTATGAATGTAATACTGACAAACGGACAGTTAAGGATGTATCAATATTAATGTGGGATCGGATGGCTAGTATCACCAATATTAGGATATTGTCGGGATATGTAAGTACTTGCACACATATTATGAATGTAATACTGACAAACGGACAGTTAAGGATGTATCAATATTAATGTGGGATCGGATGGCTAGTATCACCAATATTAGGATATTGTCGGGATATGTAAGTACTTGCACACATATTATGAATGTAATACTGACAAACGTACAGTTAAGGATGTATCAATATTAATGTGGGATCAGATGGCTAGTATCACCAATATTAGGATATTGTCGGGATATGTAAGTACTTGCACACACCTTAAGAGTAATATTCACAAACGTACACATTCATAAAGGGAAACAAAGCTGTAAATATTGTTTATAATTCTGTATTATACAACTTTCTTTTTTATAAATATCATCATATTAAAAATAGTTTAAAGAACCTAGAGTTAACTTATTTAGTTCATGTCTTGTTTTACTTAATGCAATAAGCACAATATAAATTAACGTAATCCCCGTACGAAGGACGATTACGGTACTCTGCTAGTTTGACAATAAAAATGAGCCCAAACACGGCCATTCAAAATAGGAGGCTAAAAATAAAACATACCATTTGTCTAACATAATTGTTTAACTATCCTGTATTATGACACTTTTTACTTTCAAATTTACATTAGTCATGAGGAAAATTGTATATACAGAATGCTACATTGTGTAATAAAGCTTTAAATCAAATAGCAAAAAGATAATTGATTGACGTGTTTTAATGCGCGAGAAAATATTTTAAAAATAATCAAATATACATTCAAATAATAACAAATTTTACTGTATGAAATTTACAAAAATAAAATTACCTAAGGAGTAGGTCTTTTTTTAATTTATTTTTTTCTGGCCTTGAATAATTTAATTTCATATTGAGTATATTTCAATATATAACAACAATGCATTATTATTTATTGTTAAGACAGTTACACTAATCCCTCAAGGAGCCCAGCCTGTTGAAGACGTTTTTAAATAATACATAGTTTGCCAACAAGTGCAAGTGATGTTCAGTCTGCAGGCTGTTCCCCTCCTCGCGTGGGTGGGCCGCTGCAATTACCCGCCATAATTACGTACTTAGAAACCGACTGTACTTGTACTTGGGTACATTTAACTCTTCCAACCCTCCTTCCACCTCTACACACGTTTTCCAAAACAATCTCATACTGGTAGTTAATTTTTAAGGCACAAATAGTGTCTAGGACAATTATTTGACAACATATGTTAATGTATTTATTATGATCATAAATGTAGATGTTAAGTGTAAGTTAAGACCTAATTATCTTAATTTTGCCTAGGTAAATAAATCAATTTAATTTATACATTTATGAGATATATGATCAGTTCGTGATTAGATAGAAAATAACTTGTATTATCTCAACGTGCTTCGAACACCAGCAACTCTCATCTTTATTACTAAAGGGCAGCTCTTTTGTTAGGGTAAAAAATGTTTAACACTTGAATCCATATAAAATGTCGTTTGAAGGGTACAATATTTTCGCCTATGTTATTTTACTGCAAACACATTGCATTGACAATATTTTTCAAGTTTATTTTAAACATGTTTCTAATAATTTATTAAAAGTTAAGTGACTGTATAAGAGAATAGATATAGGCCTAAACTGTTTTCATAGTGCGTACGTTAAAATCACGCCGTCAGTATACCTACAACACGCATGCAGAACTGTAAGTTACAACAGTCAACTTGACATTGTCATGACCTCAAATTGTCAAGGTAAAGTCAAGCCGTGACCTTGAAATATAGGTGTAAGACCATGTTAAAAGATGAATACCTAATTGTGACTCATGACCAACGGTTGAAGAAATATTATTACCAATACTTAAGGACCAAGGATAGTGACGTCGGTTCATTGTGTTCATCCCAACCTACTGGATGACGCAGAGGCTATTTACTATTCTGAACAGATATATCAAGTGATTTTACAATTGGATTGGTTCATGTGACAAGATAATTTTCATAATTTAAGTGAACTGAATATCTGTAACAGAATGCTTTATGCATCTACCTTCTTGTAACCATAGTAAAAAAATACGTTTTGCATTAAAAATCATATAATTGTAAACAAAAACCCGCCCTTCTTTACAAACTATCGTATCTTATTACAGATTCATTTAATAGTATTCCATGTTTAGTGTTTAACATAATTTCATGTTTCATAAATTAGGTTAGATCAAGGTATGTTTATTTTACCAATGAGTGGTGGGAGGAAGTCACTAAACATTATGTGCTATTTTAAGTCATATAATTAGCAGTTCAAGTTACCCATTCCCCACTTTTTTTTAAGATTTTGATAGTTGAAGATTTAACATTAATTTTAGCTTAAATTACGTACTTCCGGAGTATATTTGTAAAATCAATGCAAGATAATTAAATCTATTAAATTTCGATTTTTTCCATGAATATGCACGATGTTACTTACACAGACTTACAAACGTAGTAGGCCTAAGGGAAGTCACTCCACCTGTGTTACGTACACAGACGTACAAACGATGTTAGGGAAGTCACCCCACCTGTGTCCTAAGGAAGTCACTCCACCTGTGTTACGTACACAGACGTACAAACGATGTTAGGGAAGTCACCCCACCTGTGTTACGTACACAGACGTACAAACGATGTTAGGGAAGTCACTCCACCTGTGTTACGTACACAGACGTACAAACGATGTTAGGTAAGTCACCCCACCTGTGTTACGTACATAGACATACAAGCGATGTTAGGTGAGTCACCCCACCTGTGTTACGTACACAGACGTACAAACGATGTTAGGTAAGTTCTCTAACCTATCTAACAAACCAACTACGTTAGGAAAGCCTCCCTACTATCTGTCTTACATACACACGACGTTATGTATGTAACATATATGTAGCTATGGTCCCCAACACTCCCTCCTACCCCACTTAACCGATGTAATAAGAACCGAGTAAGAAATTTGTTCTCCATGCATATAAACATTTTTAAATTAAATGAACGAGAGAGGATTAAATGACAAACAGGATTATCTTTTACAGCAGCTATAAGGTTTCTTGGGGAGCACATTGTGGAGTGCTGAGTAGTCCGTGGGTTTGTTCAGTAGATAGACCTTGTCACAGCTTGTTGTTATCAACAAGCCGATGCTGAAGCAACTCTAGGGTTTCCTGGGGAGCACATTGTGGAGTGCTGAGTAGTCCGTGGGTTTGTTCAGTAGATAGACCTTGTCACAGCTTGTTGTTATCAACAAGCCGATGCTTGAAGCAACTGTAGTGTTTCCTGGGGAGCACATTGTGGAGTGCTGAGTAGTCCGTGGGTTTGTTCAGTAGATAAACCTTGTCACAGCATGTTGTTATCAACAAGCAGAGGCTGAAGCAGCTGTAGTGTTTCTGCAGTAGGACTTCTGATAACTGAAGAGCTGACTTGTTTCCTACCACCTACATGCTGAGCTATGAGTATGATTCATATGGAAAGTTTATGCAAAATACTGCCAAGCTCCACAATACTAGCAGATTTTACACAGATTAAGCCGCGTTTACACTATAAAGCAAAACATGCTATATAACAAATGCTTTATGTAACAAAACAACAGAAGAACAAATGTTATATGTAGCATGTCATCAGGTTAGTCGGTGGTGTGTGCTTTGAGCGTTCTAGTCCTGACGTAACAACAGAAGAACAAATGTTATATGTAGCATGTCATCAGGTTAGTCGGTGGTGTGTGCTTTGTGCGTTCTAGTCCTGATGTAACAACAGAAGAACAAATGTTATATGTAGCATGTCATCAGGTTAGTCGGTGGTGTGTGCTTTGTGCGTTCTAGTCCTGATGTAACAACAGAAGAACAAATGTTATATGTAGCATGTCATCAGGTTAGTCGGTGGTGTGTGCTTTGAGCGTTCTAGTCCTGATGTAACAACAGAAGAACAAATGTTATATGTAGCACGTCATCAGGTTAGTCGGTGGTGTGTGCTTTGTGCGTTCTAGTCCTGATGTAACCTAAACCTAACCTAACCTTATTTTTATCAGTTTACATAGAATTGGATTATTGGCTTAGTTAATAAAATTAGTTACAAAATATTTAGACTTGTATTATAGTTTTGTATTATAGTGTTTTGTACTTGTAATATGTGTTTTGTATTATAGTTACTACTCAATTTTTCTTAATTGCATTTACAAGTTTATATTAATTGCATTTACATTCATTATTAGTTTGACCGTTTTAAATAAATTGCATTGAATTCGTGAATGGCATTTTCAGTTCAAGTCTGATAGTTGATCACTCCCGCTATATCTTTACCTAGCCAAGAGAGACGGACGGACCCAAAACCTTTGTTCTCTTCTGACTCCCGATAGAGCTAACTTTCTATTCCTAGACATTTTCATTAACGACTAATGAGGGATGTGCTACATCTAACAAATGTTATATGTAGTATGTTTTGCTATATAGTGTAAAGTTGGCTTTACTTTAATTAGTAAGTAACATTTAATATAAATTCCGAACCTAATTTTAAAAACGTATTAATTGTTTTTATAAATCGTATATGAAGGAAATTATTTAGTTATTTGTATTGTGATATCCACCTTAATGAAATAACAGGATACAAGAAGAGAAATGGCCAACAACATAAACAAATTCTAAATAATTATATTGCAGCTATTAATTAATGTTAGTTTATAATCAAACTGTTATCGTCTAAATATTGGAAGCTTTTCACTGGGAGGGTAATTGGTGAATGGTAAACAACTTATATCAATATTATATATAGCAACTAATAAAAGTCTCGTCCTCTAAATATAGATTTAATATCACTAGGATATGTTGTGTATAGTAAGGAACATAGAATGTGAATAAATATATTTAGTAACTAATCCAACTGGCTTAGGTCAAATATAAATTGCGTGTCTCTGGGTGATATGGTTCATAAGTAATGTTAAATATTACAAATAAATATATTTAGTAACTAATCCAACTGGCTTAGGTCAAATATAAATTGCGTGTCTCTGGGTGATATGGTTCATAAGTAATGTTAAATATTACAAATAAATATATTTAGTAACTAATCCAACTGGCTTAGGTCAAATATAAATTGCGTGTCTCTGGGTGATATGGTTCATAAGTAATGTTAAATATTATTCATCATTAAATATTACAAATAAATATATTTAGTAACTAATCCAACTGGCTTAGGTCAAATATAAATTGCGATTCTCTGGGTGATATGGTTCATAAGTAATGTTAAATATTAAAAATAAATATATTTAGTAACTAATCCAACTGGCTTAGGTCAAATATAAATTGCGTGTCTCTGGGTGATATGGTTCATAAGTAATGTTAAATATTACAAATAAATATATTTAGTAACTAATCCAACTGGCTTAGGTCAAATATAAATTGCGTGTCTCTGGGTGATATGGTTCATAAGTAATGTTAAATATTACAAATAAATATATTTAGTAACTAATCCAACTGGCTTAGGTCAAATATAAATTGCGTGTCTCTGGGTGATATGGTTCATAAGTAATGTTAAATATTACAAATAAATATATTTAGTAACTAATCCAACTGGCTTAGGTCAAATATAAATTGCGTGTCTCTGGGTGATATGGTTCATAAGTAATGTTAAATATTACAAATAAATATATTTAGTAACTAATCCAACTGGCTTAGTTCAAATATAAATTGCGTGTCTCTGGGTGATTTGGTTCATAAGTAATGTTAAATATTACAAATAAATATATTTAGTTACTAACTAGAATGTTATCGTTTAAATATAGGCCTACATTTCTTATCAGTGCAACCGAATTTCTTATAAGCAACCTAAAATATGTTTAGTACATTTATGTATTCATTAAAATCAAAATCATTTATTTGTAGTTTGACAATTTAAAAATTGTATTACAAAAGTCATATAATTATAATAATTATGTATTCATCATATATATGTTGATAGTGTATGTTAACTCATTTTAACTGACTAATATAATCACAATATGTACTACATTAGTGTTATTATTAATATATTACATAAATAAATTAATGAAACCGTCATAGTTTGAATATACAAATTGCGTGCCACTGGTATATGTATGCATTATAATCAACGTAACATATTTTGAATAATTATATTTAGTCACTAAAATGAACTACGTTTCATCGAGGTTTTTTGCCTTGTAACACAACGTAATAAGAATAAATATATTTAGTTATTATTTAAACTGTCGTCGTCTAAATAGATTGCGTTTTCCTGTGATAAGTTCTAAATATAGATTCACTGCGATAAATTTTTTTTATTTATTTTTATTTTATTTATACATAAGACGCCGATCGTCAAGATATGGGCGAATATGGATTTCGAATGAGTGTATATGAGCGAATGTAGTCATTGTTACAAACTAAGGCCGACTATTCCTTAGAAAGTGTCATTAATTAATAGCCCAATGACAAATGAACAGCCGGTGGTTATCAGCTGATCCTTCCCAAAATGTATTGACTCTGATTGGGATCGAACTGAGAACCTTTAGCACATGAAGCTGGGATTGAACCAACTACGCTACCGACCAAATTGTGCATGGTAATAAACTCAAATTGGTTACGAATAAATGTTTTTAGTTAGTAAGAAAAAACTAAAATGCTTTGTTTTAACGTAGTGTTTCTAAATCTTATATTGACATCACGTAAATCGCATCTATATTTATAAAAGAGGATGTTTGTATATTTGAAGTTTATGCGCTGCCAAACCTTCCAACCGATCGCCATGAAACTTTAGGATGTTGTCCTGTATACTCCCGAGATGCTTTCTGTAAAGTTTGATGCAGATCCGTCCACAGGGTCCCGCCCCACAGGCTCCTAAAGATCCCATGTTATTCAAATGGAGAATCTGAATTGTTTATAAAAAACATATGACTGTGTGGTTTAATGTAGTTTCACATGTAATAAGTAGATTGAAGTTCTCACAACAACAGTATTGTATATGTTTTGATTTATTGTAGTTCTACATTTCACCTTGAGAGTGTAGCACACACTACTTTTACTTGATCGGGTAATCTGTATTTGGTGTTAACCTTTTTTCCTCGGTAATTAAAACATGTGGTGAAACGTGAAAATAAAAAATAAATAATTATTTGTTTTGCAGTTTACTTTTTATGACATGCCTCCTAAAAAATATTTTTTACCCTCTTGCACTCATTTAATAAATAATGGTTTTTTCTATAATTCTTTTTATTGCTTTATTTTGGTATGTCAATGAAAAATGAAAGGCGAGACAACGTCCGCCGGGTTCAGCTAGTAAATGAAAGGCGAGACAACGTCCGCCGGGTTCAGCTAGTTATAGTATAATATTTATGAGTACTGTATTTATAATCTTGATTTCGTTATTATATTTTTATACTCAACTATTGTTTTAAAATTTATTAGTAAGCCGTGGAATATCAATGAAATTATTATTTGAAAACGAAAATTTAGATTTTACTTTATTTCAATTGTTAACTATTGAGTAGATTTATTATTTATCAGACGATATATTTATAAAACCTATTCTTGTATGCCGTATTCAAGCTTATGTATAAATGATTATGATGTATGCGTTGAATCATATGTACAAAATGATGCCGTAAATCAAAATCAAGTACAAATCATGGCGTGCAATATTGGATATGCATTATGATGGCGACACTGAGCCTCAGACACAGAGTAGAAGCCCTCATTTAGTTAAATATTGCTGTAGTCGTTTAGTTTAGTTAGTAGAAGAGTTTAATCTCGTTTTTGTTGGCAAAAGGATAGTGGCCAGGAAGTGGGCGGACACATGAGTGCTGCTTTTATCGGCCACATGTGGCGCACTATCAGCGTCTCTCTGGAGCGGCGCCTTATCAGCACGGGGCGGCACTGCTGACGCCTCCCGTCGCTCTGCACCTGATTTTGATCAACACAATCTTAAGAACTGATCCACTTTTGGAAGTAAATTTGCACTGTAAGAGAAACCATATCTGTTATTTAGAACGCAATGGTCTGATTGTAACGTTAATAAAACTTCCAAGTGATATTGGATTATTTTCGAAATCAAAGCAATAAGTTTCCGTTGTTTATATACGTACATTGATACATTTTTGTGTTTATGCCATGTTCTCTTAAGCCTCGTCATATAATGCATTCTATTTAATTTCAACCTTTTTCTATTATCAGAATTGACTCTATATGTTGAAATAACTAATAAAATATGTAGACACACGTACACTTACATTAAAGTAAAACTGTCCCCAGCCTCCGTATACAGGTTGTGTAACATGACTGTTAAGAAAAACTGTCATCAGCCTCCGTATACAGGTTGTGTAACTTGATTGTTAAGAAAAACTGTCATCAGCCTCCGTATACACGTTGTGTAACTTGATTGTTAAGAAAAACTGTCATCAGCCTCCGCATACAGGTTGTGTAACATGACTGTTAAGAAAAACTGTCATCAGCCTCCGTATACAGGTTGTGTAACATGACTGTTAAGAAAAACTGTCATCAGCCTCCGTATACAGGTTGTGTAACTTGATTGTTAAGAAAAACTGTCATCAGCCTCCGTATACAGGTTGTGTAACATGACTATTAAGAAAAACTGTCCCCAGCCTCCACATACAGGTTGTGTAACATGACTGTTAAGAAAAACTGTCACCAGCCTCCGCATACAAGTTGTGTAACATGACTGTTAAGAAAAACTGTCCCCAGCCTCCGTATACAGGTTGTGTAACTTGACTGTTAAGAAAAACTGTCCCCAGCCTCCGCATACAGGTTGTGTAACATGACTGTTAAGAAAAACTGTCCCCAGCCTCCGCATACAGGTTGTGTAACATGACTGTTAAGAAAAACTGTCCCCAGCCTCCGCATACAGGTTGTGTAACATGACTGTTAAGAAAAACTGTCACCAGCCTCCGCATACAGGTTGTGTAACATGACTGTTAAGAAAAACTGTCCCCAGCCTCCGCATACAGGTTGTGTAACATGACTGTTAAGAAAAACTGTCCCCAGCCTCCGCATACAGGTTGTGTAACATGACTGTTAAGAAAAACTGTCCCCAGCCTCCGCATACAGGTTGTGTAACATGACTGTTAAGAAAAACTGTCCCCAGCCTCCGTATACAGGTTGTGTAACATGACTGTTAAGAAAAACTGTCCCCAGCCTCCGTATACAGGTTGTGTAACATGACTATTAAGAAAAACTGTCCCCAGCCTCCGCATACAGGTTGTGTAACATGACTATTAAGAAAAACTGTCCCCAGCCTCCGTATACAGGTTGTGTAACATGACTATTAAGAAAAACTGTCCCCAGCCTCCGTATACAGGTTGTGTAACATGACTATTAAGAAAAACTGTCCCCAGCCTCCGTATACTGGTTGTGTAACATGACTATTAAGAAAAACTGTCCCCAGCCTCCGTATATAGGTTGTGTAACATGACTATTAAGAAAAACTGTCCCCAGCCTCCGTATACAGGTTGTGTAACATGACTATTAAGAAAAACTGTCCCCAGCCTCCGTATACAGGTTGTGTAACATGACTATTAAGAAAAACTGTCCCCAGCCTCCGCAAACAGGTTGTGTAACATGACTGTTAAGAAAAACTGTCCCCAGCCTCCGTATACAGGTTGTGTAACATGACTGTTAAGAAAAACTGTCCCCAGCCTCCGTATACAGGTTGTGTAACATGACTATTAAGAAAAACTGTCCCCAGCCTCCGTATACAGGTTGTGTAACATGACTATTAAGAAAAACTGTCCCCAGCCTCCGTATACTGGTTGTGTAACATGACTATTAAGAAAAACTGTCCCCAGCCTCCGTATATAGGTTGTGTAACATGACTATTAAGAAAAACTGTCCCCAGCCTCCGTATACAGGTTGTGTAACATGACTATTAAGAAAAACTGTCCCCAGCCTCCGTATACAGGTTGTGTAACATGACTATTAAGAAAAACTGTCCCCAGCCTCCGCAAACAGGTTGTGTAACATGACTGTTAAGAAAAACTGTCCCCAGCCTCCGTATACAGGTTGTGTAACATGACTGTTAAGAAAAACTGTCCCCAGCCTCCGTATACAGGTTGTGTAACATGACTATTAAGAAAAACTGTCCCCAGCCTCCGCAAACAGGTTGTGTAACATGACTGTTAAGAAAAACTGTCCCCAGCCTCCGTATACAGGTTGTGTAACATGACTGTTAAGAAAAACTGTCCCCAGCCTCTGCATACAGGTTGTGTAACATGACTGTTAAGAAAAACTGTCCCCAGCCTCCGTATACAGGTTGTGTAACATGACTATTAAGAAAAACTGTCCCCAGCCTCCGTATACAGGTTGTGTAACATGACTGTTAAGAAAAACTGTCCCCAGCCTCCGCATACAGGTTGTGTAACATGACTATTAAGAAAAACTGTCCCCAGCCTCCGCGTACAGGTTGTGTAACATGACTGTTAAGAAAAAATGCCCCAGCCTCCGTATACAGGTTGTGTAACATGACTGTTAAGAAAAACTCTCCCCAGCCTCCGCATACAGGTTGCGTAACATGACTGTTAAGATAAACTGTCCCCAGCCTCCGCATACAGGTTGTCTAACATGACTGTTTAGAAAAACTGTCCTCAGTCTTCGCATACAGGTTGTGTAACATGACTGTTAAGAAAAACTGTCCTCAGTCTCCGCATACAGGTTGTGTAACATCCCCAGCCTCCGCATACAGGTTGTGTAACATGACTGTTAAGAAAAACTGTCCCCAGTCTCCGCATACAGGTTGTGTAACATCCCCAGCCTCCGCATACAGGTTGTGTAACATGACTGTTAAGAAAAACTGTCCCCAGTCTCCGCATACAGGTTGTGTAACATCCCCAGCCTCGGCATACAGGTTGTGTAACATGACTGTTAAGAAAAACTGTCCTCAGTCTCCGCATACAGGTTGTGTAACATGACTGTTAAGAAAAACTGTCCTCAGTCTCCGCATACAGGTTGTGTAACATGACTGTTAAGAAAAACTGTCCTCAGTCTCCGCATACAGGTTGTGTAACATCCCCAGCCTCCGCATACAGGTTGTGTAACATCCCCAGCTTCCGCATACAGGTTGTGTAACATGACTGTAAAGAAAAACTGTCCTCAGTCTCCGCATACAGGTTGTTTAACATCCCCAGCCTCCGCATATAGGTTGTGTAACATGACTGTTAAGAAAAACTATCCTCAGTCTCCGCATACAGGTTTTGTAACATGACTTTTAAAAAAAACTGTCCTCATCCTGCGCATACAGGTTGTGTAACATCCCCAGCCTCCGCATACAGGTTGTGTAACATCCCCAGCCTCCGCATACAAGTTGTGTAACATCCCCAGCCTCCGCATACAGGTTGTGTAACATCCCCAGCCTCCGCATACAGGTTGTGTAACATCCCCAGCCTCCGCATACAGGTTGTGTAACATGACTGTTAAGAAAAACTATCCTCAGTCTCCGCATACAGGTTTTGTAACATGACTTTTAAGAAAAACTATCCTCAGCCTCCGCATACAGGTTGTGTAACATGACTGTTAAGATAAACTGTCCCCAGCCTCCGCATACAGGTTGTGTAACATGACTTAAGAAAAACTGTCCTCAGTCTCCGCATACAGGTTGTGTAACTTCCCCAGCTTCCGCATACAGGTTGTGTAACATGACTGTTAAGAAAAACTGTCCCCAGCCACCGCATACAGGTTATGTAACATAACTGTTAAGAAAAACTGCCCCAGCCTCCGTATACAGGTTGTGTAACATGACTGTTAAGAAAAACTGTGTCCAGCCTCCGCATACAGGTTGTGTAACATGACTGTTAAGAAAAACTGTCCCCAGCCTCTTATACAGGTTGTGTAACATGACTGTTAAGAAAAACTGTCCCCAGTCTCCGCATACAGGTTGTGTAACATGACTGGTAAGATAAACTGTCCCCAGCCTCCGCATACAGGTTGTGTAACATGACTATTAAGAAAAACTGTCCTCAGTCTCCGCATACAGGTTGTGTAACATGACTATTAAGAAAAACTGTCCCCAGCCTCCGCATACAGGTTGTGTAACATCCCCAGCTTCCGCATACAGGTTGTGTAACATGACTGTAAAGAAAAACTGTCCTCAGTCTCCGCATACAGGTTGTGTAACATCACTAGCCTCCGCATACAGATTGTGTAACATGACTGTTAAGAAAAACTGTCCTCAGTCTCCGCATACAGGTTGTGTAACATCCCCAGCCTCCGCATCCAGGTTGTGTAACATCCCCAGCCTCCGCATACAGGTTGTGTAACATCCCCAGCCTCCGCATACAGGTTGTGTAACATGACTGTTAAGAAAAACTATCCTCAGTCTCCGCATACAGGTTGTGTAACATGACTGTTAAGAAAAACTGTCCTCAGTCTCCGCATACAGGTTGTTAACATGACTGTTAAGAAAAACTGTCATCAGTCTCCGCATACAGGTTGTGTAACATGACTGTTAAGAAAAACTCTCCCTAGCTTCCGCATACAGGTTGTGTAACATGACTGTTAAGAAAAACTGTCCCCAGCCTCCGCATACAGGTTGTGTAACATGACTGTTAAGAAAAACTGTCCCCAGTCTCCGCATACAGGTTGTGTAACATGACTGTTAAGAAAATTGTCCCCAGCCTCCGCATACAGGTTGTGTAACATGACTGTTAAGAAAAACTGTCCCCAGCCTCCGCATACAGGTTGTATGACAAGCATGTGAAGTGAAACTTCCAGTCTCCACATTCAAGTTGTATAACATGCATGTGAAGTAAAATTGTCCTCAGTTTCCATATACATGCAGTGAAACATGTCTTGGAAGTAAAGCAGTCCTCAGTCTCCACACACATGTTGTATAAGATGCATGTGAAGTAAAACAGTCCTCAGTTTCCACACATATGTTGTATAAGATGCATGTGAAGTAAAACAGTCCTCAGTCTCTACACACATGTTGTATAAGATGCATATGAAGTAAAACAGTCCTCAGTCTCTACACACATGTTGTATAAGATGCATGTGAAGTAAAACAGTCCTCAGTCTCCACATACATGTTGTATAAGATGCATGTGAAGTAAAACAGTCCTCAGTTTCCACACACATGTTGTATAAGATGCATGTGAAGTAAAACAGTCCTCAGTCTCCACACACATTTTGTATAAGATGCATGTGAAGTAAAACAGTCCTCAGTCTCTACACACATGTTGTATAAGATGCATGTGAAGTAAAACAGTCCTCAGTCTCTACACACATGTTGTATAAGATGCATGTGAAGTAAAACAGTCCTCAGTCTCCACACACATGTTGTATAATGTATAAGATGCATCTGAAGTAAAACAGTCCTCAGTCTCCACACACATTTTGTATAAGATGCATGTGAAGTAAAACAGTCCTTAGTCTCTACACACATGTTGTATAAGATGCATGTGAAGTAAAACAGTCCTCAGTTTCCACGCACATGTTGTATAAGATGCATGTGAAGTAAAACAGTCCTCAGTCTCCACACACATGTTGTATAAGATGCATGTGAAGTAAAACAGTCCTCAGTCTCCACACACATGTTGTATAAGATGCATGTGAAGTAAAACAGTCCTCAGTCTCTACACACATGTTGTATAAGATGCATGTGAAGTAAAACAGTCCTCAGTCTCTACACACGTTGTATAAGATGCATGTGAAGTAAAACAGTCCTCAGTCTCTACACACATGTTGTATAAGATGCATGTGAAGTAAAACAGTCCTCAGTGTCCACACACATGTTGTATAAGATGCATGTGAAGTAAAACAGTCCTCAGTCTCCAAACACATGTTGCATAAGATGCATGTGAAGTAAAACAGTCCTCAGTCTCTACACACATGTTGTATAAGATGCATGTGAAGTAAAACAGTCCTCAGTCTCCACACACATGTTGTATAAGATGCATGTGAAGTAAAACAGTCCTCAGTGTCCACACACATGTTGTATAAGATGCATGTGAAGTAAAACAGTCCTCAGTCTCCACACACATTTTGTATAAGATGCATGTGAAGTAAAACAGTCCTCAGTCTCTACACACATGTTGTATAAGATGCATGTGAAGTAAAACAGTCCTCAGTCTCTACACACATGTTGTATAAGATGCATGTGAAGTAAAACAGTCCTCAGTCTCCACACACATGTTGTATAAGATGCATGTGAAGTAAAACAGTCCTCAGTCTCCACACACACGTTGTATAAGATGCATGTGAAGTAAAACAGTCCTCAGTCTCCACACACACGTTGTATAAGATGCATGTGAAGTAAAACAGTCCTCAGTTTCCACACACATGTTGTATAAGATGCATGTGAAGTAAAACAGTCCTCAGTCTCCACACACATGTTGTATAAGATGCATGTGAAGTAAAACAGTCCTCAGTCTCCACACACATGTTGTATAAGATGCATATGAAGTAAAACAGTCCTCAGTCTCTACACACGTGTTGTATAAGATGCATGTGAAGTAAAACAGTCCTCAGTCTCCACACACGTGTTGTATAAGATGCATGTGAATTAAAACAGTCCTCAGTCTCCACACACATGTTGTATAAGATGCATGTGAAGTAAAACAGTCCTCAGTGTCCACACACATGTTGTATAAGATGCATGTGAAGTAAAACAGTCCTCAGTCTCTACACACGTTGTATAAGATGCATGTGAAGTAAAACAGTCCTCAGTCTCTACACACATGTTGTATAAGATGCATGTGAAGTAAAACAGTCCTCAGTGTCCACACACATGTTGTATAAGATGCATGTGAAGTAAAACAGTCCTCAGTCTCCAAACACATGTTGTATAAGATGCATGTGAAGTAAAACAGTCCTCAGTCTCTACACACATGTTGTATAAGATGCATGTGAAGTAAAACAGTCCTCAGTCTCCACACACATGTTGTATAAGATGCATGTGAAGTAAAACAGTCCTCAGTGTCCACACACATGTTGTATAAGATGCATGTGAAGTAAAACAGTCCTCAGTCTCCACACACATGTTGTATAAGATGCATGTGAAGTAAAACAGTCCTCAGTCTCCACACACGTGTTGTATAAGATGCATGTGAAGTAAAACAGTCCTCAGTCTCCATATACATGTTGTATATCATGAAAGGGCGTATATAAGAACGGTGTATACACAATTTCCTCCCTCGGTTCATTTGACACTTCCCACTGATGATGGAACGGACGGGCAAATATCCGGACGGGTTTCATGTTACTGACTCATTTCTCACCATGTACGTCAACTTCGTCCGGAGCTCGTGTCCGTATCCGTAGTCAGGTGGCTGAACGGTTCCAATCTGGTCGTAATGCTGACTGATAAGTCAAAGCCTGATCACGTGATTGCCGACAGGGCAGCGGCGTATAATAGACAACAGTCTGTCTGCTACCCTTGTTTGCATCAACATGTGTGTACTGTAGAATATATGTCTACCCGGGTTTGAGGGTGTTTTACTAGGAAACTAAGAGGCCTATGAATAATCGAGTGACATCATTATTTTTATACTTGATTGCACGTTGTGACACATGTATTATTAAATTGATAAATTTCCTAACAATTAAAAATCACTGCATTTACTTACGCATATAAAAGTAATGTATAGTGACAAAAAATTTCATAAAGATTATAACGTGACCTAGTAATTAATTTTATGACCTCTAGAATCCAAGAAAACGTTGTTCCATGAAATTGATAATAACTTTTTTTTCTTGAAAAGTTAAAAATCTGAAATTTAAAAAACATTCCTGCAAACCAAGAATTGAACATAAATGCGATACACTAATGGATGCACATTGAAAATTAGTTAATTTCGGTACGTTTTTGTTCCAACTAGATACAAACTAATAAAACTTAAAATAAAATCTTGAAAACTATGTACATGACATAAAATAAACGAGGAAGACAATTTTGCAACTGGACTTGTCATAGGTCTCTTAGTTTCTTTTCATTTCTGCGCCGACAATAAGTACGGTGCTGGGCGATTGTGGACGTTCCAGTTCATTTTAAATTCGCAATAATGACATTTAAGTTAATAGAATTTGGTTATAGCCTTTCTATTTGATTTAATATCTTATCCACATCAATACCGGAATTACTTTCTGTAATAACTTATAGAAATGTACGTTATGTGGTTAAAATGCAACTTAAACAAAATTGAAAAAAATGTAGAAAACATTTGCGTTTTAATACTTCTATATCAAAAAATGTATTCCATGCCCAGTCCCCCCAGATGTTGGAGCCCCCGAATATCAAGCATGTGAAGTAAAACCTTCGTCATTCTCCACATACAGGTTGTATAACATGCATATGAAGTAAAACTGTCCTCAGTCTCTGCGGATCATACAATAAGAGATTATACTAATTTTATATAGTTTAATCATAACTTTACAATATAAAATATTGTTCGAGTTTGTTTGGTTCAGGATGTAATGCGTCACTCAATGATTTAGACATCGGATATCGATCATGTTTGATGAATCGTTTTCAAAAGTGTATCCACAGTCGATTTTCAATCAACTATCTCATAGTCAACTTATAGTCTAATCTAAATGAAAACCACGTTTTACAATCAGAAGCTATCCATTGTAAAAAAAAAAAAAACTGATTCGTGGTAATAATTTAAATGTACCTCCCACAGTGAAAATACAGTTTAGAAAGTAACGTTGTTTTTTTACTTATTCCCATATGCATTAGCACAGAGAAAGTATTGTGATCGTCCAAAACATTTGTTTACAAAATCCATTTTAGGGTCCCCTGAACTCAAAAAAGTGAGGTTTTCGAAAAAAAATACATACCCACAGGTCTGTCTGTCTGTGTGTATGTATGTGCAGTTCGCTATAGACCAAACGGATGAATATATTTTTTTGAAATTTGGTATGTAGGTGTATATAGCCAATATCCCCATAATATTTTTTCGAAATCATAGTTTTTTTATTTTTATGGGAAAAAATACAAAAATGGAAGTTTTACAAAAACGGCTCTAACGATTTTGATTTCATTTTCAAGAAAGATGTAAATTACAATTAAAGATATTTTTAGTAAAAACCGCATATCTCTAACTTTGCTAGTTATTTTAGTATTACTGTTTTTAAGGACAAAAACATTTAAAAAATCTAAATTTTCAAACTTTATTCTAACGACTTTGAGTAAATTTTCAGTAAAGATGCAAATTACAATTAAAAATGTTTTAGATACCACCCCACTAAGTTGTGGCTGGAGGCCGAAGGCCGAAGGCCCGAAGCCACAATTATTGAAAGTTGTTTACATAACTACAACCGACTATGTGCTTATTTGAACAGCTGTTTATGAAGATTAGTTTTCCATTTTTTTATTTAAATAAAGTAAGTGTTTCGTTTGTGCATTCCTTAAAAATGTAATTTATTGAACATATGTTTTTATTTAGATGTGTTTTTACATCCTTTAGTTTTAATTTTTTAAACAATCTGACATAACAAAGGGAAGGGGAGAAAGTTTGTGCCAGTTATCTGGTACCATTTATTAATCCTCAATTGGTTACCTGTCGGTTTACCGACGTTGATGTG
This sequence comes from Stictocephala bisonia, assembly GCA_035578905.1. NCBI lineage: Eukaryota > Metazoa > Arthropoda > Insecta > Hemiptera > Membracidae > Stictocephala > Stictocephala bisonia. The sequence goes on from JAQJVL010000013.1 coordinate 3,696,129, forward strand.
CAGGTCTGTGAGTTACCCGTCGGTTTACCGACGTTGGTGTGCAGGTCTGGTAGGTTACCCGTCGGTTTATTGACGTTGATGTGCAGGTCTGGTAGGTTACCCGTTGGTTTACCGACGTTGGTGTGCAGGTCTGGTAGGTTACTCGTCGGTTTACCGACGTTGATGTGCAGGTCTGGTAGGTTACCCGTCGGTTTACCGACGTTGATGTGCAGGTCAGGTAGTTTATGCACCGGTTTTCCGACGCTGATGTGCAGGTCTGGTAGGTTATGCGTCGGTTTTCCGACGTTGATGTGCAGGTGAGGTAGGTTATGCGTCGGTTTTCCGTCGACTAGACGTCGTTGTAAATGAACAACATCAGCTGGCTTATTTGGTACATTTGGCTTGGCTTATTATTGGTATTTGGCTTATTAACGGTACGTAAATAACGGAAATAATATATCGTTCCACTCCACTGTTCCTAATCTATCGCTTTAGACGATTTATTTCGTTCTCTTTGTATACTTATACAATTTTTTTACAAAAAATGTAGTTGCATTTTTTTACCGGTGCAATTATTAGGTTTTATATAGGCCTATATGTAATATACATAAATGTACATATGGTGCAATGTATTTATATACTTTAAAAGAATAGAAAATTCTCTATAATTAGGCTATTTTGGAACTTTAGATAGTGTTTATGTAATTTGTAGAGGGGGTGCAAACGTTTGTAATGTTTAATTTTTGTATCTATGAAACTCTTTATATAGAAATTTCTTAGTAAATCAGTTGTAATATTTTATTCCTAATTCTATATTTCATACTAAACAAGGTAATACGTATGTTAGTTTGTGTTCTTGTTATTGTAAATTATAGTTTTATGATTTTTTAAAAATAAACACTGCAACACCGTGTGCAACAACACAGACGTAATCGCAACGAGTGTTATAGTGAACTACTAGATGGTTAAGTCATAAACAAAATAAAAACAGGCGAATCAGTTCAGAAGAGTCACGTGTATCACATCAGAATAAATGGTTGTTTTCTACTGCATTATTTAATCGCTGAAATTTGTCTACGTTTTATTTATAATGCAAATAGATCGATTAAAACATACAAGTGTATCACATTCTTCTCATTAGCATAATTTGTAATTTATTGGTGGACGAAAATGTTTGCACAGTCACTGAGGAGAGACAATTAATTACAAACGTAAACGGTGAGAACAATCGATTGAATTGAATAAAACCGAAACATTCGATTGGTTAGTTCTCATTTTCGGCAATAGTTACCGTGTTCCACCATTCTTTATCGTCAGCCTTCACCTCTACCTATGTCCCTACTACATTAAACTACGCTACATTACACTACAGTACACTACACGAATACCGGACATTTGGTTAAACCCTAGGGTCTGTCACTTATATTTACTCTGACTCCCATCACACTTTCCGAGTTATGGACTAGAAAAATTATTATGGTTTTTACAATAATCTAAGCTTTTATACTATCAACTGCGCTTAAGTTATCATAATTTTTGGATTTTTTTTACATCTGTCAACGGTATAATTTTTTCAATTGCAAATAAATCCACATTTAAAATCCTAGTTAATTTCCCCTGAATTTCCTTACGTGTACATACGAAGGAAATTACCCCAAAATGACGTGTACACAATATACAAGTAAATTTTTTCTAAAACTTATGTACGTAAAGTCCATAAAAGCTTTTCAAACACTTGCTCTTATTTTCACCTAAAAAATATTATTTTGTCTCCCATTCCACCGTCGCCAAGCAGAAAATAGTAATATCAATCATCTTCAGCATTCTTTCATTGATAACGGTTTCGTTAGTTCGCAGACTCTGGAGTTTCCCTGCGCATTATATCTTTGTGGACGCAGTTACTTCTTCGTGGAATATACGTGCCTGCACTAGTTTATTTGAATGTATGTTTTATGTATCGATTATAAATATGTTAAGACTCACTACAGGATAAACTATCGTAATTTTAGCACAATTAATCGATCGTGTGATAGATTTGAATTCCTATCTCAAGTGGAATGTTACAAATACAGAGTTTTCCCAATATAAACTATGCTAATGATTTTGCACCTATTTTGTTGTCAGAACAGATTTCCAATTTATACGGACAAACACTATATTAACAATAAATATAACAATTTTAATACCTCATATTTTTAAGTTGGCAGAATTTAATAGGCTACATCGTTTCGTTTGGTAAAAAACAATCGATTATAAATCGTTGGGAGGGTGCTTATCGTAACCTATGTTTAGTACTTAAGTAAAGTTGTCAATAATTACTTATAGCACAAATAAAGAAATAATCATATTGTATTTGTATTTCCACCTAGTATAACCTAGATTAATTTTCCTTGGAGCATATTGCTGGGTGTTGATAATGTCAGTGCGGGTGGGTCGGAGAGGGAGGGGTGTGCGCGCGCATGTCCCAGCTGTCATATAGCTTGACGCGCGCCAGTAACGCACACTCAAATGCTGTTTGTTTGGTGGTAGTAGTGCCGCGTACTCGGTCGTACTTGTAACCCACTCCGGTCACATGGACCACTGTAAGTACTGAACGGATTATACCTTTACTTGAATGATATAATCTTAATTATTTTGATATAAAGTATACCATTCAACTTTTAACTGTGTTTTTGCTGGTATTGTTTATGGTAAGTTTATGATTTTCCGTTATCTTGAAACGAAGACAGAAATTCAATAATAGATTGTTATTTATGTTAATGGATATAACTGCTACAATACATATCTCAAATACGTACACAAGGAAATGATTACCAAGCTGACATTTAATATAAAAGAAGAATAGCTGTTTGTCTTTTGGAAGTGGACATATTCTATAACCTGTGTATTTGTATTTCTGTTCGACCTAAAACTTTTAACCCTTTCGATGCCGGGCATATTTTCCCTTGGTATGCGAGAAATGCCGGGGGTATTTTTAGTGAATATGCATAGTTTACGTTATTTTGTTCTAACTTTGTTATTTTTCAATATATTTTCATAATTATTTTTTGGTTTTTCTTGTTTTGAAATGCTCTTTTTACTACTTATATATTTTCTTAAATAAAATATTGGTTTTAATTTGTAAAATCAACTTTTTTTAAAATTAAATTTTTTTTTAATTTTTCAATTTTGAAACTTTTTAGACCATACAACAAAAATACTAGGGCTATAAAAGTGACTTTATTTGAAAGCACATTTAATTACTAACATGCATACCAAATTTCAAAGTCTTGCCCTGAAAATCCCAGGATTTATCGTAATTTTTTTCGACAGTACAAAATGACATATTTGTCACAATTGAGCGATTATTTCAAGTGTGACAAATATATTTCAACAAACGCATATTTATAAGATGTTTAAAACACTTTTTCTGAGTACTATAATCAATTCTCAACAGATTGGTACCGTATATGTGGCATATTAACGAAAATGCCTTATAGAAAAAAAAAAAAAAAATTACGAGCGGTCCGAAATATCGGACCGCGGCATTTTTAGCGTAACTACCGCTATCCGGAAATCGCAGCTTTTGTTTAATACTGTCTGTCATAGGAATAATATTTTCTCTTATTATTATATAACTAAATAATTCCGTTTCTAATTAATATATTATTTCTCCTAGATTTTAATTAGATATTATGAAATTTAATATTAATAGTGTTTTCAAAAATGTTAATGATAAAAATATAAATGACATGTGAAAGAATATCGTATTTCCACTAGCGATGGAAAATGTCCGGGTACTTTCAGATTTCTTGAAAATTCCATAATTGAGCTAACATCCCTCACTATATAGTTGGTCTAAGGGACTGTAACTTCCCTTAAGAAATAATTGTTGATTATTTAAATTTAATTATACAAATTTTATCACAAACTGTTGGTATCCAAGACATATTATATTCAGATAACATTACATTATAAACATTTGTAAATTCAGTACAATTAGATTTGTCTAACGAAAGAACAGTAACTATCAACTGACGACTGTCGTGACACCGTATTGAACATGGTGTCCGGACAATTCGTCCCACGGACATTTCGTCCCCCAAGAAAAATGCGGACATTTCGTCCCACTTTGTGGAACGGCTACCTGGGTAGGGTTTGATAAATAGTCTCCAAATATTTCTAAACGAACACTTTGTCCCACCTGAGAGAGGGGTTGTAAAAAGGTTAGGTTAGGTTAGGTTCTCTCAGGGTGGGACGAAGTGTCCGTTTAGAAATATTTGGAGACTAATTATCAAACCCGACCCAGGTAGACACTCCACAGAGTGGGACGGAATGTCCGCATTTTTCTTTGGGGACGAAATGTCCGTGGGACGAATTGTCCTGTAATCATTGAACATGCCATTACGATTATATAATTCGTTCCACTCAGTTTGTTGAATTAAGGGGTTAGGATTTTTGTGGGAACACAAGTGGGCTTAACTAATAATTTATATTTAGTATTCCTAACTTCCTTACAAAAAACTATCATAACCTAAACTAAAGTTAATTGTTATAAGATCAACTTAAATCCATATTAAAATAATCAACAGAATAGTAAACATGTTTTACATGTGTTGATACTAAACCTTACTAAGAGAAGACATTTATGGGAGGGATAAAAATTCACTCATAGTTGAATTGTACCCACCCGTTTAGTTTAGGTGAATTTTATCGTCTTAAGTTTTAATATCTTTTAGATTGAGGTAAATTAAAATTTTTTAATAGAATTAGGCCCTTATTAGATGGTTTACATAAAACATGGCCACTTGTGATAGTTCATTTGTGAGTACGTGATATTTCAGTCAACATAGTTCATGGTTAGATGGTTGGGAGAACGGTCAATTTCGCACGTGTGTCAGGTTGGGAGGATCGTACATTGTGAGTGCGTGATAGATAAGTCAACATAGTGCAAGTTAGATGGGTAGGAGAACGGTCAACTTTGCACTGTGTCAGGTTGGGAGAGTCGTACATTGTGAGTGATTGATAGGTCAGTTAACATAGTTCAAGTTAGATGGGTAGGAGAACGGTCAACTTTGCACTGTGTCAGGTTGGGAGAGTCGTACATTGTGAGTGATTGATAGGTCAGTTAACATAGTTCAAGTTATATGGGTAAGAGAACGGTCAACTTTGCAGGTGTGTCAGGTTAGGAGAGTCGTACATTGTGAGTGATTGATAGGTCAGTTAACATATTTCAAGTTATATTGGTAAGAGAACGGTTATCTTTGCAGGTGTGTCAGGTTGGGAGGGGTCGTACATTGTGAGTGATTGATAGGTCAGTTAACATAGTTCAAGTTATATGGGTAAGAGAACGGTCAACTTTGCAGGTGTGTCAGGTTGGGAGAGTCGTACATTGTGAGTGATTGATAGGTCAGTTAACATAGTTCAAGTTAGATGGGTAAGAGAACGGTCAACTTTGCAGGTGTGTCAGGTTGGGAGAGTCGTACATTGTGAGTGATTGATAGGTCAGTTAACATAGTTCAAGTTATGTGGGTAAGAGAACGGTCAACTTTGCAGGTGTGTCAGGTTGGGAGAGTCGTACATTGTGAGGGATTGATAGGTCAGTTAACATAGTTCAAGTTAGATGGGTAAGAGAACGGTCAACTTTGCAGGTGTGTCAGGTTGGGAGGGGTCGTACATTGTGAGTGATTGATAGGTCAGTTAACATAGTTCAAGTTAGATGGTTAAGATAACGGTCAACTTTGCTGGTGTGTCAGGTTGGGAGGGGTCGTACATTGTGAGTGATTGATAGATCAGTTAAAATAGTTAAAGTTAGATGGGTAGGAGAACGGTCAACTTTGCAGGTGTGTCAGGTTGGGAGGGTCGTACATTGTGAGTGATTGATAGGTCAGTTAACATAGTTCAAGTTAGATGGGTAAGAGAACGGTCAACTTTGCAGGTGTGTCAGGTTGGGAGGGGTCGTACATTGTGAGTGATTGATAGGTCAGTTAACATAGTTCAAGTTAGATGGTTAAGATAACGGTCAACTTTGCTGGTGTGTCAGGTTGGGAGGGGTCGTACATTGTGAGTGATTGATAGGTCAGTTAACATAGTTCAAGTTAGATGGGTAGGAGAACGGTCAACTTTGCAGGTGTGTCAGGTTGGGAGGGTCGTACATTGTGAGTGATTGATAGGTCAGTTAACATAGTTCAAGTTAGATGAGTAAGAGAACGGTCAACTTTGCAGGTGTGTCAGGTTGGGAGGGGTCGTACATTGTGAGTGATTGATAGGTCAGTTAACATAGTTCAAGTTAGATGAGTAAGAGAACGGTCAACTTTGCAGGTGTGTCAGGTTGGGAAGGGTCGTACATTGTGAGTGATTGATAGATCAGTTAAAATAGTTAAAGTTAGATGGGTAGGAGAACGGTCAACTTTGCACTGTGTCAGGTTGGGAGAGTCGTACATTGTGAGTGATTGATAGGTCAGTTAACATAGTTCAAGTTAGATGGGTAGGAGAACGGTCAACTTTGCAGGTGTGTCAGGTTGGGAGGGTCGTACATTGTGAGTGATTGATAGGTCAGTTAACATAGTTCAAGTTAGATGAGTAAGAGAACGGTCAACTTTGCAGGTGTGTCAGGTTGGGAGGGTCGTACATTGTGAGTGATTGATAGGTCAGTTAACATAGTTCAAGTTAGATGGGCAGGAGAACGGTCAACTTTGCAGGTGTTGGGAGAGTCGTACATTGTGAGTGATTGATAGGTCAGTTAACATAGTTCAAGTTAGATGAGTAAGAGAACGGTCAACTTTGCAGGTGTGTCAGGTTGGGAGGGGTCGTACATTGTGAGTGATTGATAGGTCAGTTAACATAGTTCAAGTTAGATGAGTAAGAGAACGGTCAACATTGCAGGTGTGTCAGGTTGGGAGGGTCGTACATTGTGAGTGATTGATAGGTCAGTTAACATAGTTCAAGTTAGATGAGTAAGAGAACGGTCAACTTTGCAGGTGTGTCAGGTTGGGAGGGGTCGTACATTGTGAGTGATTGATAGGTCAGTTAACATAGTTCAAGTTAGATGAGTAAGAGAACGGTCAACTTTGCAGGTGTGTCAGGTTGGGAGGGGTCGTACATTGTGAGTGATTGATAGGTCAGTTAACATAGTTCAAGTTAGATGAGTAAGAGAACGGTCAACTTTGCAGGTGTGTCAGGTTGGGAGGGGTCGTACATTGTGAGTGATTGATAGGTCAGTTAACATAGTTCAAGTTAGATGGGTAAGAGAACGGTCAACATTGCAGGTGTGTCAGGTTGGGAGGGTCGTACATTGTGAGTGATTGATAGGTCAGTTAACATAGTTCAAGTTAGATGAGTAAGAGAACGGTCAACTTTGCAGGTGTGTCAGGTTGGGAGGGGTCGTACATTGTGAGTGATTGATAGGTCAGTTAACATAGTTCAAGTTAGATGGTTAAGATAACGGTCAACTTTGCTGGTGTGTCAGGTTGGGAGGGGTCGTACATTGTGAGTGATTGATAGATCAGTTAAAATAGTTCAAGTTAGATGGGTAAGAGAACGGTCAACTTTGCAGGTGTGTCAGGTTGGGAGGGTCGTACATTGTGAGTGATTGATAGGTCAGTTAACATAGTTCAAGTTAGATGAGTAAGAGAACGGTCAACTTTGCAGGTGTGTCAGGTTGGGAGGGGTCGTACATTGTGAGTGATTGATAGGTCAGTTAACATAGTTCAAGTTAGATGAGTAAGAGAACGGTCAACTTTGCAGGTGTGTCAGGTTGGGAGGGGTCGTACATTGTGAGTGATTGATAGGTCAGTTAACATAGTTCAAGTTATGTGGGTAAGAGAACGGTCAACATTGCAGGTGTGTCAGGTTGGGAGGGTCGTACATTGTGAGTGATTGATAGGTCAGTTAACATAGTTCAAGTTAGATGAGTAAGAGAACGGTCAACTTTGCAGGTGTGTCAGGTTGGGAGGGTCGTACATTGTGAGTGATTGATAGGTCAGTTAACATAGTTCAAGTTAGATGAGTAAGAGAACGGTCAACTTTGCAGGTGTGTCAGGTTGGGAGGGGTCGTACATTGTGAGTGATTGATAGGTCAGTTAACATAGTTCAAGTTATGTGGGTAAGAGAACGGTCAACATTGCAGGTGTGTCAGGTTGGGAGGGTCGTACATTGTGAGTGATTGATAGGTCAGTTAACATAGTTCAAGTTAGATGAGTAAGAGAACGGTCAACTTTGCAGGTGTGTCAGGTTGGGAGGGGTCGTACATTGTGAGTGATTGATAGGTCAGTCAACATAGTTCAAGTTAGATGGATAAGAGAACGGTCAACTTTGCACGTGTGTCAGTTTGGGAGAGTCGTACATTGTGAGTGATTGATAGGTCAGTCAACATCTAACTTGAACCCATCTAACTTGAACTATCAAGTTAGATGGGTAAGAGAACGGTCAACTTCGCAGGCGTGTCAGGTTGGGAGAGTCGTACATTGTGAGTGATTGATAGGTCAGTTAACATAGTTCAAGTTAGATGGGTAGGAGAACGGTCAACGTCGCAGGTGTGTCAGGTTAGGATGGTCGTACATTGTGAGTGTGTGAGCTTAGTGAGCTTAGTTCATGTTAGGCGGTTGGGAAAACCGTCAACCTCGCACGTGTGTGGATGGTTGGGAGAGTCGTACTTTGTGATTGATTTATAGGTCAGTCAACATACACGCTGACAACCAAGCTATCATGTTTAATACATGTTGTTTGTGCCATTTATGGCCCGCACGACTTTGCTACCCGACAGTTTTGTAGCGTACATTCAATACAGATTTTTTTCTTGGTTGTCTATAAATTCAATTCGTGAATGCTCATGAGGGGAGAAGTAATGGGTCGGCTGGTATGAGGATTCTACTCATAACTAAGTACAGCAAAAAGGCTATTTACCAGTACTTATAGCAGCTATATCCTGCATTTGTTTATTGATTACTAAGACCTCAGTATCAGGGGAGAGTAATATACATACATGTATCACAAACCGGCACTTACGTGGGGCTAGTGATACCTTATAACATCAAGTGTCACATAGGGATGTGTACGTATTCATGCATAAGATTCCACCATCAGAGGGTCTGTCTGTAAGCCATTCTTGTGAGTGTAATGCGAACCATACCTTGGGGGAAATTATACATAATGGTTCTCCATATTGTTAAAAATATTAGCGTTGTTGGGAGGGAATACTGAATTTTCCCAATTTTGTATGACAACGGGTTGCTACTCACTCATTGTTATTTATTTTCATTCTGCTACTAGAACTGAGGTTTTGAATATTATCAATGCCTGAATATATATTTTCACCAGTTTATATCTTAACGTCAAATATCACCTACATTCCCTTTGGTTGGATATATCACGCCGGTCTAAATGCTGCTATATACATTATAATATGTTGACCTAAATATTTTAATTAAAAGTTTTATTTCTAATCAGTTTTTATAAGATGAGAACATTAAAAATCAGGATAGACCAAAATATGAATTTAGAATGTTCCACGATTTGCTAAAAACAAAACACTCACTTTCAATCTATAAATAACTGTTTGTGCATTTTCATTAGAACATAAACGCAATTATCTTTGTGTTGGAATAATTAGTTTTTAATAAGTTTATCTGCTATTTTAAATATATAAACTAACCTGAGGTTAATCTTGTTACAAGATTCACATTTATTTTACATTTCATCTCTAATTTATTTACTCTAAACAATTATTCATAGGTACCTCTCGTAATTGCAAATAGAAAGATTCAAACGCGAAAGCTTTACGATACAAGTATTTCTTATCGTAGTCAGGGAGAATTAACTTCACGTTGCGGTGTGGTTAATTCGCAGAAGATTGGATGTTAGGAGGGAGCGAAGTTGAGGTATAATTTTACTGTAAAACCAATTTATAAAGACGCGCGTTAGGTTTGCCACCCTTTCCGATGACGGCAAGTAAACAATTGGTTACGCCACAGTGAAGCCAGCTGTAGCAAGTGTTAAGACACGTTTGGGGCATATACTGCAGTCAGCTGGTTGGATCTACACCATACAGCTGATGTTAACTCTCCTCATCAACAAAGCAAAGCTTAAGGTTATATTTTTTATTGAATCAAATTTATATAATTAATTAGAAATTTAAAAAAACATTTATTTTTGTTAAGATTCAAAATCTATAATGAAATCACCCAGGGTCAGATACTTCCTTCTTCTGTAGGTTTAAGTACCCTCACTCAGTTATTCCACCACTCAACGCACATTTTGGATAGGTATTTTATGACTTCATCAGTCATACTGACTACTGTCAAACAACTATTAAAGCACAAAATTACGTGATATTGCTAAACATTGTACCACAATTTAAATTCTTAACACCAAACCTGCAATGCATGTAAACATACCAATTTAATGCAAATTTTCAGTAATGTGCAGATGTGAAAATCAGATCCACGTCTTGCATCGTCCATGTACTGTAAAAATCTAAGCAAATTATATTAATTCGTAAAAGAATGTGTCCTTTTTAATCCTTTTTAATGGGCGTGCTCGAGTCGCGATTTTTATGATCTAGGATCCCTAAAGGGATTATCGAGTTTCGATTTTTATGACCCTGGATCCGTTAAAGGGATGCTCGAGTCGGTGCACCGGGACTGCGCCGCAAGGGTTATAGCGCAATTTATGACCATTTGCACTGCGCTGCGACGAAAGTGTACCTCCTCAAAATGCGCCGGGACTGCGCCCCTGCGGCCTTCTTTTTGGGGATTCCATTCCGGGATAATGTCCTAAGTTGTTTTCTCTTCATTTTCATCATATCTCAATGCTTCTTCATGAACTATAAAAAAAATCAAGGCATTTAATTGTGATAATTATATATCTAACAAGTTCCGATCTATACAAGGGGTATTTTTGAACACGATTATATAAAACTCTGATTATTTGCAATAGCACAATATTTCTTTTTATTTAATAAAAGCCTAATGACAATAAAAGAATAAATGAGCTTGACAAATAAAGAATATGAATTTTAAAACTCGTATAGTTTTATGATTTCTTATTTTAAAATAATAAAGTAAAATTGTTGAAAATCAAACTGATAGAAAATGAATTAAGTTCAATTAAATACCTACAAGCTCAAATTATTATACTTAAAACATTAAAACGAATTAAAAATGTTTATTGTTTCCTAACAAATAAAATATTGTTACAAAAGTATCCACAATTCAATCAAAAAGTCAGATAATTTTATATACAAAATTACATGTGAAAAAATTTGCAAAAATATACAATTTAGTCAGGAAATTCTATACACAAAATTCTAAGTATAAAAACTTACGAGAGAAATTTTACAAAAATACATTAGTCAATCAGAAAATGTAATATACAAAACGATATATTATGAAGTTAAGATTTACAAAAATGTACAATTTAGTTCAAAATTTTAAGAAACAAAATTCCAAATTTGAAAATTCAAGCGATAAAAACTACGAAAATTCATAAATCGGTTAGAAAATGTAATAAAATAATCAATTATAAACTATTTAAGTTTTAAAACATAATACTGTATTTCAAACGACCTTTAGCGAACACATCTAAAACGATTAATTTACAATCTCTACTTAACCAATTTTAAGTTGTTCAAGTTTCTATTCAATTAATTTTTGAAATATTGCGGTTTTTTTCTTTCTTTGAGGCGACTCTGTCTGTGTAGGTACACCATAAGCGGTTTTGTACACCATTAATACCAATGTATGTGTCCAGCTGAGCCTCCTTGATGGATTAACGAAGATACAACTGTTCTGATGAGGAGACGAACACGATTTCACATGAGTTTGTCGTTCTCCATAAATCAGAAGACTATAGAGCCCAAATGTATGAAGGTAAATTGGCGTCACTTTCACTGACGTATAGTTTGTTTACACCCTGCCGCCCAGCTTAGGTTACCTGGAATGGTAGCGGCGCAGTCCCGGTGCACCCACTCGAGTTCCGCCCAGTGCACAAGAGGGCCCTAAAACCAGTGCTCGAGTTGCGACCAACTACCTGCAGCCGTACCATCTACGAAATGAGTAATATTTCCAAAGCTCTAATAATAAATATACATACTGAAACTAACTTTCTACACCATGAATTAAATACAAACTAGCGAACATACCTGCACTCTTCGCGTGCCAGCCCTCAATTAGTATTCTATATCTTGCAATGTGCAATCAATTTCGAACTATTAATATTGCACAAGTGAAATTATTAGTTGTTCTGACATTTAATTGACGATGAGTTCCAATATTCTTATAATTTTCACCTACTAACTATACAACTTTTTGTACGTCTATATATATATATATATATATATATATATATATATATATATATATATATATATATATATATAATTATGTATCGTTGAAAATATAATGTAACTAACCGTTGATTTTTTTTAATACAGTAAAAATGACACTCAAGTTATACTAAAAAAACAAAGTGATTGTTAATTACCTTCAAAATACCCTTGAACCTCTAAAACTGTCAATAAGAGAAACATTTTGATAACTTATGTAAAATAAAACATTCAGCTACCAAGTACTAGTATACCATCAGATATTAGTGTTCATATCATATTTCTTAGTAACCGCAAACCAACTCTCAGTATATCATCTAAGTACAGTATACTTTGGAATCCAGTTGAACCTCATCCCTTTCACATCTTCAATAGATTGTTAGTTTACTCTCTCATTCGTGGTCATAGGTCATTTTAAATTAATTAACCTGTGTTTGGTTTTATTTTTGTAAACTGAAGTATTTATTAGACGTTGATATTTGTTTTTTGTTTGGATACGTAATTTTTGTGTTATTTTTCTAAATTTGCTATGGAAAATGTTGTTAGGGAGAATGGGAAACATCTAATACTTTTAAATAGGTATAATGTTTTTTAGGTACATGACGTCAGCGGATGAAGACTACTGAAAGTGTACGGTTAAAAATTGTGTTGGAAAGATTTACGAAGATTTTTACGGAAATATTTCTTTTACGCAGCTTCTATCACAAGTTGCGTATATGATTGACCATAACTGAGATCGGTAATGGTCGCAATTCGAGCACTGCGCAACTCGTTTATGGCCTTTTTGATGTGTCCTTTTTTAGTCCAATCTCAGTTTTTTGTCTTTTTGAAATTCTCCTAAATAATCATCATAAACAGTATTTTATATAAGTTTTATAGGTTCTCTTTCTAAAAATCCCTGCAGTTAAACAATTTTTGACATTCTTATAACGTTTATTTCAACTGGGAACATGTTAGAACAATGCTTTGTAGCCAAGCGAAATGAAGGGTTTAGTGCACATATAAATCAAAGGACTTCGAATAAAGTTGAAAGAAGAATGTAGTGATTCGGGTCAAAACAATTGACCACAGACCCGCATCATAAACAGCCCAGCCCGCTGCGGTCTCCATCTTGGTCGTAACAGTGCTGCCAACCTGCATTTCACACCAACACCAGAACAACCACAGTCAAGATAGTACTATATAAAGAGCAGCAATGCAACGTAAATTATTTATAATTTATTTACTTTATATTAGGGAAATGTTTATTCAATTTTAAATGCATATTTATGTATAAAGTGGATCCTAAATGTGTAAGCTACTTATATTGATTGATACATTTAAAAGACAACGCATCTTAGGGTTTCCACATTCTACCTTTATCGTTAACAGTCAACACACTGTCGATTGGAATGGCAACTAAGATGACCGTTTCCCTTAGTTTTGTCTAATTCAACAGGGGGGTATATAATGGGGAGGCTCAGGGGCCCCCGACATTTTACATTAAAAAAGGAAGACGGGAAAAAATAGTATACACACGTTCATTTTCATTATTTCCCGAGATTTTTAGACACCGGGCAAACGCTCTAGCAGGTGTCTTTCACAAGATAACCTCGCAGCTTAGATATGGATCGATAGAGACGTTTTTATTACCAGTGCTTTATTTGCTTGGACACAGACGTGAAAGAAAATGGAACAGAAGTGAAAGGGTTCATCCAAATCTAAGGAAAGGGAACTTACATTACATGGGGCATTCAATACTCTTTTTTGTGATCTTAGAGAAGAGTTTTTTTTAACTACCTCAGAATGTTAATTTCCACTTTCGATTAGCTGCTCGAAAAAATAACACATCAAAATCACAATGAAAACAAAATGAGGAATATTTTAATAAGAATAAAAGCTACCTTTGAGGTAAGAATGAAATACTATTTTATAAAAATAGTAATTTACCCAAACCTGCAAGTAGTTAAAAAAATAAAAATAAAAAAACTACATACACTAACAATTGCCATGCAAGAGTTTTTAATAACTACTAACTGTGAGTGATTTGGTTTTATAACTTTTTTTTGATTCATTTAAATTGTTCGGAACAATGGTGTTGAGACCGAACGTAAGTGCGGGAAATGTTAAACTTGAAGTCATGTAACTGTTATTTATATTTAAAAATAGATAATAATAAGAATATAAAACAATGAAAGTAAAGTTTGGAAAAGTTTTAAACTATAAATAAAAGATTAAAAACATGAACAATTGCTGCTTCATTTCAAAACAATGAATTACAGAACGGTGTATACACAATTTCCTCCCTCGGTTCATTTGACTTTTACCAGTGATGATGGAACGGCCGGGCAAATATCCGGACGGGTTTCATGTTACTGACTCATTTCTCACCATGTACGTCAACTTCGTCCGTATCCGTAGTCAGGTGGCTCAACGGTTCCAATCTGTACACTGGCGTAGGTCGTAATGCTGACTGATAAGTCAAAGCCTGATCACGTGATCGCCGACAGGGCAGCGGCATGCAATAGAATAGACAATAGTCTGTCTGCCATCCTTGTTTGCATCAACATGTGTACAGAATTTATGTCTACCCGGGTTTGAAGGTGTTTTACTAGGACAAAGAGGCCTATGAAAAATCAAATAACATCATTATTTTCCTTCTTGATTGTACGTTATTAGATGAAACATGCATTATTAAATTGACATCAATTTCCAAACAATTAAAAAACACTGCATTTTACTTTCGCATATTAAAGTAATGTGTCGTACAAAAAAATTTCATAAGGATTACAACGTGACCTAGTAATTAATCGTATGACCTCTAGAAGCCAAGAAAACATTGTTTCAGGAAATTGATAAGAACTTTTTTTCCTTGAAAAGTTAAAAAACTGAAATTTATCAAACTTATACAAAACATTCCTGCAAACCAAGAATTGAAACATAAATACGGTACACTAACGGATTTTAAAATAATAAAAGTGTAAAGTTGATGCACAGTGAAAATTAGTTAATTTCGGTACGTTTTTGTTTCAAGTAGATACAAATTATTAAAACTTAAAATAAAATCATGAAAAATAATGTACACGACGTAAAACTAAACGAAAGACAATGTTGTAACTGTATTTATCATAGGTCTCTTAGTTTCTTAATAAACTACCTCCAAATACGGGTACACATCATTTCTGCGCCGACAATAAGTACGGTGCTGGGCGATTGTGGACGTTCCAGTTCATTTTCGATTCGTAATAATGACATTTAAGTTAATGGTATTTGGTTATAGCATTTCTATTTGATTTAATATCTTATTCACATCAATACCGGAATTACTTTTTGTAATAACTTATAGAACTGTACGTTATGTGGTTAAATGCAACTTAAACAAAATTGAAAAAATGTAGAAAATAACTGCGTTTTTAATACTTGTATATCGAAAAATGTATTCCATGCCCAGCCCCCCGACATGTTGTTCTACGTACGCCTCGTTTTTGTTCACTGTATTTCAATGATTCGACTCGTAATAATAACCGTATCGAAACACTTCGAGTGTAACTGTTCTAGTGGACCATATGATGGTTTTTGTAACACATTGAGAATGGGATACTTCATATATCATTCACTTGATGATTTTACATAGAAAATCTCATTATATAAACGTATGGTCCACTAGAATGGACCTTTACATAATTATGGTGTTAACTATACCTCATTATAAAAATACATAGAAAAAGTACTATTGAAATATAAAAACATGTTTTTACCCGTTGACTGTAAAATTGCATTGCTACTATAGGGCTGTCGACCTTCCAGCGCTGGAAACGGCCACTTTTAACGAGTTGCGACAATTACAACCAGCGGAACCCGGGGTTTCAAAGGGTCCCAAAACTAGTGATTGAAATGCGGCAATTAGAACCAGTGTCAATTCTGGGGGGCACCCGAGGTGCGACATGGACTACCTGAGGGTCATAATTGGACACTCGAGGTGCGACATGCAGCGAAAGAGAACCCAAAACTAACACTCGAGGTGCGACATGGCGCTTCGGCTAGCAGTGTGGCCGTGTTGGTTAGGTTAGGTTAGGTTAGTATTGAAATAAAAATAATTGTATTTCCGGAAAATATTGATTCCTTTTAAGTGTGAAAGTCTGTATTTAATTACACTAGTTATTGAAATGGTGTGATTATCCTAGTAACGTAGGTCCTATTTAGTATATATATATATATATATATATATATATATATATATATATATATATATATATTTATTTATGGACACAGAGAGAGAGCGCGTCTACAACCCCGCAACCCTTCGCCGGGCTACCTGAGGTGGCATGTCGCACCTCGAGTGCCAGTTTTATGGCCCTTTGGGTCGCTGGGATTAACACAGGTAGTCCATGTCGCACCTCGAGTGCCACCCAATTCTGGAATCACAAAGGATCCCAAAAGTTTGTGCTTGAGTACCAATTATTACAATCAACGTTAATCCCGGAGTTCCTAAGACCGCAAAACTAGTGTTTGGGTAGTGACTATTACAACCAGTATTAATCCCGGAGTCCTAAAGGGTCGCAAACTAGTGCTTGAGTTGTGACTATTACAAGTGCGTCAGTCCCGGAGTCCTAAAGGGTCGCAAACTAGTGCTTGAGATGTGACTATTATAAGTGCGTCAGTCCCGGAGTCCTAAAGGGTCCAAAACTAGTGCTTGAGTTGTGACTATTATAACTGCGTCAGTCTCGGAGTCCTAAAGGGTCGCAAACTAGTGCTTGAGATGTGACTATTATAAGTGTGTCAGTCCCGGAGTCCTAAAGGGTCGCAAACTAGTGCTTGAGTTGTGACTATTACAAGTGCGTCAGTCCCGGAGTCCTAAAGGGTCGCAAACTAGTGCTTGAGTTGTGACTATTACAACCAGTATTAATCCCGGAGTCCTAAAGGGTCGCAAACTAGTGCTTGAGTTGTGACTATTACAAGTGCGTCAGTCCCGGAGTCCTAAAGGGTCGCAAACTAGTGCTTGAGTTGTGACTATTACAAGTGCGTCAGTCCCGGAGTCCTAAAGGGTCGCAAACTAGTGCTTGAGTTGTGACTATTACAAGTGCGTCAGTCCCGGAGTCCTAAAGGATCCAAAACTAGTGCTTGAGTTGTGACTATTATAAGTGCGTCAGTCCCGGAGTCCTAAAGGGTCGCAAACTAGTGATTAAGTTGTGACTATTACAAGTGCGTCAGTCCCGGAGTCCTAAAGGGTCGCAAACTAGTGCTTGAGTTGTAACATTACAAGTGCGTCAGTCCCGGAGTCCTAAAGGGTCGCAAACTAGTGCTTGAGATGTGACTATTATAAGTGCGTCAGTCCCGGAGTCCTAAAGGGTCAAAAACTAGTGCTTGAGTTGTGACTATTATAACTGCGTCAGTCTCGGAGTCCTAAAGGGTCGCAAACTAGTGCTTGAGATGTGACTATTATAAGTGCGTCAGTCCCGGAGTCATAAAGAGTCTAAAACTAGTGCTTGAGTTGTGACTATCATAAGTGTGTCAGTCCCGGAGTCCTAAAGGGTCCAAAACTAGTGCTTGAGTGGTGACTATTGTAAGTGCGTCAGTCCCGGAGTCCTAAAGGGTCCAAAACTAGTGCTTGAGTTGTGACTATTATAAGTGCGTCAGTCCCGGAGTCCTAAAGGGTCCAAAACTAGTGCATGAGTTGTGACTATTATAAGTGCGTCAGCCCCGGAGTCCTAAAGGGTCCAAAACTAGTGCTTGAGTTGTGACTAATATAAATGTGTCAGTCCCGGAGTAATAAAGGGTCCAAAACTAGTGCTTGAGTTGCGACTATTATAAGTGCGTCAGTCCCGGAGTCATAAAGGGTCCAAAACTAGTGCTTGAGTTGTGACTATTATAAGTGCGTCAGTCCCGGAGTCCTAAAGGGTCCAAAACTACTGCTTGAGTTGTGACTATTATAAGTGCGTCAGTCCCGGAGTCATAAAGGGTCCAAAACTAGTGCTTGAGTTGTGACTATTATAAGTGCGTCAGCCCCGGAGTCCTAAAGGGTCCAAAACTAGTGCATGAGTTGTGACTATTATAAGTGCGTCAGTCTCGGAGTCCTAAAGGGTCGCAAACTAGTGCTTGAGTTGTGACTATTATAAGTGCGTCAGTCCCGGAGTCCTAAAGGGTCCAAAACTAGTGCTTGAGTTGTGACTTATAAGTGCGTCAGTCTCGGAGTCCTAAAGGGTCCAAAACTAGTGCTTGAGTTGTGACTATTTTAAGTGTGTCAGTCCCGGAGTCATAAAGGGTCCAAAACTAGTGCTTGAGTTGTGATATATCTTAGCCTCAGGATTCATTACCAGTTATGGCCACTCAAAATGTATCAAGAGACACTCTGCTTACAAGCAGTGTAAAAGAAATATTCCCGTGACGGCATATTCTACTTAACTCTGTTTTTATTTTGACAAAGTAAACCATTTTTAGGGACTTAATTGTTATAAATTAGTTAATTTACATTATTTTTGAAAATATTTAACTAATGCAATACTAGAAACATGAATAGTCGTTATTTTTGTACAAGGTTATAACAAATCTTGTTAACAAAATATACCGAAAACTCATATGTGATTGTTTGTGTTATCTTGAATGAATCAACTTAATATAGAATTATCACAAGTGTTAACTGGTATTTTATAAGGAAATATACTTTATAACGAATCATTATTTCTAGAAAATCATTTATTATCGTAAGTAATCCAGGATTGAATGGTTTTCAGAATATAAACAAAATATATATTGCTTTGTAAAATCGTAATGACATCTCAATTATGATCTTAAGGTATGTCATAATTGACATACATTTATTTTAACAGAACACATTCATTTACTTAAAATAAATGTTCTGAATTATTAGATTATGTGTTATAAACAAACGTCAAGTTCAAAAATAAGACAAAGATTTATTGAATGTCATTATTTAAAGGTGTCAATAATTAAGTGTTAATTGAAACCGTTTTGATTCTGACAGATACTTAAAAACAGACTCATTTTTAATAAAACCAACCCGACCGATGACTTTGTTTTGTAGACTAATGAGAAATATTTTCATTGATACATTCTTTTCTACGTCATGCTTTTTCATGACTATATAAACGTATCCACTCGTATGAGGGCCCTATCCGTTTGAATTGCCAACCAAACATTTACAAATATGTATAGGCCTACAGAAAATTTAACATACATTAAAAACGACACATCTTCTATGTATTTGTAATGTTACATACATATGTGACTGTATTTGTAATGGTACCTATATATGTGTCTGCGTTTGTAAGAGTAGGCTACATATGTATTAGTAAGTATACATACATACATGGCTGTATTTGTAATGCTATATATACATATGTGACTGTATTTGTAATGGTACCTATATATGTGTCTGCGTTTGTAAGAGTAGGCTACATATGTATTAGTAAGTATACATACATACATGGCTGTATTTGTAATGTTATATACATATGTGACTGTATTTGTAATGGTACCTATATATGTGTCTGCGTTTGTAAGAGTAGGCTACATATGTATTAGTAAGTATACATACATACATGGCTGTATTTGTAATGCTATATACATATGTGACTGTATTTGTAATGGTACCTATATATGTGTCTGCGTTTGTAAGAGTAGGCTACATATGTATTAGTAAGTATACATACATACATGGCTGTATTTGTAATGTTATATACATATGTGACTGTATTTGTAATGGTACCTATATATGTGTCTGCGTTTGTAAGAGTAGGCTACATATGTATTTGTAAGTATACATACATAGGCCTACATGGCTGTATTTGTAATGTTACATACGTGACTATTTGTAATGGTCCCTACATAAGTACATGTATTTACAAGGGTACATACATACGCGCATGTATTTACAAGGGTACATACACACGTGCATGTATTTACAAGGGTACATGCATATGTGCGTGTATTTACAAGGGTATGTACCCTTATTAATGTACTTATGTATATTTGTTTGTAAAGGTTAATGGGTTTTATTTGTAAAGGTACGCATATATTTGTCTGTATTTTCTGTTGAATTTTACCCCAGTATATTACCTATCATACAACAACTGTCTTGCCTTATCATTCGCTGCTTCATATATTAAAGCCAATACTACGATGTGATGGCCTGACGTAAATTGCCCAGTGAACCGAACAACCAATTTTGGAAATCCCAATAACTATGCAGCCAGCGAGTTAAAGCTCTGTCAATCCTAACGTATCCAAACTTTAACCCCTCTCCTCAATTAAAACGTATTTTACCACTTTTGCAAGTAATAGTGTAGTATTTTAGAACTTGACTGTATGACTTGAGTCGGTCAGTCGGAGATGCCACTTCCATAGTCGCCATCACAGGGCCTCCCCAGGGGGTGAATCACAATCATAGTCCTTTCAACTCAACATAGCTTTCTAGTCTGTCCTTAAATTTGATAGCAATTTTTCTGATGAACTAACCCACAATATTTCATCATTACTTTGGTTCTATTTTTGTTTACAGATTATTAGCATATTGATAATTAAATAAAACAATAAATGTGAAGGATTCGAATGTGATTGAGAATCAAACTAAATATCTGCTTACCACAAGTATATTAAATTTCAAGGATTAAAAAAAATGTTGTGTACAATTTTAAAATTGTTTAGTTTATTTAATTTTATGTTTCATTATAACATATTTTCAAAATATTACAGAACAATTTATATAATTGTCAAATCATTAAAAACGTGATGAAATACAAAGTTCCTTAAATTAAACCTTGTACGTATATTGAGATTTTATACCTCAAAGTCGTTCAGTTTAAATTAAAAATTATAATTTTAATTCAATTTAATTCTAAAATATCTATAAATATTAAATCCAAATACCACTGACTCACTCACTCACTCATCACAGAATATCTAAAACCACCGAACGGATTTACACGAAATTTTAAAAGAAGTTAGCTTTAGTATCGAAGGGGCCCACTAAGAACGGATTTTTCGAAATTCCTTTCCTAAGGCGTACAAACAGCCCCTCAAAATTTCATTTTTCCATAAGAATAGCAATGGGTTAATTTTAGTAAATTAATAACAGCTGTGTTTTTAATAAATAAACGTGTTTATTTTGTATGTTTGACATTAACCTATTGATGCATTAAGAGTTAATCTTCAACTGTTAAACAAAAACTAAGGATATTTGTTATACTAATAAATAGATAGCAACGGAAGTAGTGTGAGTGAGATACTGTAAATAAATTTAATACTGTGATTTATGTTATATAGTTAATCTACTATTATTTGTAATAAAAAATCACATGCCAAGGCCGAAGGCCGAGGTGTATCCATCGCAGCGAGATTTGGGGTTGGCATGCGAACCGTGCAGGGGTGTCCTCTAGTATATGTGTGCGTGCGTGTGTAAAGAAAAACCCGCTTCAACCAATAATTGTTCGGATTATATATTTCATTTAATAGAGGGATACAATTCGTAACTTACATAATTGTCAATTCATAGAACCTGCACTTACTGTGAGGGACCCCAATGAAGACTTACTAAAGAGAATGTGTTTGACACTACCTTCTTACTGTCGTCTCGTATGGCAAGGAGTAAACTGCCCCTCTCTACGGTTCTGCTGGTCCACACGTACCTGGAAGCGACCTAAGTTGTTACTCTGTAGCCCTTTAAACTGCATAATGGAGATATAGAATAGATAAATAAATATAGGGTAGGCCTAATTAATAATTATGCACTTTCTAGCCACTTCTGAAAATACAATGTATTGTTGAAAAAGTGGAGAAATATGAGTTGATATCTGGGGCTTGAAGGGGTTGATTTGAGCCGTGGAAGACTCATATTTTACCGAAAAATCGAAAAAATAGTTCTTTTCATGACAAGGAAGTAGAAAAACAACCAAATGTTTAAAATTTGTTATATTTCAACAAATATTTTTAGTTTAACAAGTGTTTTATGTTGAACACGAATGTATAATTGATTTTTCAATAGAGTCATTTTTTCGGCCCGAAAAATATACTTTTTACTTACCTAACCAAACATAAGCTAACTTAGTCTAACTGTCTATTTACTCAACATAAATACGTAATTTGCGTTAAATTCGGGAGCCAGGCCGAATATAGATGAATTCTGTTTTGTGGTTAATAGTCTGTTTTGTGGTTAATAGTTGTTTATAATGATCGCGTAATGGCCGCTAGTTAAGATTCTCCGCGAAAGTAGTTTACCGTTTTATC
Source organism: Stictocephala bisonia (assembly GCA_035578905.1). Taxonomy (NCBI): domain Eukaryota; kingdom Metazoa; phylum Arthropoda; class Insecta; order Hemiptera; family Membracidae; genus Stictocephala; species Stictocephala bisonia. The sequence goes on from JAQJVL010000013.1 coordinate 3,718,630, forward strand.
TCGATAAATAATTTTATAGACCAAAATAGTTTTCAAATTCGTATTCTGTGCAAAAAACTCACCACATTTAAACAAGATGTTATAAAAAAATATCATTTATATTAACGGAAATATGACAAAAATACTATAAGTCATGACATTGACTTCTTCGAATTTTTCGGTAAAATCCGTAATTTACCTAGAATAAATACATATCTCGTAAAAATATAGCCAATTCTTGACCCATTTCAGCAAAGTTTTCAAATTTTGTTTGGTGACAAGAATCTGCATAATAAACAAATATAGTTTTTTAAAAAACTCAATCGGGTCTGGTCGGTGAGAATTGCATTTGGCTCAGGCGCTACCTCGGGAGTGAGCGGTCAAATTGTTATATAAAGATCTATGTATAAATCGAAGGCTCATAGGTATTAACCCCTCCCTACTACTGTTCATTTGGCTCAGGCGCTACCTTGGGAGTGAGCAGTCCAGTTGTTATATCAAGATCTACCTCGGGAGTGAGCGGTCCAGTTGTTATATCAAGATCTATGTCGGGAGTGAGCGGTCCAGTTGTTATATCAAGATCTATGTCGAGAGTGAGCGGTCCAGTTGTTATATCAAGATCTATGTATAAATCGAAGGCTCATAGGTATTAACCCCTCCCTACTACTGTTCATTTGGCTCAGGCGCTACCTCGGTAGTGAGCGGTCCAGTTGTTATATCAAGATCTACCTCGGGAGTGAGCGGTCCAGTTGTTATATCAAGATCTATGTATAAATCGAAGGCTCATAAGTATTAACCCCTCCCTACTACTGTTCATTTGGCTCAGACGCTACCTCGGGAGTGAGCGGTCCAGTTGTTATATCAAGATCTACCTCGGGAGTGAGCGGTCCAGTTGTTATATCAAGATCTATGTCGGGAGTGAGCGGTCCAGTTGTTATATCAAGATCTACCTCGGGAGTGAGCGGTCCAGTTGTTATATCAAGATCTATGTCGGGAGTGAGCGGTCCAGTTGTTATATCATGATCTATGTATAAATCGAAGGCTCATAAGTATTAACCCCTCCCTACTACTGTTCATTTGGCTCAGACGCTACCTCGGGAGTGAGCGGTCCAGTTGTTATATCAAGATCTATGTATAAATCGAAGGCTCATAAGTATTAACCCCTCCCTATTACTGTTCATTTGGCTCAGACGCTACCTCGGGAGTGAGCGGTCCAGTTGTTATATCAAGATCTATGTATAAATCGAAGGCTCATAAGTATTAACCCCTCCCTACTACTGTTCAATTGGCTCAGACGCTACCTCGGGAGTGAGCGGTCCAGTTGTTATATCAAGATCTATGTATAAATCGAAGGCTCATAAGTATTAACCCCTCCCTATTACTGTTCATTTGGCTCAGACGCTACCTCGGGAGTGAGCGGTCCAGTTGTTATATCAAGATCTATGTATAAATCGAAGGCTCATAAGTATTAACCCCTCCCTACTACGGTTCATTTGGCTCAGGCGCTAACTCAGGAGTGAGCGGTCCAGTTGTTATATCAAGATCTACCTCGGGAGTGAGCGGTCCAGTTGTTATATCTAGATCTATGTATAAATCGAAGGCTCATAAGTATTAACCCCTCCCTACTACTGTTCATTTGGCTCAGGCGCTACCTCGGGAGTGAGTGGTCCAGTTGTTATATCAAGATCTATGTATAAATCGAAGGCTCATAAGTATTAACCCCTCCCTACTACTGTTCATTTGGCTCAGGCGCTACCTCGGGAGTGAGCGGTCCAGTTGTTATATCAAGATCTATGTATAAATCGAAGGCTCATAAGTATTAACCCCTCCCTACTACTGCTCAATTGGCTCAGGCGCTACCTCGGGAGTGAGCGGTCCAGTTGTTATATCTAGATCTATGTATAAATCGAAGGCTCATAAGTATTAACCCCTCCCTACTACTGTTCAATTGGCTCAGGCGCTACCTCGGTAGTGAGCGGTCCAGTTGTTATATCAAGATCTATGTATAAATCGAAGGCTCATAAGTATTAACCCCTCCCTACTACTGTTCATTTGGCTCAGGCGCTACCTCGGTAGTGAGCGGTCCAGTTGTTATATCTAGATCTATGTATAAATCGAAGGCTCATAAGTATTAACCCCTCCCTACTACTGTTCAATTGGCTCAGGCGCTACCTCGGTAGTGAGCGGTCCAGTTGTTATATCTAGATCTATGTATAAATCGAAGGCTCATAAGTATTAACCCCTCCCTACTACTGTTCATTTGGCTCAGGCGCTACCTCGGTAGTGAGCGGTCCAGTTGTTATATCTAGATCTATGTATAAATCGAAGGCTCATAAGTATTAACCCCTCCCTACTACTGTTCATTTGGCTCAGGCGCTACCTCGGGAGTGAGCGGTCCAGTTGTTATATCTAGATCTATGTATAAATCGAAGGCTCATAAGTATTAACCCCTCCCTACTACTGTTCAATTGGCTCAGGCGCTACCTCGGTAGTGAGCGGTCCAGTTGTTATATCAAGATCTACCTCGGGAGTGAGCGGTCCAGTTGTTATATCTAGATCTATGTATAAATCGAAGGCTCATAAGTATTAACCCCTCCCTACTACTGCTCAATTGGCTCAGGCGCTACCTCGGTAGTGAGCGGTCCAGTTGTTATATCAAGATCTATGTATAAATCGAAGGCTCATAAGTATTAACCCCTCCCTACTACTGTTCAATTGGCTCAGGCGCTACCTCGGTAGTGAGCGGTCCAGTTGTTATATCAAGATCTATGTATAAATCGAAGGCTCATAAGTATTAACCCCTCCCTACTACTGTTCATTTGGCTCAGGCGCTACCTCGGGAGTGAGCGGTCCAGTTGTTATATCTAGATCTATGTATAAATCGAAGGCTCATAAGTATTAACCCCTCCCTACTACTGTTCATTTGGCTCAGGCGCTACCTCGGGAGTGAGCGGTCCAGTTGTTATATCTAGATCTATGTATAAATCGAAGGCTCATAAGTATTAACCCCTCCCTACTACTGTTCATTTGGCTCAGACGCTACCTCGGGAGTGAGCGGTCCAGTTGTTATATCAAGATCTATTTATAAATCGAAGGCTCATAAGTATTAACCCCTTCCTAGTACTGTTCATTTGGCTCAGGCGCTACCTCGGTAGTGAGCGGTCCAGTTGTTATATCAAGATCTATATATAAATCGAAGGCTCATAAGTATTAACCCCTTCCTAGTACTGTTAATTTGGCTCAGGCGCTACCTCGGTAGTGAGCGGTCCAGTTGTTATATCAAGATCTATGTATAAATCGAAGGCTCTTAAGTATTAACCCCTTCCTAGTACTGTTTATTTGGCTCAGGCTCTACCTCGGTAGTGAGCGGTCCAGTTGTTATATCAAGATCTATGTATAAATCGAAGGCTCATAAGTATTAACCCCTTTCTACTACTGTTCATATTTTTCAGTTTCTGTTTATTAACAACTAGAAATTCTGATAAAAGTGGTGTATATGATTAAAGGCGTTATAATGAACGAACTTTTGTTGGCTTTTCGACTTTCAATAAGGACTCTGGAATATAACTGACAAAACGAATCAGTTCATAACATTTTTTTCCTGTAAAAAAAGTAAAGGTCGGATTGTCTTTTCAAATTTGGTTTAACATTTTAAAACAGGCTAATTTTACAAATGAAATAGCAGATAAATTCGTGATTAAATATTTGTTTGCGTTTCTATACAGAATAGTGTGGTTGTAGGGGTAGCCTACACAAAATATTACGAAAATGTGTTTGGCAATACTTCGAACTGTTCCCACCAAGATTGCATCATGCCTCGCCATCACACATTCTTGGCGGCAGGGGGTGTAGTGTTCAGTTCGATTGTCGACGTCATCGCAGTATTCGATCTCCCTCGAACAGGTTTGAACGCACGCGGGCGGCTTCGGTTGGATCGAATTACGGTACTCTCGGGTAGGCTTCCGAGTCCCTTCAGCTGCGGCCCCAAAATTACATCACCGTGGTGGCAAAAATTAGAACTAGATTCTTGAATAAGAAAACATTAGGGTCTGTCTAAGGGAATTTAGAACGCTAAAAAACATTCATTGATGTGCATAAATTAAAATAATAACTGCACTAATATAATTGCATTACTATTTTACGTTTACGACAGTTTTTGTCTTGTCTTGCATATACAGACTTACATTATTGTCTCAAGTTACATTTACGTCTGTTAATATATTGTCTTGCACTTACCGAATTATTGTCTTAAGTTTATGTCTTTACTTTTTTTACCATTAATTTATTGTCTTACGTTTAAGGGGAGTTGAACGGCCCATAAGACTCAATGTTAAAATAAGGAACTTTAGGTACACTTTTCTCAGACCTCAAATCAGTTAGGAGGTTGAAATTTTTACACAAAGTGTATGATGCTATACTATACCCATAACTCTAAAATCTTTTTAAAATATCAAAGAAAACTTACAATTTAATTTTTTTGTTTTTGTATTTATATTTATTTATTTTTTAGATATAATATTTAATAAAATATTTATTTATGATTTAAATTTGATAAAACTAGAGTTACACACTTCACTTAGACAACTTTACACTCAGTAAAAATTTCAGAGTTAAGCTTTTATACTTTCTGAGAAAAAGGTACATATATGTTAAAAAACTAAAAATTTTAGAAACGGCAAAAAACAAAAAAAAATGGAAATAAACGTAGATTAAAACTACCTTTAGAAGCCTCCTGGACAGTATCTTTCCTCCATCTCCTCTTCTTCACCCAATAGCTGTCTTCTTTTTCTTATTCTTGCCTCCTTAGTCATTAATTCTGCTTTTATATCTGCTTTTTTCATTCTTACTTCATCGAGGTTCCGCAAAGTGCTGATGGTGTATTTGCCACAGTCTTTGATTCCTAGTTTTTTCAAAACCCTAATTCTCCCTATATTTCCTTCATTGAATGTTAGGATAGCATCATGAACACCTAACTCAAGAGTCTCTTTTCCCACAAATACATTTTTGGGGATTCGGTTCCATACAACATTGTTGAACGATTCGTTCACGTTCTGTGTTTTACCATGGAGGCACTTTTTCTGAAGGTCTAGTTTGGACAAATCTCTGTATACAGGTTTTATAGCTAGCAATACAGCTTCTGGGAGGGAATGTTTATGGTTGTAGGCATTTTCTTCTTCCTTTTCCTCTGCTATCTTGTATTTACACCAGGTATTGGGAGGTAGAGGGCAAAGCTGATGTAACGGTTTTTGATTAGTCGATAGCCTATGAAAATAGGTTGCCCATACCGCCCTATGCATGGCTGTCAAGTCATTGCAGTTGTCCCTTATACTTTTACCATAAAAGGCTTGGAGTTCATCAATCACCTTATCAGTCAAACGACCAGGCCCTTTCAATGGTTTTCCATCATCAAGCGGGGTGCTGCCATATTGTTGCTTTAGTTTCCTTAGCCTAGTGCCCATACGTTTTTCAACATGGCCAACACATTCTAATTTTAGGATTGGTTTATTATAAGGTCATGTTAACGTCATGTCCAGCTCTTAGGTTTACGTTCTTGTGTACGTTTACGTACGTTAATTCTTGTCTTCCACTTTCAATTAGGTTGACGTCCGTTAATGATTTTTTCGAACTTACAATTAATTACGTCGCTGTCTTACGTTTACTTCAATTTGTTGCCTTGCATTTTCAATTATATCACTTGATCATTTGTTGTGTCTATATGCACTACATTTGTTGTTACCTTGAAATGAGGAGTTTGACGTAAACAAGTCACTAAAATAACAAATTTAAACAATTTCTTATATGTGTGTAGTTTGTACTGTCGGTACAATAGTGACGTAAACAAGTCACTAAAATAACAAATTTAAACAATTTCTTATATGTGTGTAGTTTGTACTGTCGGTCATCAATTTTGATCCATTGTTGAAGCTAATTTAAATCGTACATAGCTACACAACTGAGTTGATAACGTAATTACCTCTAGATTCGCGTTTTGTGTGTTTCCCTTAGCTTTAAATTGAATAAAATAATGTTACATATTATATTCAGTGCCTCATAAGAATGGCAAAACTGATGAGAAACTAATTTCATTACTTCCAGTAGTCTATCGACCGATAATGTAGGTGCGCCAAGGGGCGGAAGGCGGCAGATCATCACGCTACAGGGACTCCGACAGCATTTCAATAGGTTAATGATTGCAGGAGTCCCGGAGGGTGGAAATGTCACACTGAAATACCCTTACAGTTCTGAGGGACATGTATTTCGAGAAATAAAAGATGAAAACTGGTAGAAAGTGAATTTACTGAGAAAAGCAATCCATTAATATTAAAACCGCTTATACTGTACGGGTTGGTGTGGTTCAAACACGTAAAGTAGCACGTCACAAACAGATTAGTGCACGTTCATATTGTAGGGGTTAGCGTGGTTCAAACACGTAAAGTAGCAAGCCACAAACAGATTACTGCACGTTCACATTGTAGGGGTTAGTGTGGTTCAGACACGTAAAGTAGCACGTCACAAACAGATTACTGCACGTTCACATTGTAGGGTTTGGTGTGGTTCAAACACGTAAAGTAGCACGTCACAAACAGATTAGTGCACGTTCATATTGTAGGGTTTGGTGTGGTTCAAACACGTAAAGTAGCACGTCACAAACAGATTAGTGCACGTTCATATTGTAGGGGTTAGCGTGGTTCAAACACGTAAAGTAGCACGTCACAAACAGATTAGTGCACGTTCACATTGTAGGGGTTAGTGTGGTTCAAACACGTAAAGTAGCACGTCACAAACAGATTAGTGCACGTTCATATTGTAGGGGTTAGCGTGGTTCAAACACGTAAAGTAGCAAGCCACAAACAGATTACTGCACGTTCATATTGTAGGGGCTGGTGTGGTTCAAACACGTAAAGTAGCACGTCAGAAACAGATTAGTGCACGTTCATATTGTAGGGGTTAGTGTGGTTCAAACATGTAAAGTAGCACGTCACAAACAGATTAGTGCACGTTCATATTGTAGGGGTTAGTGTGGTTCAAACATGTAAAGTAGCACGTCACAAACTTAGTCTTTACTTTTGTTTACATCTGGTACAACTTAAGAGATCCATTGTGTACATTATCCCAGAAGACGTTGTGAAAACTAGGTATTCAGAAAGGGGTTAAGGAGGCTAACCTGTTGATAATAATAATAATATATATTTTATTGCATCTTGTTAACAATTGACAAAATTGTATCGCAATAGTCATTAATAAATTAAATAAAATTTGCCATCCATTCAACAATAACACTTTCAAACATACATTTTTTCACGCACCCAAATTCCCATTCATTCGCCAATTATACCTCCACAATGTCCTCCAGTGTCAATTTTAAAATTCAGTGGCTTCCCAATTATATGCAAAAAACTCGTCTACGCTATAAAATGCCAGTTTGGCCAAAAATTTCTTGAGACGGTTCTTAAACACCTTGGGCGTTGTGGCATTTTTAATACATTCTGGGAGTCTGTTAATTATACGAACACCAATCTGTGAGGGTAAGTGTTCGTAGACTACCGTCCTGTGATGTCCAATTGGGTATATATCCCTGCTTCTAGTATGATGTGTGAATATCTCTGCCTCTTGTCAGTGCAGTTTTAAACATACATATTCCCTTTCGTTCGGTATAAGTCACCAGAGGCTTTTAAGCCTCTATATTACAACGTAATAAGCCTATACATGTAATACAACGCCTCTATAAGACAGCAATCCTTTTTTCGACCTAAGAACCAGTTGTATAGACCTACAGAAAACCCCCTTTCGTGGTACGTTTTTATGCCCCTTATTGTGTACTTCAGTTTGCCAAGGCCACACAAGAGGCGCTTTTGTTGACACAGGGGCGAGGCCATAGGTGGCAAGTAGTTGCCCGGTGATCCATTAATGGTATCGATCCTTGATTTAATAAAGTCAAAGGCGCAGAAAGGTTTTATGATCTAAAAAGAGCCCAGACCCTGGCCAAGGGATATTTATGACCGTCACTTTCATCTCGCAAAAGATCAAAATCTCATGCTAAATTCAAACAAGTATTTAAATTTTATTCCTTCAATTCTTTTGATCTATAAATTGATTTTATTTGTTCTAGAGTAATCTAATTGAAATAACTATCCCGTCTGACAAACACAGTAGCGTGTTTAGGTATAAAATAACTATCCCGTCTGACAGACACAGTAGCGTGTTTAGGTATAAAATAACTATCCCGTCTGACAGACACAGTAGCGTGTTTAGGTATAAAATAACTATCCCGTCTGACAGACACAGTAGCGTGTTTAGGTATAAAATAACTATCCCGTCTGAAAAACACAGTAGCGTGTTTAGGTATAAAATAACTATCCCGTCAGACAAACACAGTAGCGTGTTTAGGTATAAAATAACTATCCCGTCTGACAGACACAGTAGCGTGTTTAGGTATAAAATAACTATCCCGTCTGACAGACACAGTAGCGTGTTTAGGTATAAAATAACTATCCCGTCTGACAGACACAGTAGCGTGTTTAGGTATAAAATAACTATCCCGTCTGACAGACACAGTAGCGTGTTTAGGTATAAAATAACTATCCCGTCTGACAAACACAGTAGCGTGTTTAGGTATAAAATAACTATCCCGTCTGACAAACACAGTAGCGTGTTTAGGTATAAAATAACTATCCCGCCTGACAGACACAGTAGCGTGTTTAGGTATAAAATAACTATCCCGTCTGACAGACACAGTAGCGTGTTTAGGTATAAAATAACTATCCCGTCTGACAGACACAGTAGCGTGTTTAGGTATAAAATAACTATCCCGTCTGACAGACACAGTAGCGTGTTTAGGTATAAAATAACTATCCCGTCTGACAGACACAGTAGCGTGTTTAGGTATAAAATAATTATCCCGTCTGACAGACACAGTAGCGTGTTTAGGTATAAAATAACTATCCCGTCTGACAGACACAGTAGCGTGTTTAGGTATAAAATAACTATCCCGTCTGACAGACACAGTAGCGTGTTTAGGTATAAAATAACTATCCCGTCTGACAGACACAGTAGCGTGTTTAGGTATAAAATAACTATCCCGTCTGACAGACACAGTAGCGTGTTTAGGTATAAAATAACTATCCCGTCTGACAAACACAGTAGCGTGTTTAGGTATAAAATAACTATCCCGTCTGACAGACACAGTAGCGTGTTTAGGTATAAAATAACTATCCCGTCTGACAGACACAGTAGCGTGTTTAGGTATAAAATAACTATCCCGTCTGACAGACACAGTAGCGTGTTTAGGTATAAAATAACTATCCCGTCTGACAAACACAGTAGCGTGTTTAGGTATAAAATAACTATCCCGTCTGACAGACACAGTAGCGTGTTTAGGTATAAAATAACTATCCCGTCTGACAGACACAGTAGCGTGTTTAGGTATAAAATAACTATCCCGTCTGACAGACACATTAGCGTGTTTAGGTATAAAATAACTATCCCGTCTGACAGACACAGTAGCGTGTTTAGGTATAAAATAACTATCCCGTCTGACAGACACAGTAGCGTGTTTAGGTATAAAATAACTATCCCGTCTGACAGACACAGTAGCGTGTTTAGGTATAAAATAACTATCCCTTCTGACAGACACAGTAGCGTGTTTAGGTATAAAATAACTATCCCGTCAGACAAACACAGTAGCGTGTTTAGGTATAAAATAACTATCCCGTCTGACAAACACAGTAGCGTGTTTAGGTATAAAATAACTATCCCGTCTGACAGACACAGTAGCGTGTTTAGGTATAAAATAACTATCCCGTCTGACAAACACAGTAGCGTGTTTAGGTATAAAATAACTATCCCGTCTGACAAACACAGTAGCGTGTTTAGGTATAAAATAACTATCCCGTCTGACAAACACAGTAGCGTGTTTAGGTATAAAATAACTATCCCGTCTGACAGACACAGTAGCGTGTTTAGGTATAAAATAACTATCCCGTCTGACAGACACAGTAGCGTGTTTAGGTATAAAATAACTATCCCGTCTGACAGACACAGTAGCGTGTTTAGGTATAAAATAACTATCCCGTCTGACAGACACAGTAGCGTGTTTAGGTATAAAATAACTATCCCGTCTGACAAACACAGTAGCGTGTTTAGGTATAAAATAACTATCCCGTCTGACAGACACAGTAGCGTGTTTAGGTATAAAATAACTATCCCGTCTGACAGACACAGTAGCGTGTTTAGGTATAAAATAACTATCCCGTCTGACAAACACAGTAGCGTGTTTAGGTATAAAATAACTATCCCGTCTGACAAACACAGTAGCGTGTTAAGTATAAAATAACTATCCCGTCTGACAAACACAGTAGCGTGTTTAGGTATAAAATAACTATCCCGTCTGACAGACACAGTAGCGTGTTTAGGTATAAAATAACTATCCCGTCTGACAAACACAGTAGCGTGTTTAGGTATAAAATAACTATCCCGTCAGACAAACACAGTAGCGTGTTTACGTATAAAATCTGTTTTTAAAGTAACCGTAAAAGTTAATTTTGATTAGTGACAAGAAATAGCACCATTATTTCCTGCAGAACATGATCGCATCATAAGTACGCACAGTCATTTACGGAACATGTTAACATCATGTGTACGCACAGTCATTTACGGAACATGTTAACATCATGTGTACGCACAGTCATTTACGGAGCATGTTAACATCATGTGTACGCACAGTCATTTACGGAACATGATCGCATCATATGTACGCACAGTCATTTACGGAACATGTTCACATCATGTGTACACACAGTCGTTTACGGAACATGTTCACATCATATGTACGCACAGTATTTACGGAACATGTTCACATAATGTGTACGCATAGTCATTTACGGAACATGTTCACATCATATGTACGCACAGTCATTTACGGAACACGTATCCATCGTATGTACATACACACTCGTCGCACCTACACCTACAGTATATATCTTACGCAATTTCAGTCATCGAAATATCAGGTGTAATATGCTTCTGTTATTAATAACTCTGCATATATTGTTGATTGAGATGTCTTTTGTAAAGTTGTAAATATGAGTGAGTGTAACCACTTTGTGCGGTGAGTACCTGCGGCGCTCTTGCGATATTGGTCTCAGCCCACAATACTGCAGCAGCCGCATACAAAGCGCTCTTCCATTATTGATACTCAGGCCAACTTGGCTCGCTGCATATTTCAGCCTTCACTCCGCGTATTTAAACGTTCCCTTTTGTCGCTCAACCCTCCACAGCTTTCACAACATTTTACATGAATGTTTCATATACTTCTAATATTAAGAAGCCTAAATCGACAATTTACCACAGAAATAAGACATTCATTCATCTAACACTCCTGCCTAAACTAATATCCTAAAACGTTTACTGTCTGTCGTACGGTGACAGACCTCTGTCTGTCGTGTTCTTGGCGTGCTCCTGCCGTAACCTTCCCGTGCCTCTCCATGCCCCTATCGTGCTCCTTCATGTCACTATCGTGCTCCTGCCATGTCCCTGTCGTGTCCCTGCCATGCAATTGTCTGTCGTGTCCTTGGCGGGTTCCTGCCGTGCCTTTCCCGTATCTCTGCCATGTCCCTATCGTGCTTCTGCCGTGGCCTTACCGTCCCTTGTCGTGCTCCTGCCATGTCCTTGTCGTGTTTTTGGCGAGCTCCAGCCGTGCCTTTCCGGTGCTGCTGCCATGGCCCCTATCGTGCTCATGCCGTTCCCTTGCCGTGTCTCTACTGTGTTCCTATCGTGTTCCTGCCATGCCCCTGCCGTGCCGTGCCACTGTCGTTATGAGGCTAGAGTTGAAGCTGAAACTCTCAATTAAAAATGAACGAGGATGTTGTTATAGCTTGTAAGTAAAATGTAGTAATAAGGCTTTTAAAAATAAAACGACGTCTTTGGAATCACTGGATACATCCATTGTTCATATCAAGGAGAGGGAAAGGAAAGTTCCATACCATTTTCATATGATTTATGAATGGCATGAAATTAAGAAATATTTCATTTTTTTAAATGTTGAATATTTCAAATAAAAAGTATTCGAAATAAAAAAATTGAAATGTTTGTTATATGGAAGTTAGCTATACTAAACTACCTACCTATAAGTTAGCTGAAGTTATGGAACAGCGTCCTACGACGAGGCCCTCAACGTCTGCACAACACGCTCCTCGTTGCTGCCACATTCCGCCAGCCGGTGGCTGTAACTCGCGAATCGCGAATACGGTCAAGTGAAACTCTTATTTTATACTATAATACAAATTATATGGGAGTCATTCCATAAAAATAACATGACTTGTGCGTCAGAAGCATGGCAGGTCAAGTAAAATCGGCTTCAAATTTGTTGTTCTTCGATTGAAACTCCCTGGTGTTTATTAAAAAAAATAATAGCCTTCTGTTAAAATAGCCATTAAACAGAATAAAATGAACATGTAGGCAGCTGAAAAAACTTGAATATTTTTGATACTGTCTATTTTTATAGGATCGAAAGGTATTTCTAGAGGATGCAAAATGAGCCATTTTTCGTAGCGCCAAAACGAGTTGTAACCATTCTAGATCTCAAAATATTTTAGATCTAGATTTTTAACCATTCAAAATCAACTGCCATAGATAAATATTAACTTACTCGCGCCAATGCATAAATACACAGTCTCCAAAATTATTTATTTTTATTATTAAAACTCCAGTCGTCAAGATATTGACGAATATGGTTTTCGAGTGCAGTGTATATGAATGAATGTAGTTATTGTTACAAACTAAGGCCGACTATTCCTTAGAAAGTGCAATTAATTTTGATCACAAGGTAAATTAATAATCGGTAATTAAGTGGATTTCATTAAATATAATTTTTTTCAAATCAAATCAAAATAATCTTATTCCACAAAAATAACCAGCTTTCAAATACAATAAAATGCATAAAATATCACCCCTCCCCTCCAAGATTACAGAGTTGAGCGTGGATTTTGGCCCTATTTGATCTATTTTGCCCCCGATTGTAATCGAACTGAGAATATTTAGCGTATGAAGTATGCTACAAACCAATTATTCTACTATAATATGTATTATTTATTTTATTTTTATCATTTATTAATTATTATTATTTACTATTTGCCTAGTTACTATTCGCAAATAAGTTAGTTAACATGACAAGGTAAGTTAATATGACATGACAAATTTTCGTCTCAAAAGTGTAAATAAAATCATTCCTGCTACCTTACTTTGTTTTAAATACCAGGTACTTATCAGCGAATAAAATGTTTTTCTTTTAAATATCATATAGTACCGTATAACAATTTTTATTCATGAAACATTTGTTACATCCCCACATAGTGATTTAAACCCAAAACCCAGCTCGTTGAACTGTTGTTGTCAGGAATGTACGAATTAATTACTATTGTTCAAGAATTGACGGATTCCCAACAAAACTCAACTCTATCATTGGTAAGCCGGCGAAGAGCAAGACCGCTGGCAGTCGGGCTGCCTTCTGTTTACTGTTCATCACATAAACACAGGCCCTCTTGTTTAACAGGCTCTCTTATAAACAGCCGCCATCTTGCCTGTCGTGTTTGGACAGACTCGCAGTTCAACCATTTATATATTTTCTTAGCACCAGTTCGATAAGTCTAGGCTCCTGCCGACAATCCATCATGTGTAGACCTCCTATCCCGGGCCTTACGTAGGAGTGATCACATATAAAGGCTAGGCTCCTGCCAACAATCCATCATGTGTAGACCACCTATCCCGGGCCTTACGTAGGAGTGATCACATATAAAGGCTAGGCTCCTGCCGACAATCCATTATGTGTAGACCTCCTATCCCGGGCCTTACGTAGGAGTGATCACATATAAAGGCTAGGCTCCTGCCAACAATCCATCATGTGTAGACCACCTATCCCGGGCCTTACGTAGGAGTGATCACATATAAAGGCTAGGCTCCTGCCAACAATCCATCATGTGTAGACCACCTATCCCGGGCCTTACGTAGGAGTGATCACATATAAAGGCTAGGCTCCTGCCAACAATCCATCATGTGTAGACCACCTATCCCGGGCCTTACGTAGGAGTGATCACATATAAAGGCTAGGCTCCTGCCAACAATCCATCATGTGTAGACCTCCTATCCCGGGCCTTACGTAGGAGTGATCACATATAAAGGCTAGGCTCCTGCCAACAATCCATCATGTGTAGACCACCTATCCCGGGCCTTACGTAGGAGTGATCACATATAAAGGCTAGGCTCCTGCCAACAATCCATTATGTGTAGACCTCCTATCTCGGACCGTACGTAGGAGTAATCACATATGCATGCTAGGCTTCTGCCGACAATCCATCATGTGTAGACCACCTATCCCGGGCCTTACGTAGGAGTGATCACATATAAAGGCTAGGCTCCTGCCAACAATCCATTATGTGTAGACCTCCTATCTCGGACCGTACGTAGGAGTAATCACATATGCATGCTAGGCTCCTGCCAACAATCCATCATGTGTAGACCACCTATCCCGGGCCTTACGTAGGAGTGATCACATATAAAGGCTAGGCTCCTGCCAACAATCCATTATGTGTAGACCTCCTATCCCGGGCCTTACGTAGGAGTGATCACATATAAAGGCTAGGCTCCTGCCAACAATCCATTATGTGTAGACCTCCTATCTCGGACCGTACGTAGGAGTAATCACATATAAAGGCTAGGCTCCTGCCAACAATCCATTATGTGTAGACCACCTATCTCGGACCGTACGTAGGAGTAATCACATATAAAGGCTAGGCTCCTGCCAACAATCCATTATGTGTAGACCTCCTATCTCGGACCGTACGTAGGAGTAATCACTTATGTATGCTATGCTCCTGCCGACAATTCATCATGTATAGACCTATCCCGGGCCGTACGTAGATCACATATAGAGGCTAGCCTCATGCCGACAATCTGTCATGTATAGACCTCCTATCCCGGGCCGTACGTAGGAGTGATCACAAATGCATTCTAGGCTTCTGCCGACAATCCATCATGTATAGACCTCCTATCCCGGGCCGTAAAGGAGTGATCACATATGCATGCTAGGCTCCTGCCGACATTTCATCTACGATCACATATAAAGGCTAGCCTCATACCGATAATCTGTCATGTATAGACCTCCTATCCCGGTCCGTACGTAGGAGTGATCACATATGCATGCTAGGCTTCTGCCGACAATCCACCATGTGTAGACCTATCCCGGGCCGTAAAGGAGTGATCACATATGTATGCTAGGCTCCTGCCGACATTTCATCTACGATCACATATAAAGGCTAGCCTCATACCGATAATCTGTCATGTATAGACCTCCTATCCCGGTCCGTACGTAGGAGTGATCACATATTTAGGCTAGGCTCCTGCCAACAATCCATCATATGTAGACTCTACCCGAGCCATACGTAGCGGTGATCACATACTGTACAACATCTCAGTTTGGTAACAAGATCAACCCAAACTGTAACTTACTAAACCAAGTTGTACGTAACTCACCCCTAAATACAAAATACACGTTCACAACACAACAATAAACAAAGAAAAAAATACAAATACCGCTATTTACAAGAACTATTGACAGAATCGTATTTGAACTATTTAACTTTCAAGAATAATCCTCAACTTACTAAGCTATTTGTATCTATAAGTATTTAATAAGCTGACAAGGATTTGTATGTTTCCTAAATTACAAGTTCAAGGTTTGTTATTCAGTATTTATTTCCACCATAGTTAATTTATGCAGGTTTATGTTAAATGCATATTTGAATGACTCTAATTTATAGTTTTAATCTCCACCTGATTAAAAGTTTACTTCATTATTTGTATTTTAGTACTTAATCGGTTGACTGTATTTCTACTCATAAAGCAGGTAAATTAGGGTGACGGACGAGACACGTTTGCGAATGATTGTTACTAAGAACTTCTGGAAATGTTTATATACGTGTCAGTAATCTAAAGCTCCCTCCTGGAAATGTTTATATACGTGTCAATAATCTAAAGCTCCTTCCTGGAAATGTTTATATACGTGTCAGTAATCTAAAGCTCCCTCCTGGAAATGTTTATATACGTGTCAGTAATCTAAAGCTCCCTCCTGGAAATGTTTATATACGTGTCAGTAATCTAAAGCTCCCTCCTGAAAATGTTTATATACGTGTCAGTAATCTAAAGCTCCCTCCTGGAAATGTTTATATACGTGTACTTTTGAGTGAAGCATATTATAATATAAATGAGTTTCTGCAAAGTAATTAATAGTTAATGTTGTAATTAAAATTCTAGGAATATATATATATATATATATATATATATATATATATATATATATATATATATATATATGTATTCTATGTACAGTATTGTTCACTAGAATAATTGACGCCTGCCCATGTACTAATTGTATTATATGGCAATAAAGTTTGATTGAAAGTTTGATAATCTAAAGCACCCTTCTGGAAATGTTTATATACGTGTCAGTAATCTAAAGCACCCTCCTGGAAACGTTTATATACGTGTCAGTAATCTAAAGCACCCTCTTGGAAATGTTTATATACGTGTCAGTAATCTAAAGCACCCTCTTGGAAATGTTTATATACATGTCAGTAATCTAAAGCACCCTCCTAAGGAGCACAGACAATTAAAACTTTTATTCAGGACGGCAATAATCAATAATAGGTTCTTTTCAAAGTTAAGTTAGATAGCTTTCATTTTGTTTGAATAAGTTAAGCAGTTTCATTAGGTTAAATAGGATAGGTTAGGTCTGAGATGATTACGTTTGTTTTCAATTCGTGAAGTTTACATTTGTATAAATGACGTGTCTGGTCCAGCTGGTTTCTAAACATAGTTGAATGTACAGTTTAACATTGTTCAACAATGATGTATTCTTACTGTAGCCTTGTAACTCTGAACAATGGATATAGTGGTTGTGTCTTGTTGCTAACAAATATATGGTTTGTTTACTAACTTTTATCACATTGTATATTCACGTCACGTTGATAAAAGATTTAAGTTTTGTAGAAACTAAATATCTTGCCTGTTATGCTTAACAACGTCTTCAAAGTGAACTTTACTGTTAAACTGTTAATATCAGGAATAGATATCGAAATCCAAGGAAGGGATTTCACTTAACCTTTGGAGACGGGTGATTTGGGGCTTTTATTGTGACATTTATTCTTTTCCCTCAGAAAATTTTAACTATAGTAGTCAACAACAAAAACCACTTGAAAATGTAAATAATGAATTTTGGAGTTCGAAATCATAAGTCAGTTTGTATTATATATTTTGTAAAGTATATAATGTGCTGTTCGAACACAACATTTGATTGACAAATAAACGATTGTCAAAACGTAAATCGAGTTTATTGAACTATTTTTAAATAACGATGTTTAACATGTGTAGTGGTCGACAGCATACCTGACCAAACTGATTTACACGAAGTGATGACGGTCTTGATCTCGGCCAGATAACAAAACATTGAAACGCTGAACTATCATTTCAACTTGTACCTGACCAAACCAATTCACACGAAGGGATGACGGAATTAATCTTGGCCAAATTACAGAACATTGAAATGCTGAACCTTCAGTTCAACTTGTACCTGACCTAACCAATTCACACGAAGTGATGAGGGACTTGATCTCGGCCAAATAACAAAACATTGACACGCTGTACCACCAATTCAACTTGTACCTGACCAAACCAATTCACACGAAGTAATGACGGACTTGATCTCTGACAGATAACAAAAATTGAAACGCTGAACCATCAGTTCAACTTGTACCTGACCTAACCAATTCACACGAAGTGATGACGGACTTGATCTCGGCCAAATAACAAAAATTGAAACGCTGAACCATAATTTCAACTTGTACCTGACCAAACCAATTAACACGAAGTGATGACGGACTTAATCTCGGCCAAATGACAGAACATTGAAACGCTGAACCATCAGTTCAACATGTGCCTGACCAAACCAATTCACAAGTCGTGATGACGGCCTTGATTTCCGCCAGTTAACAATGAAACGCTGAACCATCAGTTCAAGAAGTGATTTCCCCACGATAACAATCCTTTCTAGCATTCCTCCATCACTCGGTATTCTTTAATAAATCATCAGTTTAAATATTTGTCAGTCAATTCTCAACAATGTTGAATCTTTTTACATTGGCTATACAATTCTTAAGGGGCGATTGGATTTATAACAACAAAAGATTAGATCTGGGGGATAATCAATACGATGAATGTTTTACTTTTATAAAATATTTTGGACACTGTAAGTATTTGCTAAGTAACTTTTTTAAAAGTCTCTGTTTTTAATGGGATGTTTATATCAACTAAAGTGCAGTAAGCAAGAAATGTTAGGTAAAACTGCACAATTACTTAGTCAACTTCATTTCTTTTCTTATTTTTATATGATAAGGTAGTTCTCACTTAGTAAGAAAAATGATAATCAAGTCTCAGAAAGCCATCGTTCACGTTGCAAAGCGATTAATGTCCACACGCTATCACTGAAATTTCGGAGAGATCGCGCCGCGGCAGTTATGGTTAGGTTATTATATTGTAGAATTAACCTGTAATAACGTATTTTCACTGTCGCAAACCACTTTTTAGTTAGTAAAATTTGTAAAAACATATTCTACAAAAGGCTATGCTAATATAACCATAACTGCCGCGGCGCGATGTAGGCTATATGGGTGGAATTGGTGTATTACTAATTATATTAATTCTATGTTTCCAACACCTACTTTAATTTTTCCTAAGTATGAATCCAAAAATGTATTATTAAAGTATGAAAAGATTTGAGGTTGACTAGTAATACTACAGAATTACCAAATATTATATCTTTCAATCCGGAAAGCTAGAAAGGGGCAATTAACTGGATTTTCACATACATTCCCCAGCCAATTGTTGTCCACGTGGCGGTGACGTCACGTCTCAATTGCCCGCCATCTTGGCTCCATCTGGTAGCAGTAGCTTCCGCTTCTGTTCCTTGGTTGGCAGTCGCTTATCTCTTTATTCTATTATGGGAGATGAATGTAAAATCGGCTTTTACAAAATGTTAAACAACATATGGACGCATTGTAACGACGCCCTCCCCTTGAAAGAAATGAAAAAGTTTTTATTTTTCACAGGAGGTGAAGTTATGGCTGCAAGGCCCTTCTCTACCACTTAATCTCTACCCTTTATTTCCCTATAAACGCTCTAAGAAATAATTAGAAATAATTGAATTGCGATGAACTAGTGATCTAGTAATTTGAGGATACACGTGTAGAATCCCTCCATTGTACATGTGGTTCTTGTCGTAATTGGAACTCCGTGTAGAATCCCTCCATTATTATACATGTGGTTCTTGTCGTAATGGGAACTCCGTGTAGAATCCCTCCATTGTACATGTGGTTCTTGTCGTTATGTCAATTTTCCCAAACAAATTTGAATCGAACGTAATTACAGATTTGTTAACATTTGTTGTCTCAAGGCCGCTGGCTGACGGCAGTTACATACTCTTACTACTGGGGCAGTTAGCCTAAGAGGCCTTTCTTTATCTATCTCCATCTGTTCATATACAGGTGACCACTTTGTCAGTACATATATATATCGTATGGTTTATTGTCAGCTACCATTTTTATTATTATTTTAAATTATGTAAAAGCTGAGTTTTATACTTGGGAAAAAGTCCAAAAGTCATTGTATTATAATAACAACTAAAAATAATAAATAAATTGCATATGATCTCCTGTCACAAAGCTAAATCCATGCCATCAAGCCACTTAAGACCTGCCTAACTGATTTTGTGTATGCTGGCTAATCCCTCCGTAATGCAGCGCAAGGGGCACTCTAAAACTATGTGATCCATTGTTCGTATAGACTCCCCGAAATCACATGACTGATCTACTGTCAGTCCCCATTTGTATTACAGTAGTTACATTTACCCACGGCAGTTCGGAACCGATTCAACAATGTCCACTCCTTACGAGGGAGGTTCATCCCACCTACAGGTATAAGTAACAAGGATTGTGTCTGTGAATTTCTTTCAAAATAAATGCTAGCTAGTATATTGTAGGGAATTCAGGTATTTTTTTATTAAGTTTTTTCACATAACTATCAACATTATAACTAGAAAAACTTTTCATGCGCGCTGTTTATGGTCGGTACGTTGATAGCCATTGAGGGGTGCATATAACATTTTTTATGTAAACTTAGTACGAGTTCGAACATTTTGAAAGGACTCGATCATCAAATAAGATCAAATATTTTTACAGTTTTAGATGACTTGTGAGTTTGAAAATTCACACGGTACGGTTCACATGACACCCCAGAAATTAATCAGGCTATATAAAACAAATCAGTATTCAAACAATAAAAATAAATATATATTCGACTTACTGATACCGGACACTTGAAACCATCGTTTGTCACAAATTCGTATTGCTTTTCAGTGTCGAGAAAAGGATACTTTAGAAAATTGATAACATAATTTGTCTATGCCACTGAACTTTTCTGGAACTTTGTTTATGTGGTCTCAATTAAAGTATGCCTACCTATTAAAGTTCCAAAATCATCTGATCATTATTTTTATTATAGCGAATTTTCAAACATCACAGTCATCCGAAACTTTAAAAGATGGTCTATTTTTCCAATATAAATACGATTTAAAAAAATTATGATAAGGTAAACATGTAAAATTACCACTAGTAATCGCAGAAATAGATGAAAAAAGTTTGATGGTAATTTGATATTCTTCCACCTTATACTTTTCACACAGTTGATGTTCAAACTCGAGTATCTATACTTTTTAATCCGACAGGAGATAGTAATGCTGCACACACCACGTTCAAGGTCAGAAATCAGAATTTTCCTAACCCAACTCTGAGCCAGGAACAGTCAGGTTCCGTTGTTACCAAACCTCGTATACTGTGTATCTCGTAGATAGTACCAAAAACGTCGTATACTGTGTGTCTCGTAGATTGTTGGAAAAACGTCGTACACTGTGTGTCTCATAGATAGTATCAAAAACATCGTATACTATGTGTCTAGTAGATTGTAGCAAAAACATCGTATACTATGTGCTCGTATATCGCAGTAAAAACCTTGTATACTGTGTATCTCGTAGATAAAACTTCGTATACTGTGTGTGTCGTAAATTATAGCAAAAACGTCGCATACTATGTGTCTCGTAGATCGTAGCAAAAACCTTGTATACTGTGTATCTCGTAGATCGTAGCAAAACCCTCGTATACTGTGTGTCTCGTAGATAGTAGCAAAAACGTCGTATATTGTGTGTCTCGTAGTCGTTGCAAAAACTTCGTATACTGTGTCTCGTAAATCGTAAGAAAAACCTCGTATACTGTGTGTCTCGTAGATCGTAGCAAAAACTTGTATACTGTGTGTCTCGTAGAGCTTAGCAAAATAGCGAGTGGGGTAGTGGGGTAGCAAAATATCAATACTGTAGTTAAGAATATTAGATTTTAGTTCATTTAAAAGTGACAATAATAGTCTACGAATAAAATCAATGCTCTAGGAATTGTTGTTTCCGTCTACGGCTTATCGATTATTACTGTTAAGTTAAAGTATAACAGTAAGAAAAATAATAAAGCACAAGTTTTAAAAATTAACTATGGATTATATTATGTTATTACACTATAAATAACTATAGGTGCCTTTAAAAAGTTATAATGCTTTAAACAAATAAAATATTTAAATAGTTAAATAAACATAATTTAAAAGTATAACTTCGAACAAGGACTTTTAATTTATTGGTGTTTACAAAAGATAGTTAAACATCTTAAATAAACGTATGGTATCTTAATTAGCACACCAAACGTAAAAACAAACGTGGATGTTTTAATTCAGAATATAAACATTTGTTATAAGCAATTTAGTGGATTTTTCTTTCATTTCATTCGGTTAAAACTTCTAAGGAATTTTTTACAAATATCCTGGCATCGGTCTGTTTCCAATTGTATAATATTTTGTATTATTCTTTATTATTATTATTATTATGTGTAATTAAAAGTGTAATAAGTATAATAATTCAATAAGGTGGTTCCTCGTCTAGGGCGAGTCTGTCTCGGAAGAGAGTCAAGAAGGAAGGTCAGAAAAATCATAGTGAAATTATGTGTTTGTACCTGGCATTGCCATGCGTAGCGCCACCTAACGTCACTGAAAATTTACCTTCAAAGATTACTTTTTGTGTGGTTATAACAATATTAAAATAAAGTTTCAACCCATTCTGGTGTATCCAAGCAGACTGCGGACTAAAAGGGCAAAATAAGGGGTTTTGATTAATTGAAAACTACGTTTAACAAACCAGTAATATATCATCACTTTTTATTTTGAGAGATATCAATTACGTATATCAATGAGCAATATTTTTCGTGAGGACATCCAAATGACTATACTAAACAATGTATACTTTAAACTGGAATTCAATATTTACAAATAAGTAATCTTCCAGACCACTGGAATGAGGTTGAGTGGAGAAGTCCTGCGCCCTCAAGTACTCATTTACGCGCTACTGAAGTACACCTTAACGCGTTACTCAAGTACACCTTAACGCGCTACTCAAGTACACCTTAACGCGCTACTCAAGTTTACACACTCTAGTCGTTACTGTAAAGGGCAGTAGTACTTTAACTGTGTATCTGATTAAATATTAATTGTACGTGAGTTTCACCTGTTTGGACTTAACGTTAATTCCTTTTCGAACGTGAGTAGTGGCATAATGTACGTGAGTAGTGGGGTAAGGGGTTTGGGTAATTGGGTAAAAGAGTAAAAAAGAGTAAAAAATAATTTAAAAAAAGTTTAGATAAAAAAAATAAAAACCTTGGTAGAGTGGTATTTTTGCATATAAAGAATTTTACATTTTAACACTACATGGACTTCGAAACATTCTTCCTAGCTAGCCTACCCTTTGCCAAACTTGACGAAAGTAAGATCGCCTGTTTTCAGGTCATGGCTATCCTTATGGTTGTGGGAAGTCTCATTTAGTGATAAACTTTATTGATTATATTAATGAGATGTGTGATGTTCAATTAAATATACATTACTATTCCGAGTGATGCCTGTAATGTGAACAATGTAATTTTTTCTCTAAATCCAGGCAATGTAAAAATGTGACATTTTAACAAAGCACTAATCAGTACAATTTCATTTTAAATTACATTGTTCAAATTACAGGCACCATTCGGAATAGTAAGGTATATTTAATTGAACATCACACATCTCATTAATATTATCAATAAAGTTTATCTCTAAATAAGACTTCCCACAACCAGAAATATCGCTATGACCTGAAAACGGGCGATCTTACTTTCGTCAAGTTTGGCAAAGGGTAGGCTAGCTAGGAGGAATGTTTCCAAGTCCATGTAGTGTTAAAATGTGAAATTCTTTGTATGTCGGTCAAAATACCACTCTACAAGGTTTTTATATATTAAAAAAAATATTTTATCATTATTTTGTTATCCAATTACCCAAACCCCCTTACCCCACCGTGCCAGATTCACGTACATTATGCCACTACTTAAAAAGGTGCATATCGGAGAAGGGCTGTTATCAAATATGAAGAAGTCAAAATAATTAAATTAAATGTAACTTGAATCAAAATGATAACGCTTACAGTGTTGCTTACTTCTAATAAGTCTGAACTGTACTTTTTTGTTTTTTATTTCATATCATTTTTTATAATTAAAACAAATCTTGTAATAGTCTTGATATCGATAGCTTCTTCAACTAACACATATTTACCACTTTCTTAACAGAAGTAATCTTCACGTATCTCCCAATTAAACGAGCTGTTTAAATTGTTCAATACAAAATAAATTTGAATCTAACCCATCGATATTTATGAATGGTTTTAAACCTCTCTTTAATAAGAAGGCTAAATACCTAGGATCAATCTTTGACAGTATCTCATGGCCATCACATATTAATGACCTATGCTCTAAACTGTCATCACAGTTGTTTCTCCTGAGAAGATTCGCAAATCACAAACACGTATTTATTACCAGACTAATATACACATATCTAATAGAAATGTGTATTTTTGTGTGGGGCGCTACATCTCGTTCAAATTTCCTGAGAAGCTTCCGTTAACAAAATTGGGCTATCGCAACATGACCGGAATTGATCGGTAACGTCTTGTAGAGTGTGTTGTACGGTAGTATGAAGATTAGCATTAACATCGATATATGTCTATGAAGTGCTGATATTCTATAAATATAAGTCTTCAACAAATTATAACTTGTGCAGATATACTCAATTTATGACACACGTCAAAAGAATGGTCACAGACAGACCACGTACAGATTAGAAAGTGCTACCTGGCTTTCACTAAATATAGGACGAAATTTATTCAATAAATTACCGGACGAAATTAAACTAGAAGGCTGAAAGAAAAATTCAACATTATCATACAAATTTCTATTGGAAAGAGCTTGTTACCCAATTACTGAATTT
Organism: Stictocephala bisonia; assembly: GCA_035578905.1. NCBI lineage: Eukaryota > Metazoa > Arthropoda > Insecta > Hemiptera > Membracidae > Stictocephala > Stictocephala bisonia. Next base: position 3,743,086 of record JAQJVL010000013.1, read on the forward strand.
CTAAAATGTTAATTAGTTTAAATTCTAGTTTCGTATAGGCTATATTTAATAGTTAAACAATGTTATGTTGACTTGATTTCGTTTTTCATTATATGATGTTTAAAAAATTTGTAATGTAGGTCTACTACGTAATTAACTTTAATATACATGTAGTTATATTTTCATTTGACGTTTGTCATACAATGTTTATTTTTTAACATTATTTCTAAGTCTACAAACTCTGTTGACATGTGTACATAGTGTAGAAGCCCTACCTCTGAAATATCGGCCTATTTGTTCATGGAATATATCCATGCCGGCCTTCCAATCAGACACCCCTACGTAAAATATACGTTAAACTAACGTATATTGTATATTGATTTATATTAAAACAACGTAGAATTTTAAGTGTTTTCAGCCTTTTAGCCTCCTTATTTTTATGGAGGTTTAATACGTTTTTGTGATTCCCTCTCTTAGTACTATCTGTACACAAACAATCTATATGTTACTTTATTTTCTATTGATAAGTTGCGTTTATTTTATATTACCTTATTATTGTTTTGTATCTTGTGCCAGGATTTATCATTATATAACAAGAATGATTTTTAAAAGTTATCTCAAGGAAAGGTTCTAGACTTTTAGATAACACTAATTAAAATATATATTATTAAATTAGTAGACTAGAGTGACACTTGTGTACTCCAGTAAACTGCCTCTTCAGTGAAGCACTGAGGTAACTCTCCAGAGAAGCGGTGAGGTAACTGTCTCCAGTGAAGCGGCAAGGTAACTCTCCAGTGAAGAGGCATGGCAACTCTCCAGTAAAGCGGCGAGGCAATTCTCTCCAGCAGAAGCGGCGTGGCAACACTCTCCAGTGAAGCGGTGTGGCAACTCTCTCCAGTAAAGCGGCGTGGCAAGTCTCCAGTGAAGCGGAGTGGCAACTCTGCCCAATGAAGTGGCGTAGTAATTCTCCCCAGCGAAGCGGTGTGGCAACTATCTCCAATGAATTGGCGTGGTAACTCACTCAATCTGGGCGTGATGTGTTACCTTGGGCCATCACAACCTCCTTGAGTGAGCGACCAAGTCGTTTCCTCTGCAATGGTTCAACCACCAGTCGTCTACTGTCAAGATTCGAGAAGTAAAATAGTAATTACAAGACATATGTTGATAAGAAATAGCAAAGTAAGTAGAGTATAACTAATTCCTGTATATATTTATATAAATAGGTGATTCAGTTTGTACACATTCCGTAAATCAACCCTTGGACCAATATTAAGCAAACACACAGTTTTTGAAACGATTAGAATTGTCTCATATGTAAGTAAGATTCAATTAAACAGTAAGCCATAACTTCCTGAAGTCGATACTCAGACACTTTTCAACGTTACAAGTCATTGGCATAAATAACCGGTACAGGTACGACTCACTATGACTGTTAATGTAATGTGTCAATTGAAAAAATATTATTCCTAATTGTTAAAATCTAATCACTTCGTACATTCACAATTTCAAATCAATCTGATTTTTAGAACATGAATTTAATACAACATTTATGTATTAAATCAGTGAAAAGGTAGAATAAGCGGCTGATTTTTATAATTTACGTAATGTCTCTCTAGATTATAGAGACTCACTAGTATGTAGGCTCATAATTTACGTAATGTCTCACGAGATAAGAGACTCACTAGTATGTAGGCTCATAATTTACGTAATGTCTCACGAGATAAGAGACTCACTAGTATGTAGGCTCATAATTTACGTAATGTCTCACGAGATAAGAGACTCACTAGTATGTAGGCTCATAATTTACGTAATGTCTCACGAGATAAGAGACTCACTAGTATGTAGGCTCATAATTTACGTAATGTCTCACTAGATAATATAGACTCACTATAGTCTGAATAAAATAACTTTGGCACTGGCGGAACGGCTACGCGACACTGGTCTAAAATGACTAAACTCCGAGCTTTAATTTGCTGTCAAACTTAAAATAAGTAAGCAATAATTTTCAAACTAATTGTAAAGTATCCACTATGTTATAGCATTGATTTTAATATACATAGAAGATGGTTCCATCCAATGTTAAATATTGAGGCATGGAATATGGGAGCGACCGTGCTGCAACCTGTCGTCAATCAAGTTAAAGAGGTCGAAATTGCCTCCAGTTTCGACTATTCGGTTGCACAACCTGTGAGCAGTAAAGGAAACTAATCACTCCCTCTCATTCTCCCATTCTCTCTTCTTTCTCTTGAGACGTTCGTCCGGAAGTACTTGTCTACTGTCGCCCCTCCACCTCTCTACTGTCGCCGATTGGCCTTGATAGAGGGTCAAAGTGGGATATTATTCCTTGCTGTGGGTAGCCTTGCACGGAAAAGAATCGCAATCTTTTATTTAGGCCTTACGGGTTTGTGAATATGAAAAATGTTAGGGGACATATTTTTGTTATTTTGTCAATGTAAATAACAGTGTAATGAATATTTCTTTTTGTTTAAAAGTAAATAGAACTATTTGTCATACATACCACAATATTAAAATCTGCTTCCGTGGACAGTGAAATGTGTTGTAACATTTTATCTTGACGCCTCACGTTCTAGCGTCATTCTGTAACCGTTTTTGTTACTAATCAAGTTACATTAATTACTTTTATTTATTTAATTTAATCAAATTTGATTTAAATTAAATTATTGGGTGTCTTTGATTGATCACCAATTTGATTAAAAATCTGTAGTGTGCTACCTTGAGGAGGTTATTGCATCACATTGATTTAATTTTTATTTTTAAAGATAAAAGTAACAAAACTTGACTTAATTTGATTTAAATTTTGAGCATGATTTTCTTACGTTTCTCAGGGTCGTGAAAAAAAGGTAATTTGGTGAAACTGTATGAGACAATAAAACAAACTAGTTGCTTTTCTACAAAATTATTTTTTATTACATATTTTTAAAATTTCATGACTCTACTTTTCTTATCAACAATTTTGATTATTATAAGAAGTTTGTTGCTTAATTTAAAATGTTTTACATATGATATCTTAAAGAATAATGTTCTTAGTTAAAACTTATCTGATCACAATGAAGTTCTTGTAGCACACGATACAAATAAAATTATTTTTGAATTAATTCATATGAAATATAAAAATCTTTTAATATTCACTTCATTATTATTACTTTAAAATGATTTATTAAATTTAATTAAATCATTGTGAAAAAAGTTAGTAACACGTTGAAGTCCAGTGGACCTCTCCGAAGTTATTTAAATAACTGTGTGTCTGGGACTGATCGAGGCCCTTGGCGTTGGTCTATCCTCCGTTGGGCTCTAATTCCCCCACTTTTACTTTTTCTTCCGGTGTCAATTTCCTTTGGGTTCGAGACTATCGGTCCTTCCGGTTTTGCCACGAGGTAGCAGTCCCGACCGATTCTGCGCTCTACGGGCATATTTGGAACCACGTGTCCCGTTCTGATTGGTTCCTTTAAAAGATTGACTCTTGCGTCTTTCCACTGCGCCAGATCCGGGGTGGAGCCTATGGAACGTTCTAACCGACCTGCTGAGTCTTGTCCCACGCTAACTCCGTCTTATCTTTGTTGACTGTTATGTCTCAGACATTTCCACATGTTTTGATAATTCTTGGAACAATCCTGTTTCGAACAAAGGGTTTTGTTTGAGAAGACATATTTCTGTCTCCCCGTCCATCCAACTGGTGTTTTTCTCACGACAATTCTCTAACATAATTTTAACCTTCTTCATTTATTCAAATTAAATATATCCTTTTCCTTATATACAATAATTTTATTATTTATTTATTTTAATTAATTTATCTATCAATTTGGTGGACCTGTTACAGTGTGTGGTAGGCCTACCGAAAGTTTTAATATTCGTTGTGTGAACTGTGTTTATTAAGTTTTAATTAATTTGTATTGCGTCCCACTTGGATTTATTTGTGATCTTTATCCTGAAGATGCCGTCTGTATTCACGGCGAAGCATGTAGTTGTTATCACCATCACACGCTGTGAACTGTTTGACGGAAGGTAAAGTAAACCTATTTTAGTCTATACCACAATTGGAATTTTTTTATTTGATATAAAGAGATGGAGATAAAGAGAAAATATCTGCTGTAATGATGATTTCATAAATAGTGGTGGAGTCATAAAATGAAAAAGAAAAAACATACACGCACACAATTCGGTTCTTCAGTCGCGTTGCCGAAAATCGTGTAATAGGCCTACCTCACTATCTGGCCGTTAACGAGTTGCGCGCAATCCTACCTGCGTTAATTGCGATGTCCCAAGAAGGCCCCAAACCAGTACTCGAGTTGCGCACAATACCGATCTCAGGTAGTCTGTCCAGTCTTGGCCGCTCAAATATGCAACTTAGACCACAAGCTGTGCTATAGAAATATTTCCATAAATATCACAATCCGCCAAAAATAACTTGAATTGTCACTGGTCTGATTCCGAATAGCACCAAACTTATACTACAAAATAAGCACATATCTGCTTATTCTGTGCTTATGTTTTCTTGGTTATTGGTAAAATATATAATAATTATCTATATCAGCTGAACTTGTTTCCAAGATGACAAAATCAGGATATCATTTTTCTTTAACAATTAAAGTGTGACAATATCTGAATTGATTTTGGGCTTGAGTTTGATAAAAAAAAAAAAAAATAAAAAAAAAAAAAACAATAAAATGGAAAATATTTTTATTAATATTTATGTTTATTATTTTGGTGTACGGTACTAGACTAACAATCATCGCAAACCCTTTGTTATTCCTGTAACGTTTTAAGTACAGCTCGCACGTTTTGTTATTGGACCCTCGCCTAACTCTCATTAGTGATTTAAGTTAAGTGATCACCGTAATACTATATCCTAATTAATCTAATGTGTAGCTAAATAAGTGTAAATAATATAAGTTGTTTGACTTTTAGTCATCTTTTTAACCGCAGATGTTTAATATAAGTATGTTTGCCATTCATTTAAATGTAAATATTAGATTACAATAATTTTTAACATGTATAGCCTACATTACTCCCCACAGTTCTAGAGTTGAAGTGTTTGGTTATTAAAAAAGGTCCCTGTTCTTCTACTTAGGATTAATTTACCTTATTTGAAAGAGTATGCTTATCATTAATACGATATATATAATTGTTTCAATTTGAAACCATACTATTACAGTTTAAAATATGCGCAAAACCCAAATTTACGTATTATTTGTTTACCTATATTATTGATTATTTGAAATAGTTATTTGTTTATATAGTTTTGTTAGTTCTTGGCATTGTTTGTTCTGTTCATTCTCAGTTGTGTAAATAAGTCATATTCGAATTGTTATAATTAAAAACACCACAGAGTGCGGCTACAGTTAATTTTGTTATTATTTATTTTAGACTGTGGTTACTTAAAATTAGTTATTTCTTATGTTATTGCTGGTCACGCTACTTGTGAAGTGTTACCATTGTAATTCTAGAGTGTCTTTTCCAAAGAAATTGAAAATATAAATAAATTGCAGTTTATCCATTCTTTCACATCTAGTAAAATAATAGAAACGTGTATGAAAAACAGATGTATATATATATATATATATAAGTAAATTAGTGGTTTTGTTATGATTTTTTCTAACCCTATCATGAAATTTGAATCTCACTTGGGTTTTATATTTTGCCCAGTATTATTCTATATAAATATCATAGGCCTATTTCAATATTTCTTTTGTCAAAGAAATAAATAATGTCACATTTTTTAATATTTCACTATATTATATATTCCTGGAATATTTACAGATTAATTTCATAATTTAAATGAGAGTCATTGATTGGATTTGAAAACAATTTATTTTTTAATCAATTACCGAATATGAAAAAAATTAATGATTGAGTACAACATTCGATTTAATCACCTAATCGATGGTTAATATGCAATAAATAAAGATTTTTCAGATGGGCTAAATAATATGAAAATGTTTACTTAAATCAGCAGTAATTATCGCCAGCATTGCCGATAAGTTAGCGGTCTATTCAAGTGTGTCTATGGAGTATAGACATGGAGTATCTCTTTATGTAGTAAAATCAATGGTTATACAGTAGTCTTTAAAAAATATTATGCTGGAGATTTTGCTTAAACTAATTTGCTTTTTATTGTGATATTAGCAGGGACGGATTTCCCAATAGGCCCGGTTGGGGGCGCGCGGCCGAGAAAAAAAAATCAAAAAATCTAGAAATAAAAATAAATAGCCAATAAATAATTTAGGCTAATAAAGCATTCTGAAGTTCATTGGAACAAATAATTGTTGGCTAAGTTAAAATTTACCATTTGTCAACATTATGCATGAACTTATCTGTTACAACACTGATCTCAAACATGGGAGAACTGGCTGTAGGGATGTTGTCGAGAATCTTGTGTGGAAGTTGCGGCGGTACGCACCGTATTGCCACTGCCAGCTCTATGCAACTCCCATGTTTCTCGTACAGAGGAGGGTGACCGTCTTAAAGTGACGCCAAATAACTACATATTGCTACGTGATTCATCGTGGCGCTGGCTGTCCTCATTCTTTTGATTCTTCCGATTCGTTTCCTCCGTGCTAAGATATCCTCGAATTCCTCCGCGGAACGGAACGTTTATCGTTCATCCCTTAATATTAAATATCAATATAAATGATGTTTTTCCCGCTTTCCATTCAATTTTCCAATATGTAGTTTAAAATTATTAAAAAATAAATAAAATAAATAAAAAAATATATTACTAATAATGGTATTCTGTGAAGTGATTTATATTCAGCTAAATTTTCTTGATACTCGAACCTTTGTGCTTCGAAGTGTTCCAATTAAAGTCGAGTTTGCTTACATACGTGGTTTACGTTTTGTACATATTAGACCGTTGGAATAGTTTCAATTGTACCAATAAATAAATACATTAACGGTATTTTGTTAAGTCCAGAACCAAGTCAATTCCTCAAAAAACTTGCAATGATAAACTTCCATCGTGGAGTGGTGTTTAAGCAATTAACATATATGTACGATATAATTTTTTAATAAAGGGTTTCAGGAAAGTAACTTTAACCAGACTAGGGGGGCGGAAAAATTATTGGGCCTAGGGGTGCCAAAAATGCTAAATTCGGCCCTGGATATTTGTGTTTAAGAACACGTTTTTATGAGTGAAATTGCGCGTGAGTCGTCTTTAACCCGTCACTACAGCGAGAATAACAATAATAAAATAATTTTGTTGCAGATGGATGACAGTTTGATTCAGTGTGATTAGTTTGCTATTAGTCTCATTTAATAATTGAAACAAGTTAATGAGACATTAATTTTTATATAACCCTTTGCAAACTCGGAAACGTCAAACAACATTTCTTTAACCTAGCTTTTTCAAGGCGAGGGGCCAAATGAAGAATTTGAGTTTTCCTTATCATTTAACGAACGACTCGTCAACGCTGTTTGACCCATTATTAATTCTTGGAACATTGTTTGATCAGCCTGGATTGAATATTTACGAATATTTAATAAAGCGGGGTATTCTACTGAGAGGTGGGTGGGGTGTTCTTCTGAAAGTGCGCGGGATGTTCTACTGAAAGGTGGGCGGGATGTTCTACTGAAAGGTGAGCGGGATGTTCTACTGAAAGGTGGGCACACTTAACTAGGTAGATATACTATTCGTTATTTTATATATTCTAAAATTCGCTTCTTTAAGGGTTTAACAGTCAAATAATAGATACTGAATGAAACTCAGTTGGGCAGGAAATAGGTCTCCTCAGTGTTAGCGGCGGACCAAAACAGGCGATTAATTATTAAAATGGCAGTGAAGAAGAGCTGGCTGGCGCCACTGTGATTAAACGGATTGAAAGTGCATCAGAACGTGGGGCCCGAGTGTCTCGACTGAACTTACGTGTGACACTAACCATCAATTGACAAGATGAAATTAATAAATTACTTTATTGTATATATTATGTAACAATTTGTGAGGTTAGGACTAAAAAGTTCTTTTATACACCTTAACTAACTATAGTTGAAGGTTACATTCAAGACAACGGTGGCGTGGAACATGATAGACTGGGACGAGGCAACAAGGAATAAGGTAACATTTCAAAGCCCAAGAGTTGGGAGGTGACCAGTGGAACAAGATTGCTGTCACATACGATACGACTTACTAAATAAATATATAGTACAGTCACTGAAAGGTTTCACCTCCGAAAGTTATCTAGATACAAACATTTTTGTGAAAGTTTAAATAAGTTGTAAAATAACCCATACAACAAAATTGATAAATGCCGACATGGCCTTTTCACCCCGGGGGTGAATATCCCCCTCCTTTCGGGGGTGGTAAAATTAAAATTCCAAATATTACTAGAAATCGGTAGGTTTACAATTTTAAGGAAAAAATGGCTTATACATTTTTTTCGAAAACCCAGTAGGTTTTTAGTTAATAATGAATAACAATTGCTAAAGAAAGCATGATTTTCAACAGTTTTTCTCAAATATCTCAAACATCTGATATCCGAAAAAAAATGTTTTTATTAAAAATAAAGTTTATTAAAAAAAATGATAAAACGATGTATTTCTTGTTGCTTTGTTTTTGAAATTTGTTACTGATGGAGTATCAGATGAGGAAGACAAAGGTTGTTGGACATTTGCCATCATTACGTGAAAAATACCAATCACGACGTTTCGATTTGGTAAAACGCAAATCTTTTTCAAGTGCTAAAAACTAAATTACACATGGTATTTTAAGCTGCAATCCTTTAGGTATTATGCCTTCATTTTTGCATTTTGTGTGGTAGGTTACATGATTAGAAACTTTAGCTAATTTAGTTTTTAATCTTTCTAAGGACTTGATTTTTGATCTCGTTCCGGATCCATACCGTGAGTCAACTTTGTTTTTTAAATTTGTTATGGGTGGTTGGGTGGGTGGGTTAATGCAACTGTTCTTGTTTGGGTGGGTGCGTAGGTCATTACAACTATTCTTGTATGGGTGGGTGGGTCAATGCAACTCTTCTTGTCAATGCACTGTTCTTTTATGGGCGGGTGGGTGGGTCAATGCAACTGTTCTTGTATGAGCGGGTGGGTGGGTAGGTCAAATCCACTATTCTTGTATGGGCGGGCGGCTGGGTCAATGCAACTGTTCTTGTATGGTGGGTGGGTCAATGCAACTCTTCTTGTCAATGCACTGTTCTTTTATGGGCGGGTGGGTGGGTCAATGCAACTATTCTTGTATGGTGGGTGGGTCAATGCAACTCTTCTTGTCAATGCACTGTTCTTTTATGGGCGGGCGGGTGGGTCAATGCAACTATTCTTGTATGGTGGGTGGGTCAATGCAACTCTTCTTGTCAATGCACTGTTCTTTTATGGGCGGGTGGGTGGGTCAATGCAACTGTTCTTGTATGAGCGGGTGGGTGGGTAGGTCGAATCCACTATTCTTGTATGGGCGGGCGGGTGGGTCAATGCAACTGTTCTTGTATGGGCGAGTGGGTGGGTCAGTGTTAAGTAAATATCAAACATATGAAGATATTTACTTAAATATACTGTATAAACACTATATTTACTACTTAAAAGCACTAAGCACTATCTTCAGAACACATAATCAAATATGTAAAGACCATAAAGACTAAGAAAACATTAATATAAAAAAAATAACATTTACAAACAAACATTAGTTTAGGCTAGGAAATAACTTCCATGATTCGTTTATCGTTGTCTTCTACTTTATCGATGACAATACACCTTAGCAAAAATAAAAACATATAATTAAATTAGGCATATTTTTGTTATTTCAGTAGTGAATAAATCATTACGATACTGTCAACGTGCGTTTAGTAATAAAATATTAAATCGCGAGCGGTGTAACTGACATAAATACGCGGGCCGCCGCTTAGCGCACGAATTTAACCGACAGAAATACGCGGGCCGCCGCTTAGCGCACGAACTTAACCGACAGAAATAAGCGGGCCGCTGCTTAGCGCACGAACTTAACCGACAGAAATACGCGGGCCGCCGCTTAGCACATGAATTTAACCGACAGAAATACGCGGGCCGCCGCCAGCGCACGAACTTAACCGACAGAAATAAGCAAGCCGCAGCAAATAGGGTTAAATACCTTTTTGTCAAAATTTGAATGAAAAGGGTATTTTTTAAGGGTAGTAACATCTCAAAGGCTACTAATTAAGGCCTATTATTAAAAAGTTATTTAAATGTGTAATATATTTTATGATAAATATATTCTACATAACGTTAAAGACGTTTTTGGTCGAAATGTTAATAAAGGGGATAGTATTTTTTTGTTGGTATTACTATCTTAAATACGATATCGTGTCCAAGTGAGTCTACACAGTTCACACAGCTCAGACTAGATCACGACCAGTTGTGAGTTTGACGTAACTGCGGACGGACCTAATATAAATTATGCATTTGGCTTTGTCAAAAAATAAAAAAAATCAGAGTAGCTCTTGGTATTTTATCAACTGGTGATGGAAACTTTAATAAAATAAGTTTAAGGAAAGAAAAGTGGTTTCAGGAGAGAAACAAATACACTCATGTGAATCTTTAAAGATGGACGTCTCCATCAATTTGTGTAGGGTCTCCATTAACTCTACTAAGAGGCCTTTTTCATTTTCCGCACATTGACCAGACAATTTTTTCTAACAAAACTCGACAAATAGTGAAAATATCTAAATTTTGGATAGCAATTGTTTTTTAAATACAGCAATACGTACTAAGAACCTTGATGTCTACGCTCAGATTGTCGGTGGTTGGCCCGACAGGCCTCCACATTGCCCCGACCGGACCGTTTGGTCTGCTGTCGGAGGTTCTTCCCTCCCGTCAGCCTACCATAGTCGAGCCTACCATTTTGATCAACCGACAGCCTTCCACTACTCAGACACCGACCAAACTGTTTGGTAGGAGGTTCGGTCCAGACAGTGTGGAGCGGGTTTTAAAAAGGCCTACACACTGGCCGGAACCGAACATATTGGTCGGAGTCTGGGTTTTTCGCATCAATGGGTAGAAAATGGCAGTCCTATTATATGACGTGCTTTGAATTATATAAAACTTAAAGTATAGGCCTAATATAAATGTTATCACCTATCAAACTTTAAATATATCAGGTCTTAAATGACAAACCGTTGTAAGTAGCGGCTAGTATTTCTGTCAACTCGGGAAGTGTGGCAACGTCGCTACTCACATGAACGGCTTCTCTGTTTTTGTGTTGTTAGGTTGGCAGCTCGCAGATGTTTTTGTTGCGTTATACTCGGATCTTTCAATGGACGGAACGACATTTGGGGTCTCAGCGAATAGGTTTTCATATTGATTACTGAACTCAAAAGTATCAACCACGCTGTAAATCTTGCCGAGGCCGGCTTCATTGTTTGTGGTTCCCAATGAAATCGCGATGTTTAGGCCGCCTTGACGAGACTCCTCTATTGCTTCAAATGTAAGCGCCGCGCACTAAAATAAGGATGGGCCCAACACTAGAAATATGTCGGCACTGGTGGCGCAGTGCTGTTGCCTAGCTACTTGGGGACAAAGTGTTTGGGAGATTGTAGGCGATAGATTCCATGCTCGTTTCACTTAATACCGACACAGCGTCCGCTCAATGGTTGTCATCAACGTAGATACTACCAGAAAAGTCTGGAGTGTCCGTGTTGAATGGTAGGTTCGGATGTTGTGTAAGGAAGAGAACTGAGTGTCAGACTTGTCAGTTAGCTGAAAATCAGACCAACACTTCGTGGTTCGGATTCCACGTAAAGCTGTAGGTCCCATAGTTGCCCTGGTTATTGGGCTATTAATAAATAGTCCTTTCTGAGCTAAGTCGAACTCAGATAGTAACAATGACTACACTCGTTCATCTACACTCATTCGCTCCTCATATTCGCCCATATCTCTACGATCGGCGTTTTAGAGATGGATAATATTAATGAATATGTTTCAAGGGTATAGTTTCGTTGAAGAAAATTATATAAGCCATTAACGTATTATGTTTAATAATTTTTAAGAATGATATATTTATTTCATGTATAAGTTGTAGTGCTAGTTTGAAAACCGGTCGTGGTGTCCCCTCACTGCACGTGTGTATCGCTATAACGTAAGTCCAACACGAGTCGAACATAATCAGTGGAACTACCTATCCTCTTCAACCCATCCCTGGAGCAACCCTGGGCTCCTGCTGATAATCCATTTAGAGGAACGTATACTTGAGAAAGTAGTATGTCTGTACTCACTGCACGTGTGTATCGCTATAACGTAAGTCCAACACGAGTCGAACATAATCAGTGGACCTACCTATCCTCTTCAACCCATCCCTGGAGCAACCCTGGGCTCCTGCTGATAATCCATTTAGAGGAACATATACTTGAGAAAGTAGTATGTCTGTACTCACTGCACGTGTGTATCGCTATAACGTAAGTCCAACACGAGTCGAACATAATCAGTGGACCTACCTACCTTCTTGAACCCATCCCTGGAGCAACCCTGGGCTCCTGCTGATAATCCATTTAGAGGAACGTATACTTGAGAAAGTAGTATGTCTGTACTCACTGCACGTGTGTATCGCTATAACGTAAGTCCAACACAAGTCGAACATAATCAGTGGACCTACCCTCTTCAACCCATCCCTGAAGCAACCCTGGGCTCCTGCTGATAATCCATTTAGAGACCGTATATTTGGGTCAGTCCTAGCTCTGACTTCAGTGATCACCGTGCACCAACAACCAACCCATAAGCAAGCTCAATTATTTGTGTTTTTATTCGGTTCAGAAACATTTTCCCAGGCTTTAACATTTTAATAATTAAGGGGTTATTGATTTTTAAATGCCTGCGAGTTTATTATTAGGAAACATTTATTGTAAATACATGTTAATTTACTTGTTATTTACACATTCCTGTAAATATTCTTCTAAATTCCACACTCATAATATGTGTCGACAGAATCCTTGACAATATTTTTCAAGTTAATTATACTCTAGTAAAATAGATACACATTTCGTTTTAACTCGACTTTTTTAATATATTGAATAATTTTTACCTAAAATGAAAAATGTAAAAACATTTTTTAGTGTTACGAATAGTTGGCAACGTATTAATTATATAATTGTGTGTAGATGATCTTCATTGATGACCTAAGTTTGTTATCATATTGGATAAAACATTTTGTAGGTTAAATTGAATTGAATGTCATATAAACATCCATATTTTTATCTATATTAGTACAAAATGCCATGTTACGCCAGTCTGCTTGCTACTTTATATGTGTCTTTAAAAATAAATATTAATTTAAATATCTGTAGTCTAAACACAATATTACTGTAGTATTTGAATGTAATTACGTTCACCTGTCTACCCAAGGACATAAAATTAAAGGTTAACACTTCTTTTGTACTAACTTTGATTTGTTAACAGTTGTCCTATCTGTTAAATTGCACTCAACAATATAAAGTTGAAATTCTAAACAATTACATTAAATACTACATGATATTTGATTTGTCGGTCTTCTTACAAATCAAGTAAATACGTATTTTATCATAAACACAAATTATGGTATACACGTACGGTTGTAATAACCCCCCCCCCACATACGTACAGTGTTACTGACCCACCCGCCCACCCACCCACATACGTACGGTGGTACTAACCACCCTCCCAACCATATACGTACAGAATTACTGAAATTATCGTACGTATTCATTTTACTAATACGCTCATAGATACGGGTATGTATATATGAGCTTATTATACTTCATTAGAACTGAATAAAAAATACGTGGAAACAGGTGCAATTAGTCATTGAACTATTTCAAGAAAACAAATTATTATTTATATAGTCACATAACATATCTTAGTATGTATCAGCAACAGTAAAAACATTCTACAGTACAACAAATTAATCATAGTCTCTATGGTTAAAAATAGGACTCTGTCTACGAAAGTAAATGAAAAATCTGCAAAGTACGATAGTGAGGTTTCTTAAGTAGCCTGTCAGTTAAATAAACGGTTGCTGTGAACCGAAACAGAATGTATTGCTGTTGTCCAAACCAAAAGTTATGTAACTTTGGTGGGTGCTTCGTGAGTAGTAAACGTTTTTTACTCGATTTTTAATGGGAGTCAACTGGGAAGAAAATAGAGAATCGATAGAGGAAAGGGCGTGGTCACTCCATTAAGTAATGACTGGGGTAGGTAGTACTGTGGCGACTGACCGACTGGTTGAATTCGCACTTCTCGACCAATTTCTTTACGGGTTGTACTGTGGTGACTGACCGACTGGTTGAATTCGCACTTCTCGACTAATTTCTTTACGGGTTGTACTGTGGTGACTGACCGACTGGTTGAATTCGCACTTCTCGACCAATTTCTTTACGGGTTGTACTGTGATGACTGACCGACTGCTTGAATTCGCACTTCTCGACTAATTTCTTTACGGGTTGTACTGTGGTGACTGACCGACTGGTTGAATTCGCACTTCTCGACCAATTTCTTTATCGGTAGTACTGTGGCGACTGACCGACTGGTTGAATTCGTACTTCTCGACCAATTTCTTTATTGGTTGTTCTGTGGCGACCATCGAATATAGATCGTTGGTGACGACTGACCGACTGCTTGCATTCACACTTCTCGACCAATATTCTTAATGGATTGTTCTCTGGCGACTGACTGGGTTGCCATAAATTTTCATAGTAAAATACATTATTTATAAGACTATTTTCACCCCCACCCCACCAGACCATTAAGTAAATCTAGTGTCCGTATTTTACTATGAAAATTTATGGCAACCCCAGTCAGTCGCCAGAGAACAATCCATTAAGAATATTGGTCGAGAAGTGTGAATGCATATATATATATATATATATATAAAATTAATGTATATATATATATATATATATACATATATATATATATATATATATATATATATATATATATATATATATAATTAATAAAGATTATGCATCATATATAATATTAATATGACGTGTAATATTAATTTTACAATTGTATTTTATTTTGAGATTTCAGAGTTATATAATATTAAAAAACGATGCTTTAAAAAAGTTATTCATTAGGTTTAAGTTAAGTTGGCAGAGCTCAATAAATTGTCATATCCTTGAAAATGTTTCGGCATGACTTGTACTGGTACTGGTATTGACTGAAGTCTGAATTCAGTCACATTTTTATGAAGTAATTACCATTTTTAAAAAGAACTATTGTTTTTAATGGCTTCAAAACTTCAGTACGTGACATGTCTCAGAATAGCTTTGACCTTCTCTACTACTCTATGACAGTCAGTTCCAATCGTGTGTCCAAACATTTTCATGAGTAAAAAAAACTTGTTCAACTGGTGACGTAGTACTGGGTAAAGGAAGAACAAACTCCTACACTATTTCAAAATGTTCACACATATTTAGATTGAAACTGAGGGGAGGGAGGTGTATGGTAGTATGTATAACAGTAAGTCACCAAACAACACACAACCTCTCTTGATTGTCGATTGCCCAAAGTACTAGTAATACATGTTGGTATTTTTTACAATTAGGGTATTTAAAATATATTTTTAATATTTACAGAATGAAAAATACGGACATCTACCCGGATTTTTCTTTGTACGGTACGAGCGCGGAGTGTGTGCGTGCGCGCGCGCGTGCTTGTGTCAAACTGTTAAAACTGAAGTGACAAAGTTGGAAAAGGAAACAAAAAATCAATTGAAATGTCAATGCTAAAATTGCATAATTATGGTTGATATGTTGTCATAAAAATATTGGTGGAAATGCCAAGGCTAAGAACATAACTAAAATTGTTTAACTGTTAAGAATATAAAATGTATTAAACATTTGTTGAAATATAAAGACTAAGAAACATAACAAATATTTGGGGATGCCAGAAATTTTTGAACAATATATATACATCGTATGGGGTTTTTTTGTCAGCTTCCATTATTATTTATGTTTTTTTTTATTTCAAATTATTTAAAAGCTAACTTTTATAGTTGGACAAAAAGTCCAAAAGTCATAACACTATAATAAAATAAAAAATAAATAAATAAATAACAAATTATCTCCTGTCACAAAGCCAAATCCAGTTCATCAAGCCATTTAAATCCTGCCTCACTGATTCTATTTATGCTAGCTAATCCCTAACTAAAACAGCGCAAGGGGCACTGTAACTATGTGATCTATTGTTTGGATTGACTCTGTAAATCCCCATTTGTATTTCCAATAGTTACATCTGCCCACTCCAGTTCGGAACCGATTCAATAATGTCCACTCCCTACGAGGGAGGTTAATCCCACCTACAGGTATTAATGGATCGTTAATAAGGAACTTATTTCGTCCATCAAAACTGCTCCACGCTATGGCCCAGCTAGTATTGGGCAAGAAATTTGATCAGCTCAACTGGAAAACAGTACGTAGAGGTGGGTTTTGAGATTTTAAGAGACCGTTCTGACGTGGGAGATCCTGGTTAATGGGGGGGGGGGGGCATTCAAGATCTTATTGAGTTCTTTACGTAGTACCTCCTGACGTCTTATTTATGGAGGAGCTATATTGCACAGCACCGGGAGCCAAGGTAGTGGAGTTGCCATGAGAGTACCACTAATAGGTCTCATTGTTCTATTAAGTTGGACATCAATCGCTTTTGTATGTGTGCTATTTAGCCATACGGGAGCACTGTATTCAGCAGCTGAATAAACCGGTGACAGAGCAGTAGTACGCAGGACGTGTGCGTTGGCTCCCCACGTTGTTCCTGCAATATGTTGTAGTACATTTGCCCTGGTTTTAATTTTAGCTGCTGTTTTATGAATATAGCTTTTAAACGTCAGAGACCGATCTAACGTTACTCCCAGGTACTGTGGATGATAATTGTGGTGGAGTTTTACACCATTTAGAAAGATGTTTAATTTTCAATTAGCTAGTCGATTACTTAGGTGGAAGCAGGCTATTTAGGTTTTTGATGGGTTAGGATTCAGTTTCCAGGTTCTAAAATATTCTTCGAGAGTTGCACTCGTTCAGAATCTTTTCCAGGATTCTGAACAGCTACTACTTTTGAAAGCTTATATGCTTTTGACAAATTGCCTGTAGCTAGTATCTTACTGTAGACAGTTTAAATGCATTGTTTCACTTTACTACAAGCGTGCATAAGAAATTCCAGAAAGATTAAAGAACTATATTGTACTCTGTCCGGCGGAGTAAACTTCATTCGCCTAAACAAACTGGACGTAGTTCCAACTTCTCTCGCCAGTGTCGCATGACTTCTGTATTTTCTTTCCCTTTAGAGCCCTCTTAAGACTGGTTGCTTTCCCTGCTGGTATAGCGGAAATCGCCCTACCTATCTCTTCCTCTGTGAAATTTCTGGAGACTTCCAGAGGTGCCAATTGGCTCTATTGTTTGTCAGAAGGATGGCGGGCTGACTTTAATAAGCTGACAATGAATATTCTCTAAGATAATACGCAATGTATACAAATAACCATTACAGAAGATAACATTGACACATTGAACGTCTCAGTGCATTTCTTATGAAGAAGAACACGTTATTTATAAGATTTAAAATTTTAGAGAACCATTAAGAAGGGTTGTTTATAAATCAGTCCTTTTTTATGATTCCCGAACAGACTCACACACCCCAACCAGCGCATATCTTGAAAGGATTACATATTTACTCATTATTGTTTCACTCTGGTAGTAGGTTTATATGAAATGAGACGTTGAGATCAAAGTAGTATGTCTTGTTTTTATCTTTTTATTATAAATATATATTATTCAAATAAGAATTTTCGTTTTTTTTTTTTATTCTCATGCGAGAGTGTTTAAGTTGATAATAAGAATTGACAGATATATATATATATATATATTTCACATAACTGACTGCATAACAGAAGTTAAGATTGTGTCTTAGTGGCAACAGATGTCTAGATGGTGACGTTGTCAACATGTCTGGTGAGGTAGTTAGATGTTCAAGAAGGGCCGCCCAGAGACTTGGTGGCCCGGGAAAAAGGTTTAGCATGTGGCTCCTCCCTTCACTTCAAAATAAATTTCATTAATCTGATCGTCAATAAGATTCCTGCTCATGGACGTTTTCTCAGGGCTAGCTGCGAAGCTCCGGAAAAGTTTTGATCTAATTGACATATAATTTTGAAACATTTCCTCAAGTATTATCGCTACAATAATATCAATCTCTTATAATAAAACTGCTTTTCTGTAATATACATTACTAGTAAACGTGATATAACACAAATATATTACAGTATAAGCACAAAATGCACAAAAATATTACAATACAAGTACAAAATGCACAAATATCATGGTGATCGATTTCGGTGAACCACGCTCACCTTCCTTAGACCAGAGGGATTCACAAATTTAATTTTATCAATTTAATGTCATTTTAAATTGATTTAAATTGATATAAAAATCACTTTATTTACTTACACATATGAAAATAATGTATCGTAACCATACATGCTATAAGGACTATAACAAGACCAAGTAATTAATATTACGACCCCTAAAAGCCAAGAAAACGATGTTTCAGGTAATTGATAAGAATTTTTTTCTTGAAACGAAAAAAATTATAAAATTTATAAAAGATACAGAAAACATTCTTATCAACCATATATTAAAATATAAATGAGTTACTCTCAGATTTTTTAGTAAAAACCAGTGAAAACTAGTTAAAATTCCGGTACGTTTTCCGTTCCAACTAGAATTAAAATTATTTAACTTATATGAAAATTTAAAAATTCATATGTTATAACGCACAATTAAATAAGGACACAAACGGTATAGCTGGAGTTTTCATGGGCCTCTTAGTTTCTTAGTAAACAACCTTCAAACTCGGGTGCACATAATTTCTGCGTTGACATTAGCCACTGCCACAGTCAGTTGCATTGTTGGGCGCAGCAGCTCTTCGATCGCCAGTTGAGGAGCCATCTTCGCCGATGATATAAGCTGTGGGTGAAGGAGAGAGGGGCCAATAAATTTGTATATGCCACTTGGCTTCGCTAGCTAAAGAGCAAGCTTAGACCGAGAGTAGCCGAATGTTCACGAAGTAAAATAACAGTCAACTGAGAGTTGGGGTTATGTTATTGTTTCCAAAACAGGTTGTAGACCACTTACATCATACCATTATATTTTGGAAGAGACAACATTTAAGAGCTCTGACCCCCACTCCCCAAATAAAAATATGCTCAAAAACCCTACATTGGGCAATGGTAAACTACTACACCCAAGTGGGATATCAAATTAATGGTCTTTTAATTAATAATATACCATCAGATTTTAGAAAATACTATGTTTATGGGCTCCACTGCCCCAACAACTAAAATTCATTGTCATACTGCTTAAGAATCCTGGCGAGGCCGTAGATCGATCTTCTTCACGAGGCGACATGCCGAGATCCACAAATAGGACTGTAGAAGAGTGCCTTAGGGCTAAAGGTAAACTCAGAAAACCTCTGAAACGAAATTTATTATAACCTGAAAGGTAGAGCGGCAACAAACGATACTCACGATGCTCTAGAGATATGGATGCTACCTCTTCAGTTTTCAAATTCAACTGAGCTAAGTTCAGTCCCCCGGTACTTGATATTAAAACATCTAGTTTATACTCGTGATTTGAAGATTGTCTTCGTGCTCAACTGTATAATTATTACATTTTTATTCAACAGGCATAAAAGACATTTTGTACCAACTCAATTTTCTCAGCATAAAAACACATTGAAATTTGTGCCTATCAAACTAGATACTATATCATTGATGTACACCACAGTGTACACGTCCGTACAGTGACAGTGGTATTGACTCACCCACCCACCCACCCATTCACGTACAGTGATATTGACCATACTGCTCAACAATACACGTACAGTGGTTCAATCATAACTCACTTATCACGTAATAATCAATAAATAAATACTGTATTAATAATTACCAAAAATATAAATGGCTTACTCGTTCGCCAGTGACAATATAAATGGCTTACTCGTTCGCCAGTGACAATATAAATGGCTTACTCGTTCGCCAGTGACAATATAAATGGCTTACTCGTTCGCCAGTGACAATAAAAAATTATAAAAAAATGAATTATGAAAACCATTTTGATAAGTCGTAGATTGGTTTTGTTAATGTATGCCAACATTAATCAATCATGCTATTTGTTTGAGAACAACCCGTACGTGGGCATAAATGGGTTTTAATTAAGAGCTATCCCATTGAATATTTTGAGAATACACCTCTGTTCCTGTTACAGTTTCAGAGTAAATTAAATCAGACAATAAAAGGTTTATAGCAAGTTAAATGTCAGAAAATAAATAGTATTCAAAGGAGCTGTACAAATCTGAACAATAATGTAGATATTTTATCTAATAAAGGTGTAATTTAAGAGCTCCTCTTTGTATTAAGCTCTACGTCATAATATTTTGATAATAGGTCTTTACGAACATCCATGTCATAATAACAAGTAAATTTAAAACGTCAAAGGAAACATTATATGTAGTAGAGAGGAACTAAAAAATTAACTTGAATAAAAAAAAATAAAAACAATTAAAACTGAATATACAGTAAACTCTGGTTTACCGGTTAAATATGATGGAAGGGAATCCGGATTGTACAAAACGTTACAAAATTCTTAATTTTTAGACAAGAATATGCCACACATTTCCTCCAGAGATAACATAGTGCAAGTGACTGATGAACATCGGGGAAGCGAGTGGTGATGTTGTATGCATGTACATAGAAATATAATGTAATTTAGTGGTTTACAATGCACCATCGTTAATTTATTCTTTTATACTGTAAAAATATTTCATTAACTTCGAAGTACTTAACTATACTGCTGTATATTGAAGTTTATTTTGATTGATTACAATGAAACGTTACAATAACGTACTGGGCTTAAACTTTAGCTTTTTGTTCTCTCAAAATCTGTATTAATCTGAAAATGCAATTAGAATTATGGTAAATTAAAGTAATGGAAAATTATAGTAGGTTACTAAGAAATCCAAATGAACGCATTAAACTACAGAAATATCACTCTATAAAATACAACAATAACAACATATTATTATACTGGACGACAGTAACCAAACAGACGATTGACGTATTTTATCAGATTGACGATGTCAAGTAATGAATACCCCCGACCTACCCTTCATGACAATTATTGGACTCTTCCAGCCACATTGTTACAACATTGTATATTTTGCCTGCCAGATTTTTTTGGGCGCAAAACATAGTGACTATTGAAATACGACTACAATTTCTAAATGTAGTGCATATATTGAAAAATTACCTGATCAGTACCGGTAAAGTGTGCAACCGCGTTCGAATGGAGTGCCGCCGCCTACTACCGGCTTTGAAACCAAGTTTGTAAGAACCTTTCTCATAAGGACTTCGAACTTTTAATGGCAGACTTAAAATGTTTTTACTTTAATTTTATTTAATTGTATTGTTCTTAGGCTTCCACTTGTTTGTTACAATTTGTTCATTTCATACTTTCGGCCGCAGATTACTGATCACTCGTTTTCTCATTAAATAGAGCTATTATTTTGCTACGACGAGTAAAGAGATTTTCTAAACCCTAAATCAAGATTATTAAGAGATTTTCTAAACCCTAAATCAAGATTATTTATTTACACAAACAGAATTGGTGAAAAAAAATACAAAATAAGGTTAAAAGCTTAATCAACAAACCACTAAAAATACACATAAATTCATAATCGCTGCATTATCTTAAGTTTGTAATAGTAATACATCATAACTACTGGTTTTGTATGGATTACAATGTGAACAAGCGATTGATTTTCCTACCAATAAAACCAAGATAGAGTTGAATTCAGGACAATTATAACAATAAAAAAAAAAAAAAAAATAGTATTTACTTTTGAAATTTAAGTTAAAAAATAAAACATACAGAAATGCTCTTGTCCACCTTGTATTAAACTATGAATGCGGTCAAAAAGGCCCACTGTCCACACCACTCAAGTATATTTATAAGTTTGCAAACTGGAAAGATATTTTGGTGTGTTCACAAGCTGGACGACTTTACACTTGCTCGCAAACAAGACAACCGGTGAGGGGTACATATATCAACCAGAGCGTATGCTGTCACTCCACTATGCTAACCGCTGATAAACTTCTAAGACCAGTGTTCAACTTGCACCAAAAGGCTCCCTGGTTGCTATTAAACCAATGGTTTAGTTTAAACGTTGGTTTTGTCTCATCTAATAATATTTTGATACAGACCGAAATCATTTCTTATCTAGTGGATTATTAAGTATTTTTATTTTTGTTGTATGAAATTTGGCCCCCCTCTGGACTAAGTTTGTGTGGCTCCGGGGCAATCTGCCCCTCTTGCCCCCCGCCCCCTGTAGGCGGCCCTGTGTTCAAGCGAAGTCTGATGAACCTACAGGTCTCGCGCTCGGTTGATCCTATACTCCATAAAAGGGAGTCGATTACTTAGTTCTCTAACTCCCATTTTCTAAGTAAGATATTGTTAGTTGGAGCCATGTTGTATCAGTACATAAAAGGAACACGAATTTGAAAATTAAATACTGTACACACATTTATAAAAGAATAATAATATACAATAACCGAAAACAAAATTTGTATTATTTTTTAATGTTATACGTTAATGGTTTAGTTTTAAACAAATAATCTTTGTTTGTTGGAATAAGGCAGCATGAAGTTGATAAACAGCAAATAATAATTATGGAAACAGCAATTCAATTCAATCAGCTTGATATCGTTTTAACCATTCTCTTCGCTCTATTCACAGATATTATGGTTACAGATGGACCATTTCCATTTATTTTTGAGTTCAGGCAAATTACAGCTCAGCCAAATGGCTTGAAGACACTTGCCTCTATTGTCTGTTACGTGGCACATACACTCAATCCTGTTTCACATCTGTGTTTACACTGGCACTTACTTGACTAACTGCGTTGCTTTCACTATTGTTACATTGTTAACGGCATTCTGTTAGGTTAGTTATTGTAAGGTATAAGTATGCATTATATATTTATCTTATGGCTTTAATACGCCAGCTACAAAACTAATAAAAGATCAAAAACTAGACTGATGAAAAATATCTAAATAAAATCTACATTACAAAGTTCTTGTGTCTTAAAATATTAATCTTCTGTAATGGAGCTAAATCCAGGTTTCTCAACCATTCAACACCTACTTCTCTGATTGAACCAGTTAATCTCCCCTGAAAAAATGCAATGGGCACTAATTAACTATGTGATCCCTAGGGATGGCAAATATTTTCAACTTATCGATATATCGCAAACCAAATATCGATCCAACGGTAATATCGAAAGTAAAATATCAATATATCGGGCAACTGATATGTCGAATGATTTATCTGTATAAAATTATGCCCTTACTCTTATATCAAGACCTTTTATATCAATTTATACATTCATGATTCACGGGTTGTTTACTTAAATTTAATGGAATAATTTGTGCTTTTGCAGACTATATAACTTTTTTACACTATAAAAATATAGCTAACTTAGCAAATATAATTTCTAATGACTTTATTTTATTAAGAAAATGGTGTGTAGCTAATACAATGGAGGTTAATGTAGATAACATTAAGTATATAAACTTTGATTATCTAGAATTTGACTTACCTGCTACTTTAAAATACCATTCACTTAATTTGTTCCATGATTGATGGTAACTGTCAGTCAGGGGCGTAGCTAACCCAAGCTGTGCTCTTGGCGAATTCAGTTGGTTTAGCACCCTTTTGGGAGTTGGGGGGGGGGGGAGTATGGAATACCCCCAGCATAACAGGGGGTCTGGGGATTCCTCCCAGAAATTTAGGAGCAAAATTGAAGGGTTTTATGTGTTTTAGATAGTTTTATTAAAGCAGTTTTTACTTTATCAAAGGAGATTGTTTTATTGCACAATTGTTAACACATAATTACTTTACAATAGATTAATAAGATTATCTGCATTCATAAAAGGTTATGGCCTTTATACTTCATGAGTTTAGGCTGTTGGAAAGTATAACTTTTTAATTTTAACATCAACACTGAGTTTGACTTGTTGTGTGTATATTGGCTCGTTTTCGCTCAACTGTCAATTCTGGTAGCATTCACTATACATTTGTGCTGACCTTTAATAGTATTTAGACTTCACTTGTTAAAATTGCGTAAAACAAGTACTGAGAATGTCATAATTCCGACTCTAAAAGATGTTTAGTTCGTAAGACGCAACAGCAAGGCCGTAGCTTGCATTTTAAAACAAGCATGTATTTATTATTTTGCGTAAAATATCTAAATTGTGAGCTTAATGTATGCACTGTGACTTTGGAAGAACAAAGAAAAACAAAGTTCAATAAGTTGAAAATGTAATTTAAATTACATACAGTAAAATACAGTCATGATCTGTTTGACAAATATCTACATAAAGTGTTTGTTATTTACATTTTATATTTCCTAAATTTGAGAGAAGCAACATCATCGATGGCGTCATCAAAGCAAAGGCTGGCAGCTGTTTCCTATACATACACATCTATAAGAAGTGAAAAGCCAATGTTTAAAGAGTCAGTTTTTTTCTAATTTTGCTATCTTAGCACACTGTGATAAAAGCGAAATAAGATAGGGAAATAAGTCAGATTTCATGTAGCAGACGAAACGAGCTCAGCGCGGCTGCTGATTTGCAGTGCTAGTTGAGAATTTCGGCCACGTACTCCTCTCCCAACCCAATCCCCTGTCCACAGTTTCTTTTCTCTCTCATTCACATAGCAATTTGCACTCCCCTCTCTATCCAGAACGTATGTTTTTATTGTCACTTGTTCAAACCTTAATAACTACCAGAGTCCATGCGTTTTCCAGTGAAAATGTAGATAATGCATGTTATTGGCGTGCATCTGGAGCTTTAACTTCTGGTCTGCTCATGATGGGTCCACATGCTCAGACAGCAAGGTCCACCCTCATGAACAAACAATGTACATACCATGTCATAACAACAAGAACCACAATTAATTGCAGAATATTGTGTATTCTCAGCAAATTACTTCCCCAGAATCTGGGTCCAGTGAGTAGAAAAGTTGAATCAGAGGCTTTAGATCTTACCACCTTTTATTAAAATATATTCGTAATGTTGTAGCTGTCTCTGTAAGGTCTTCTTTGTACATATATGGACCCTACATTCAATTGACAAATTTTAATATCAGTACACTCACACATGTAATCGTTTATTTTATAATAAATTACCATTTAATAAAACGTTTTTCTTAAAAAAAATACAGTTTAAAAATAATTATTGTTTATGTACATTATTTTACTAACCTCAAAGTCACAGGCAATTTTTCTTCTGGTGGTATTTATTCTCATCCTCATATCAATGCCTGTTATTTAATTTTTTTATGTAACTCAACAAATTGTCAAATGATGTAACACTCATTTGTAACATAATAAAACATTTGTCTGGGTTGTTTCTAAGATTATCATCTGCTATGTCAGAGTCAAAAGTTTTTTCTTTCTTTTGATTCTTTTGTCTCCTAATTGCTTTCAATTCCTTTTTAGTCACTCAGGCACACACTATATATATATATATATATATATATATATATATATATATATATATATATATATATATATATATATATATATATAGATCATCGGCTTGCGACTCTTGGGCAAAAATTTGCAGTACAGCACAAAAACATGCCTGTTACATTTTAATATAATGTTTACCTATCTGAAATTTTACAGGACGCTTCCTTATAAGTTTCATTAGAGATTCCACTTCAATGTTAAACATGTTTTTAAAATTGTGCACTTTTAAGTTTAATGAAACAAAAAATTAAGGATTTTTGTGTTTATAAAAAATGATGGATGTGACGACTGATGATTGATGTGCATTGCTAAATGTTGCAAAACACCATTTTACCTAAAACTGAAACTTCTAGCATTTGCTATATAACATTTTTGTTATATCTAACAATGTTATACATAGCAAAAGCTATATAGCAGACTTTTCAACATTTGTAAATGTAGCTTTAGGCACCTCGCTAAGACGTTTACAACTGTATCGGCCACCACCGCTACCAATGCCCCCACTTTGCACTAGACTGGACTTCCGGACACTGGACTTCCGACGCACAACAGTCAAAAGCGCTGCCTATTGTCATGATTTTAAGACAGCCGAAATTTCCTCATTCATAACACAATCATCTTTCCACTTACATCTGTTGAAAGCCCAGAACATATTTTAATTTTTTAAAATATTATTGTATATTACTATAGTACACACAAAGTGGGGTATTAATTTTATACTTTTTTAGCGAATCCATAAAAAATATAGATTAAATGTAACATTTAATCTTTACTATAGTTCAAAAGCCAATTTTCCGCCCCTATGCTTCTTGCGCCCTTTCAGGAGCCTCTGCCGCCAATGCCTTGTTACGTCCCTGCTGTCAGTCGATTGAAAAAGTAAAATTCTTTAAATACCTTGATGTCAATTTAGATAAAAGATTTAGCTGCGAGAATCACATTTCTTACCTTCATTCAAGATTGAGAGCATCTATGAGAAAGTTTTACTTTTTGAGAAATTTTTGTAACCTCACTCATAAGAACTCTATATATACTTTGCACTCATTCATTCTAGATTACAATACGGATTGATTTGTTGAGGTGGCACTTTTAAGTCTTTTATTGAAAAAATATGAATTACGCAACCTTTCTATTTACGAATAATTTTGAAGAAAGATAAAAGTAACAGTTCTTTTCCTTTGTATAGACAATTAAATATCCTTCCTGTCCAACATCTCTTTGTTTGTAAAGTGTTATAAGTATTTTACATTATGAGCAGAAACAGAGGAACTATGAATCTATTTCATATAAATACTCGAAGTGTTAACTGAGGTGATTTTAAATTGCCAAAAGTTAATAAAATTATAATAAAACATTCATTGCAATATCTAGGGCCAACATTTTTCAACAGACTTCCAGACTGTATAAGGCAACTAAATTCACTCAGAATATTTTGCAAAGAGTTATATATATGTAAATGGTTATCAGAAAAACCTGATTTATTGTTCTTAACTGATTGATTTAATTATGTTCATATTTATTGCTTATATCTTTTTCTAAATTCTCTTGTCACTTTTTATTTCCAACCGTATTCCATCATTTTCAGGTTGTCATTACAATTGTTTTCTTTTGTGAGAGTGAATTTTTGTTTGATAAAAAGAACGCTAAAGTGAAATTTATTTTCAGATTGTATTGACAATGATATTAATTTATATTAATATCATAAATTATATTAATATATTACAAGATATTTTCATACTTTATTAGTTTCTAAGTAATTTAAATAATCACAATTTTTATTATGTTATTTTTGTTAATTTTTTGTGTGTGTGTCAAATGTATAAAATTAAGTTTGTTAATTAGAGTTAAAATTGATACAGCTGCACTAAAGGTAGCGAGTAATGTGTAATTGTTAATACACTCAAGATGTTTACTTTTTTGTATATATTCATATTTTTTATTTTAAAATGGCCACACTACTTGTATCAGTGATCAGCTAATTTCATAGTTTTTTTGTTTGTGTTATTGTGTTTGTCTATTATTGGGGAAATAAATCATTTATTCATATAAGAATCAAGTTGCATGAGGTGTTTGTTGCAGTCTCCGAACCCGTCACTTGGAACAGTTGGACCACGGACAAGTTCGGCGTGACTTACATGAGGCATTGGCGGTCTGGTCCCGAGACTCCAATCTCACTTTCCGAGAGGTCAATAGCGATGATGCTGACATCCTCGTCATGTTTCACAGGTTGAGTTTTTATTTATTATTGGAATGGTATAATTTAATGGAGTTTTATTATTTATTCAATTAATCATCAGCTGTTAAATAAAAACAAATGTTTTTAATCTGCTAAGTAATAATGTGTGGTGTTTATATTGTTTAATAAGTACCAACACAAGTGCAGTTAATAAGCTATTGTAAATTAATTTACTTATGACTTGATATTTATTACTACTAATATTTCTAGCAAAGGCCACTGAAGGAGGTTGAAAGCCGAGGTGTCACGAGCACAGCGAGTGACAGAGAGGGCATGTAGGAGTGTAGTAGTATTTATCCTGTGGAAAGAGAGATTGAACGAAATATCTTTATGTATCACTCTATCCTATAAATTAATATTTTGACATAAATAATAACTTTGCAGAAATTATAGTGAATTTGTGAACTAATTATGATATGTAGCAGTTGAATAAGTTGTATTGTTGTAAAACCTGGGATGATAGTATACTAGTGAGATACTGGTAACATGTACAGTAGGTCAGTTGTATGTGCAGGGTGGGTTGTTGGGTCAACGTCTTTGATTTGTCTGTCCTAATTTTGAATGAAAAGATGCCATGGTTGTCTTACTTTTCTAACAATGCTATCATTTTGTGAGTAAATATTTTATAGTATATTTGTAGTTGTTAAATTTAATTATTTTTTCTAACTTTGTGATCCGTGGTTTGGATAGACTCCCACAATCACATGACTGATCTTGGTGTACTAATAAGTAGTTAAAACTTACTAACGTATGAAAAGGTTAAGAAAATCTTACTCTTGTTATAGCTCCTTGAAATACAATTTTAAGTTACTTTAATTGAATGGTGTTTATTAAAATATGTGGTTGATTTGTTTGTTTAATTGAATGGTGTTTATTAAAATATGTGGTTGATTTGTTTCAAATGAGTAATATCTGCTTCAGTGGGGAACACGGAGACGGTTATGCTTTCGATGGACCTGGGCGCATCCTTGCCCATGCATTCTTTCCTGGAGATGACCGGGGAGGTGATGTTCACTTTGACCAGGAGGAAACTTGGCTCCTGGAATACCAACATACAGGGGATGATGGTAAGTTGTCTTAGAACAACTGATTTGTTTTCTTATATATAAGCATAGTTCATAAGCATTCTTTATGAGTTCGTTCAGCAAAAGCAACTTCATAAGTTCTTTATATAAGCATAGTTCAGGAGAGTTGACACTATATATCCTACTTAATATTATTTCACTATATAATGGTTAACTCAAGTTTATCTTTTGGAATGCTCTCTGTGATTGAAAGGAGCTAAAATGCTCACACTTTTAAATTAAAAGTATTCTTTATATTTTAACTGAAAAATGTATTCACATTTATAGTACATATGAGCTGATACTTTAAATTTTGAAATACATCTTATTAACAATAGTCTCTTCAAATTAATGGCTAAACTGTTTAATTGATTAGCTATCCCTGGGTCTTGTCCTCTGTAGAATAAATGCTGCATGAAGTAGTGATCACTTTAACAAAATTAATTTTACATTTTACCAGAACAGGCTAAGAAATGAAACTGAATGGGAATTCTGTAAAGTCCTGACTTGGTATACAAAGGAGGAATAAACAGGGGAATGGGGCTTAGGAAGTGAGCTATTTAGTCTTCCAACTAAAATGTTTATAATTTTATTGAATATTTATTTCAGTCAATCTAATATCAGTTTTCAATGTAAACTCTTCTGAAAGTAAATTTATTATTTTTATACTTTATTATTTCTGACCATTTCTAGATTTAAAGCTGTTATCAAATATAATTACAGCTTTAGAGATAATAAAAAATATATCAACATCTCAATATTTTAAATATAGTTAGTTAGTTACCCATGCATGTTTGACGAAACACTCCAAGTATATCTGAATAAATACTAGTTTTCTTTTACCAACAAGTATTTGCTAAATACAAATCTCCTAATTTACAAACAGAAAGATGTAGTTGGCAAATAGTGGCTAAGAAATAAACAGATCTTGCATGATAACACTCAGATATGTGCATGTTTATGTTTTTAGGCACGTGTATGTGTGTCTCTCTACCATGTAGTCTACAAATATAGATTTCAGTATTCCAACAGTAAATAACACTTATTTTCACTGTGAAAGCTGAAGCATTTTCCAGAATATATATTAAATAGTCCATTAGGAAATATATTTTATATTCTAGAGATTTGTCTTTCCAGAAAAAGCTTAGGTTATTTAGTTTCTTTTATATTTTAATGGATAGATAAATAATTAAATTAAATTAACGTAAGTAGATTATTTTTCCTTCAATATAGATTTAATGTAAATTTTTAGTTAGTTTTTGTTCGGCTGTGCATTTTATTACTTATAAATTATTATACTATTTAAATCGTAAACCATACTGGTTACTAAATATAGAATTTATCTTACCTAGGAGTCTATGACATAATTTACATTTATATATTTTATTTGCTCAAACGAGGGCCTGTAACAAATAAGTCTTGAGTGGATAACTATTGATTTATTTAAGATTTAAAGTTAAAGGTCCTTACTTGAATGTAAAAGGTGTCTTCTTATCTCTTCAAATGTTAATGTTTTTAAAAACTAGAAACGGAAACCATTGGAAAAATCCATTATCATGGTCAATAAAAGAGCCATAAAATAGCATTTGCAGGCAGTTCAATTGAGACATCTTTGGGTTCGAACAAAATCTAGCAATTTTCATTTAAAAAATGTAAAATGACAAGCACAGTCATCCTGGTTTTAATATGTGCTGTAATATTTTTTCATATTACTTGAATGTAAGAAAACACCACTTTGTTTTTGAAATTTGTTAATGATGGAGTATCAGCTGAGGAAGACAAAGGTTGTTGAACATTTGCCATCATTACGTGAAAATTACCAATCACAACGTTTCTATTTGGTAAAACGCAAATCTTTTTCAAGTGCTAAAAACTAAATTACATCTAAAAAAAGATGTTATAAAACTACATATTCTTAAATTAATAAACTGATCTACATTAATAATTATCTACATTTTAATCTAGATCCTAGAATGGGGTACAACAAAATGAACTTCTACTAAATATAATAATGTTAACTGCGTGAAATTAACATAACCAATTAGGCGCTGCCAAGATCACGATATCAACGAAACAATTTAAAACACAATTAAATTAATATTCCAATCAGACTGAAACGAGATTACAAAGCATAAATAAATATATGGTACCTGAAAAACACTATTAATTTAAAATAACATTAAGCATGCACCAAAATGATATATGTGACTCGGAAGGACTGAGACTACTATCTAATCTAAATTAACTATTACGATTACATTTTAACCTGAAAAGACAAAAATTAGCAGAAATAGAACAATACAATAATCAAATATTACAAAATGATGAAGTCTTACGACCCACAGTGACGATGGGTATAGACGTCCTAAGCACGAAGTGAGGATGATTCAATCCAAATGTCTACGAAGTTCCCTCCAAAGTGATAAAACACGTGGACAAGATCTATTGTACAATGTTGCATTTAATTATTAATAAAATTGTTATTCTTATAAATTACTCCCAAAGAAAAGTTTCAATAATAACTAGTTGTAAAAGCTCACATATGAACAATTGTTAAACTAACATAGGTTTTGTGGCTGAACAGTGTTCCATAGCTCATTTTATAGTGTTTTTTAATTGTATAAAATATACTGAAATTGATATGAATATAAATAAAGAATCTTTATTGTTAAATAGCATTAATAGATCCATCAACAGGAGTAAAGTGTACATTATAAAACATGTAATATTGTGTATATTCCTCATACACTAGTACCATGTGCTTAAATAGCATTAATAGATCCATCAACAGGAGTAAAGTGTACATTATAAAACATGTAATATTGTGTATATTCCTCAGACACTAGTACCATGTGCTTAAATAGCATTAATAGATCCATCAACAGGAGTAAAGTGTACATTATAAAACATGTAATATTGTGTATATTCCTCAGACACTAGTACCATGTGCTTAAATAGCATTAATAGATCTATCAACAGGAGTAAAGTGTACATTATAAAACATGTAATATTGTGTATATTCCTCAGACACTAGTACCATGTGCTTAAATAGCATTAATAGATCTATCAACAAGAGTAAAGTGTACATTATAAAACATGTAATATTGTGTATATTCCTCAGACACTAGTACCATGTGCTTAAATAGCATTAATAGATCTATCAACAGGAGTAAAGTGTACATTATAAAACATGTAATATTGTGTATATTCCTCAGACACTAGTACCATGTGCTTAAATAGCATTAATAGATCTATCAACAGGAGTAAAGTGTACATTATAAAACATGTAATATTGTGTATATTCCTCAGACACTAGTACCATGTGCTTAAATAGCATTAATAGATCCATCAACAGGAGTAAAATGTACATTATAAAACATGTAATATTGTGTATATTCCTCATACACTAGTACCATGTGCTTAAATAGCATTAATAGATCCATCAACAGGAGTAAAGTGTACATTATAAAATATGTAATATTGTGTATATTCCTCAGACACTAGTACCATGTGCTTAAATAGCATTAATAGATCTATCAACAGGAGTAAAGTGTACATTATAAAACATGTAATATTGTGTATATTCATCAGACACTAGTACCATGTGCTTAAATAGCATTAATAGATCTATCAACAGGAGTAAAGTGTACATTATAAAACATGTAATATTGTGTATATTCCTCATACCATGTGCTTAAATCCTTAGTTAACAGTCCTACCACACTATTGACCCTCACGCAAATAGACTATTTAGTATTTACATTCATAATATTAAAGTGAACTTACTATGGAAATTAAATAAATAAGAGAATGACCATAAACTATTGAACATGATACATAAAATTAAGAAAAGACAGCAAATGATTCATAAACACCTAAGCCTGTAATAAGGTAAAACGTTCAATGAAAAACCTAAAATATAGATTTAATAAATGTGGTTTTGAATGTAACTACATTTAAAAATACAAAGAATTGACTAAAATCTTGTTGATGAAAAACGATAATCTAAATAATATGAGACTACATAGTTTCAAATTAATTCACATTAATCTATCATTTAGTAACAATTAAATAAAATTAATAATAGATCATTCATTCTATTTATACCATTTTGTATGTATTGAATCAGTTGATATCAACTCCATATACATGAAGGTCTTGCAGTCTGACTTGACAGTGTTCTTTATTATTCACACGTTTTTTTAATCCTGGCATGTCCACATTTATTAATTGGTGAAGTGTTATTCTGCAGTTCAGAAAAGATTGCTATAATTCATAGTCCTCTCTTCAACCACATCAAGTGATTATGACATAACATGTATCTTATTATGTCTTGTGTGTGATTTGAAATGGGCTAATCTTCTCAAACATGTTTGCTGATGTTTTATCCTTTCCATTAAAAACTGTCATCTCTGCTTTTTAAAGCGTATGTCTGATTTGACATTCATTAACATTTAACTCACCATACCAACCCATATATTAAAAAAAGGGCATTTTACGTAAGTATCAAATGTTTCAATAAACTGCCTAGTGATTTAAAATAATGTTTAGTCATACAAATAAATTTAAGATCAATATAAAAAATTATAAGTTATCAAAATCTCTATATTAAACAAATGAGTTTTTTTTTTGTTAAAAATATGTATAATTTTCTAAATTGCATTATTCTAATGTACTCAGCTATAAATTTGAAATCTCAACTGAAATAATTAATTGGCCTATGACATTGTAAAGTATTTTATAATTTACTGACAACAGATATATTTTTACCTTTTTTATCAACCATTGCCATTATTTTCTTATTTAAATCCAGTCATTGACTAATGTTACATTTTCAAATTTTGGGTTAATTTGCTTATTTTATTCTGATCGTTTGTACAATATCAATCTTGCCTGTATGCCATCAACAATAACTCCAATGTATAATTATTTTATTTCACCTTATAATAATTTCATTGTAAAATGGAACCAGGTTAGTCACTATTGTACCAACTTTAAAACCTAAACATTTCATTGTTTTTATAATCAGTACTAACAAACTATCATGTTTATATTAAGAAAAGTTTTCATTTCATAATTTATTCCCATTTAACTTATTTTAAAATTATTTGTTGTGGTACTAGTCATTCAATAATTGGCAAGTGGCACACCATACAGATTGTGATTTCAAAATAAGGGTGATTGAGCAATATTACATTTGATACAATTCAAAATGTTCCTCAGAAAGTGACATGTACAAATACATCATATTACCAGTAGGTGTATTATATTACTTTATTCATACACTTAATCGTAGACATATGCACAATTTGTATGATTAATTAATATAGATTTATATCAATATAATGTTGAATTGGGTATATGACTTTGGTCCAAGAACTAGATTTATATGGTATCTCTTCAACATAATTTACTGAGAAATTCATAATTTCAGGTAAAAGAGGGCTTCAAAAATTTGTTTTTAGTGGCATTGAAATACACCATAAATTTGAAATATTTATAGTAAATTAGTTTTTTAGTGTTGTCAGTCAAGAAAGAGTGGGTAGATGACAGTTTAGGATGTAACTCTTATCACCGGACATGTATGATTGTGTTATCAAACACTTGATATTTAAAATGTTACAGAGTCCATATTTACTAAAGTTTTTCTTGTAAATATTTCACATACGTAATGCCTTTAGGGGGAGAGGGGTTTTCGGCAGCATTATAAACCGTTAGGAAGGAGGGTGGGGGTATTTATGCAGCGCCATGCAACTATTAAACCTTAACAATTTGTTTGAATTCATTTACAAAATTAGACCGTTTTTCCTAAAAACAAAAATTTTAAAGTTAGTAATATTTTCCTATCTTTAGAAAATAAACAAAACAATATCAAAACAATGACTATCATAAATCATAATCTGTATAATCACAAAAATGGGGAGGGGGTGACAGCATCACATAATTATTGAGGGGGTTTGTTATTACCGTTACAAGTCCGTTACATGGAGGGGATGGGGTCAACAAAACCCTATTTTGGCGTTATGTAATTTAGGGATGGCTCCTTATCATTTTCCTCTTTTATTTAAAATCAAATAAGGAAATGATCATATCATGAGTATTGATTGCAAAATCATACAGTTTTCCAAAATATATTTTAGTAACTTTTGAATACTGTGTAATAAATAATAACACAAAGTGCTATTTGCATTATTGACTCTGAATTACTTTCTCCAAGTTATGCAGAGCTCCTTGCAAGCAGAACAAGGCTCTTTTATTAGGTCCTGCGCTATAATTGAAAATGTGCTCTTTTACATACCTATTTATTTTTGCGATATACAAATTTATCAACAGTTTTTTTCTAAACTACAGAATAGCGCTAAGATATTTGTATTAATATATGTTGTAGCTGATGGCTGAGATAGATGGTGCAGTGCTATTACAGTTTGAATTGTTGTAGGAGATGGAACAAGGCAGCTGATGGTGGCTGCTCATGAGTTTGGTCATCTCTGGGATTGTCACATTCCTCTGACCCTTCATTACTCCTGTTTCCTTGATACCAGTCTCTGGGAGGAAACTACAGTGGTAGTGCTATTACAGTTTGAATTGTTATAGGAGATGGAACAAGGCTGCTGATGGTGGCTGCTCATGAGTTTGGTCATTCTCTGGGATTGTCACATTCCTCTGACCCGACATCACTCATGTTTCCCTGGTACCAGTCTCTGGGAGAAAATTTTGTCTTGCCTGAAGATGACCGCAGGGGTATCCAACAATTATATGGTGTGTTGTTCTCTTTAAACATGTACACGACTAAAATGTAAGATTTTTATCTAATGTAAAATGTAAGACTAAAATGTTAATATTTATCCATGATTAAACACATACTGATCTAACGCAAGTTGTTACAAGTTCGAACATCTAATAATTTATTTTTGCTTTCCTAAATTTTTTAACACGTTCACTGCGTATGTTATACCGGTGTAACATTTACAACTCTAGTGGGGTGCATGTGTTACACCGGTGTAACATCTGACAAACTTGCATTATCTTTGATTGGTGGGTTCGTTATTGTGTTTAAAGGTAAACAGATTGCATTTCTACATTTATCAGTAGTGGAGAGACCTTGTGTCAATGTCCCTTCTGAGTAAGGGTTAGTTGGAGTGGATGTTAGTTGCAGTGATCATTCCGTGTGTTTACATTGCTATATCTTGGACGAACAGCTAAACATATAAGACGTTCAATTGATATAACTGATGAAAGAGTTATCGATGGAAATTGAAGAGAAAACAGTGTAGTGTGCCACTCGAATAGGGAGTAAATGTGTTACAATATTACTGTATGCAGTGCCCTGATAACCAGATTTATGCCCGAAAGACTGCTTCAATATTTACCTTGACAACATGTCAGTACATAAAAAAAACGTAATACATAAACAAAATTTGTTGTAAAATTATAAATAAACAGTAATATATATTTTAGTACAACAGTGTAAATAATCTTTTAGATCATAGTGCCGAGTGGATGTTACATCCGTGTATCAGGGCCAGAACTGTGGGCGTGTGACACTCGTGTAACATAAACATTAACGTAATTTCCTGCTTGAAGGAGATAATTTGAAAGGATTCTAACCCTGATTTCTTCATTTCTACAGCCAAAGGAAAGTAAAATAACGATTAAAATATTTCTACACCTGGGTGACATTTATATTATTACCAGCACAGTACCCGTCCTTCATACCAGGTTTTCGTTGATTTATATTGTGCTTATTGCATTCAGTAATACTAAACATGTACCTATTGGCATCTGTATAATGCAGAAGTGTTTTGTGGTCACGTTACCTCTAGGAAAGAAGACAGTAGGTATCACACGCATCTCCTATGACATCACATGGGTGAAATGGCAACAACAAACACAAAAATACTATTCTAATTCCTGTAGTTTACAATTTCAGCTGATAAGTGGTAAATAACTTGTATACTAATTAGCTGAATGCTTCTATGCGATTGGTAGATTTGGTTACCAGTATTTTATTGAAAAACCAAATCAGGTGATTTTGCCCATGTGACGTCAGTCTACTGCACAGCCATGTTGTGACCTACAGTCTTTTCTAGTTACCGTGGTTGTGGTTAGGTTTGGTCCGGTATTTATTTCAGAACTTGTAAGTTGTTTGTTTATTTATAACAGCTGATTAATAAAACTATAAAAACAATTAATTTTCAAATTGTTATTGTCATAGGGGTTGCATTGATATTTCTTAGAACCTCTTGGGTGGTTTCCTGATGGGAAAATAAAGATGGGTCTATGTGTTACTAGAGACCTTAAGAATGTCCATGCAAAATTTCAGATGAATGGGTTCAGTAGTTTTGCGACATTGAGTAACACACACACAGACACCATTATATTTTATATAATAGTAAGATAAGATAATATGCAGTGAAGGTGTTAAAGTATAATATACAATAATATAATTATAAATAGTGCTATTATCGCATATAGATTTAATGTTAAATTCTTATTAATTGACTATGTATTAAGATAAGGACAATTTAGTTGGCTTATTTTGAGCTTTGCAAGATGTCAAGATTTTTTAGAGAGTACACTTCTAAATGCTGTATTTATTAATAAAAATATTAGTAGAGCAGCATTTGTATTAGGCACTAAGTTATATCTTAAGAAATAACTGAGATCCAAGCTTGTCAACACAGACAACCGAATTGAATCAGATATATGGCAAGAGGTTTTATGTTTATACTTGCTTTTAATTAAGTATCAAGCTGTGTTGGCATCTCATATCTGAGTCTCCTTCAGAAATGACACATGAACTGGTGTGTTCTCTTTTAAATTAAATAAGCATGCAGCTGTGTTTGCATCTCGTATCTGACTCTCCTTCAGAAATGACACATAAACTGGTGTGTTCTCTTTTAAATTAAATAAGCATGCAGCTGTGTTTGCATCTCGTATCTGACTCTCCTTCAGAAATGACACATGAACTGGTGTGTTCTCTTTTAAATTAAATAAGCATGCAGCTGTGTTTGCATCTCGTATCTGACTCTCCTTCAGAAATGACACATAAACTGGTGTGTTCTCTTTTAAATTAAATAAGCATGCAGCTGTGTTTGCATCTCGTATCTGACTCTCCTTCAGAAATGACACATGAACTGGTGTGTTCTCTTTTAAATTAAATAAGCATGCAGCTGTGTTTGCATCTCGTATCTGACTCTCCTTCAGAAATGACACATAAACTGGTGTGTTCTCTTTTAAATAAGCATGAAGATGTGTTGGCATCTCATATCCGAGTCTTCTTCACATGAACTGGTGTGATCTCTTTGAAATAAGCATTTAGCACTAAGCTTTCTTATCAAAACTAAATCTACATTATTTAATTTGCAGGAGCTAAAAACAGGTGGGCAACAATTCCTAAGTTCAACCCTGGTGATGGACAGCAGCCGTGGAGGCCTTCATACAAGCCGGCAGTCAGGGCTAACCCTCCTCTACGCACTACGTCTACGACTACTACAACCTCTACAACTAGTACCACGAGCACCACTACTCGTAGACCATTCCATCGTCATCACCACTACCGAACCACCGTCCCTCCCAGCGGGAAGCCGAACAAGTGTGACACTTCATATGATGCTGTGTCGGTCATCAGAAGGGAAACTTTTATTTTCAAAGACCAAGTATGTTCCTTGCAATATTTTTCAAATCTTTTTAAGTTTATTTTAATTTAATTATATTATTTAATTTAATTTGTAGCTTATTCAATCTAGAAGTCTACACACAGGTAATTGTTTAGCGCAAAGTCCATCTCCTACAGAGCTTATTTCTAGGTCTAGAACAAGATTGCATATTCCACAGCCCGCGGGTAAATATTTTATACTATTGAAAACTTGAATATACATATATATATATATATATATATATATATATATATATATATATATATATATATATATATATATATATACAGTAGAACGTCAATAATCCGGATTAATTGGGACCGGACCCCATCCGGATTATCAAATTATCCTGATTATCGAAATTACCTTAAAAAGGCCAGTATACACGATTAAAGTACACAAACATTTTAAAATTTTATATTTCCTCTTATACAATAAAGGGTTTAGAGGTGAAATTAGTCAAAAACATATTTTATGTTCAAACACTGTATTGTAATTTGTTAGTAGCAACATGTGTACAGTAAAAACATCAAACACTATTTTAGCTTTTAAAAAAATGTGTAATAGGTTTTTGAACTGCTGTAGTGGTTCGTTTTTTCGTAGCTATGTCCTTAATTCGTTTTAAAAGAATCAGCTGATTGGGTGAGCTCTCATTTTGTTTCTCTAGCCATGACATCGGTGTCTCCGCTGCTACAAACGCTTCAGAATGAGTTGGCCCTGTTTCTTCTGTCTCATGTTCTGGGTCGTCACTGTCAGATTCCATTGTTTCTGTTTCTTCTGAAAGAAATTGCTTAAATAAACAACCAAAAATAAATGCTTTCTTTTCCTGCCTTTACACAGTATGTTACGTACAAAAGATTATCAATCAGAATGTTGGCAAAAAACCATAGGTACTGTACAGTACAGTGTACTGTAACATTTTATAACAGAAAATTAACAATTACGTCAGTATGAAACTAAAATAAGCTCAGGCGTTTGACTAAAATACAAAGGTAAAAATACGTTGGATGTAATGTATGTTTAAGTAATGCTACATACCTTCATTTAACATGTCAGCTATTTCTTGGTCGGTCAAAATCTGGTAGCCAGGATCGTTGCTATCAACAGCCAACGACTCCATGGCGTCATCTTTGTCGCATTGTTCAAATCCCGGAAGAGTGCTGCATATTTCTCTTATTTCATTCACAGCACCATCAATATCTCCTTCTTCCTCTTTATCATCATTTTTTTAGTTATTTAAAGTAAAAAATTTCAAAATCCATTTCCGTTAAAAAATTAATTTACATTTGAAACACAATCGGTGTGCAGTAATACGTAGATACAAATCCGGATTATTGACGGTCCGGATTTTTGACGTCCGAATTATCGACGTTCTACTGTATATATATATATTGTGTATGGCGAGATTTTCCTCATGTTGGTCCTGTTTCAGTGATACAATATTGGAGGGAAACTTGCTTATTTCTATCTCTGACATTGAACCTGATATTGGCAGACTAGTGAAAATTAAACAATACCAAGCAGCCATTAGGAGCATTAGTTCTACTATTTCATTTGATGGTCAGTTTATTGACGATTTATTGATTTTTTGTAAAAACAAAAATGCAAAGTCTTCCAATATTAACTTGGTGTAGGAGGTTGATAGTTTCTTTATATGGTCCTTGATGGAATTTTGATGGATTGAAATGAAACATATTTAATAATTCCACAATTTTTAGTTTTTTAATTAATGCATTTTAGCCAGTTACGGTATCTTCAGATTGATAATTGTGGAGTTATTAAATATGTTTCATTTCAAAAACAAAAATTTCATATCTTTTATTAAAATAAAACTTCACTCGCCAGTTCACATGAGCTTGCAAGCCTTTGCGTAAACTTTATTCAATGAGTGCTCTACTGACTGTTGGCTCAGTGGGGATTCGACTTTTGAACCTTGCCCTCCACAGTCTGAAGCCTTAACCACTGAGCCACCACACCGGCCCAGTAACCATGATAATTAGGTATCATTAGATGAACTATAATTAGGTATCACATCCTTGGGATAAAATTATTTTATATATCCCTCTAAACATTTTACAATTAGGATTAAGTTGATTGTAAATCAATAATTTTATAGCCTAATAATTGCTCCAAAAAATGAATTTAAATCCAAACCATTTATTTAGAGGGCATAAAAATGGTAATGAAACAAATTTTTTGTCTGCTAGTAAAATAGATTATTCAGATATTAGTTAAATTAGCTTTAGCTGTGGAGTTTAGCAATTGCCTATTTGGAAAAGTAACTTCCGCATATTATGTAAAAATAAAAATGGCCCCCACTTTGGAAACTATAAAACTGATATGCCAGAAATTATATGGCACTTTCTGCAAGTGGTTCGGCACAAATGTTGCAATTGCATCCAGCCATGTCTAATAACGGAACTAAGTGATGGAAAGTAACATGAACCAAGCTTGTACATTAACTTCTCAAATAACTATGTGGAAGTCCAAAAAATTTAATACTGTTTGTAATATTAGGAAACGAGGGTAACAAGTCAACTTGTTAGATCGTCACAACTTGTCAATATTGGTTCGGCTGCCTCTTGGTACTAATTTTAATAAATACAGTGTTATTGTTTTCAATTGTCATCTTACTTTATTCAACTGACATAAGTTTACGTCAGCAGCATTTGACTGTGATTAAGCTCTGATTTTGTTAGATTTTAAAGGACACATCACACAATAGTTTATGTCTAATAAGGACATGATATATGGCTAAGGATGGCAAATATTTCCAACATATCAATATATCGAATTATCGATTCATCGTAAACGAAATATCGATCTAACATTAATATCGATATGTCAGGTAATCGATATATCGAATTGTAAATGATTTATCTGTTAAAAATTATGCACTAACTCTTATGTCATGACCAAACATACCCTCATGTTTTGCAGTCACTATTTAGAATAGCCTACTGAATGTAAAAATTAAATACATTTGTCTACACGAAACAAGTTGTGGTCTGTGACATTGAATTTAAAATATTCAAAGAATAACTTTAGCGGTACCTTTAATTATTATGTTAATTATAAAATAATAGTGTAATAATATAGTTATTTTTGTTTTTAACATTTAAAAATGCTTTTAGCCTTCTTATAAACACTAAAAATTAAACAAATTAATTCATTAAGGTATTCAAACTAGGCATCTTAGAGTTAGCGTTGTCAACTCACACAGAACTTCATTTACCCATTCCACCCACTAGTTTACAATAAACTACATTTTAGTGCAATAACCTCACATAAAAAAAACTAACTTAAGTTACTTTGTTATTTTAATACATGTTTAGTACATATAAGAGACAATTTAAATGTGTTTTTTTCGAATTGATGATTTTGAGGAGAGAGAATAACGTCATTATAGAGAGATATGATATATCGGACCAAAAATATCGATATGTCTGATATTATCAAAAGAAAATATCGATACTAATATATTGATATTTCCAATATATTGATATATCGTTACCTTTCCTACATATGGCCAGTGCTGAAGATGACAAGGGGTGATGTGAATAAAAAGTAGAACATTCTTTTTTGAAGAATATTCTTCATTTCGAGTGAATAAAAACAAAGTAAATTCTGTGTGGTAGAAAATACTTCTTTTCATCCGGACGGGGTAGTATTTTCTCCGACTTTGTGTGAATAAAAGGTAGAATTTTCTACTCATCTGTAGAATATGAGTGTGGTTTAGTCAGACTTCACTTCCAAGTCAGTGGCAAACAGCTGTTACGGTTTGACAATCAAAGAGTTGATTTTTTAAATTTAACTAATGAATTTTTAATTGATAGTGACGAGACACGTGGCGGAGCTATTCCACCCAGAACCAAAATGGAAATTTTTGGTTATTACAGTATACTGATTATTACAGTACAGCTTAGCTTGTTTGTGCTAGTATTTTTTTGTAATAGAATTTTGAGATTTTCAGAACTAATAACAATGTTTTATATATAAAATAAATAACAATGTTGTTTGTGAAAGTAAGTTTTGTTTTAATTGGCCCTATATATAGTCCACGACAGGCTAATTATCACCCGATACAGATAAACATAGTGTACATAACATACATAGACTACACACACACCAGATTTATATACTATCACCTACACGGTTCCCTCTCACATGCATATATACCACACGTATACGTATAACCTAACGTATAGTTTTTCTTTTTTTTAGGATTAGGTGAGAGGTTTTAATTTATTGAAAAAATCTCATATTAAGTGTGCTTGTAGCTGCATCTGTTGATTGTTTTTTTAAGTTTGCCAACAAAATCTTCTCTTTTTCTATTTGGATCTGTTGTAATTGCATTTGCTGCAAAAACACAGCTCGCTGGACTTGTGTAGAAGACATTTCTTTTGTTTCCACTGATTTGTACTCTAGTTGCCGCTTACTAAATGAATGAATGAAAATCTTTATTAGTCAAAAAGAATATACATACATACATACTTCACATGAAATGAGAACTTATGACTAACAAAGTCTGCACCCTGAGGTTATTAACCTGTGTCGGGTGGTACACATGAAACTTACAACTAAAGAACAACTAGAAGGGCTGACGGCCGCCTTAAAAAGTGAAATACTTAGTAATACAAGAGATAGAACCTGCATTAAAAAATGTACCATTATAGGGACTCACAACGATACACTGAATACACTGCTGTTTACAATAATTAAAGGAATCTTGTTTATAACTAAACAGTACGTACATAACATAACTCACAACTTGTACAAGGTTTTGTACAACTAAACCAAACAGTCATAAAACACACTGAGATTTTCGTGGTAAAGAAGATATGATTTAAGGTGTTTAAAAAAAATTGTTTCTTTCTCGATGAGCCTTATATTATAAGGTAAACAGTTGAAAAATTTTGGTGCAAGATATGTAAAGAATTTCTTATACAACGTAAGCTTAGGTCTTGGTACATTAGATGCTTATCTACTTCTCAGACCCATGGTAGTAATTCGGATATCGCCATGTTGTTTATTACTCTTGTAATAAACTTTTAAAACTTTATAGATGTATACATTTTTTAACAGCAGTATATTAAGATTTTGAAATATGGGCAAAGAATGATCTCTTTTTTTGCTATTGTTTATTATTTGCACAAATATTTTTTGTTGAATTATGATTGTTTTCAGTGTAGATGTAAAAGTTCCGCCCCATAAGGTTAGAGCATATTCTATTTTAGAATTAATGAAGGCAAAATACAACTTCCTTAGTAGATCGGCGTCGCAAAAAGGTTTGACTAGGTAAAAAATCCTAGTGTATTTTAAGATTTTGTTTTTTACATAATTAATATGAGCTTTCCAGCTCAGTTTGCTGTCCACAAATAATCATAAATATTTAATACTATCCACTATTTCTATATATACACAATTACAATGATGTAACAAACACTTTATTTCATGGTATTTTAGGGAAAGTCCATGTTATGTCTTGTACCCACATTAAACACTAAAGCTTGCGTTTTGGGACTCATAACTAAACAGCTATTGGTAAACCAAGTCCTAAGCAAATTTATGTCACTCTGCATAGTGTTTTTTAGTTCCTGGACTGAGTTTGATCTGTAAAATAGTGACGTGTCGTCAGCAAAAGCTGTCAACCTTCCTTTGAACTTCCCGTTGCATAAACTATTTACATAAATTAAAAATAAAGGGCCAGACAATACAGAACCTTGCGGGATACCGTGAATCCCGCATCATCTCGATTTCCTCACTAAGATTGTCTCCAACCTTTACTCGCTGCTTCCGCCCCGTGAGATAAGACTGGAACCACTTATGAGCAACACCTCTGATTCCAGCTTTACTCATTTTGTCTAAAAGAATTGAGTGATCCACAGTATCGAAGGCTTTCATGACGTCTACAAACAGTCCTGCACAAAAATCACCATCGTTAAT
Source organism: Stictocephala bisonia (assembly GCA_035578905.1). Taxonomy (NCBI): domain Eukaryota; kingdom Metazoa; phylum Arthropoda; class Insecta; order Hemiptera; family Membracidae; genus Stictocephala; species Stictocephala bisonia. The sequence goes on from JAQJVL010000013.1 coordinate 3,787,503, forward strand.
TCCCTCAAAAACCTTCCCAAAAAAAATCTAGTAGCGCATTCTCTGTATTTAATTTTTTTTGAAAGCCAAACTGATTCTAGCTGAAAAAAACCTTCTTTTTCCAAAAACCTTACAAGCCGAAACTTAAGAATTTTTTCAAGAACCTTAGAAAAAATCGAAAGTAATGCTATAGGCCGAAAATTATTGGGATTCTATTTATCTAGTTTTTTATGGAGGGGTATGACGATAGCGTTTTTCAGATTATATGGAAATTCACCTGAGCACATGCTAAAATTAGCTAAGTACACTAACTAATCTATAATGTGGTCTGATATACGTTTGACTAGAGCTGGTGATATTAAGTCATATCCTAGTACTTTACGAGCACTGAGCTCACTAATAATAGTTTTTATCTCACTTTTACATGTAGGGTATAAATAGAATTTGTTATATGATTGTCCGGAATAACATCTACTTGAGTATTGGCATTTCCTAAATTTATTTTGTTTTTTTCAATATTCAACCTTAAATCTTTTGCTATGGAAGAGAAAAAACCATTGAACATTTTAGCAACTATTTTAGGGTCAGTCTCAACAACACCTGCTGTGTTTCTTACACTTAGTTGACTTTTTTTACCCCCAGCTTCATCAATAATCTCTTTGATACATTGCCATTGGCGACTAGGATCCTTTTTGTTACTTTCGAAGTAATTTTTGTAATAATTTTCTTTACTGTTAATATTTCGCGACTAATGCGATTGCAGGATGTTCGAGAAATTATTAAATGCCGTTGATACGGAACAAGAAGTGTAAACTAATCGCCAATCTGCGTCAGTCAAAGCCTTGTTCAAAAGTTCAAAATCGAGAATTGTAAAATTGGCAGAGTTATATATGGTTTTCACATGAACACGATTTTGTTTAATACCAATGGCAGTTATGAAATGATCCGTGATCTGGGAATCTATAATCCACGCCTTTACATCGGACTTTACTTCCTTTTCTTAAAGCTGCTTTTTGCTTTATTGAGGATGTTCGTGCGTTTGGCGCCATTTCTGTTGTAGAATGTCGTACTTCGTCCACTTCCTCTTGGCCTATGTCACTTGAAGAGGCAAAGTTTTCATTTCCATATACATTAACACTTCCTGGGACCTTCGAAAACACTGGATTTTCTTCATGATGTTGTAGTGCCAGAAAGTCTTTTTCCCAATCAGTAAGCTTGATTTTTTTGTTACCAGTCTTATTGTTATCGGTCTTCTTCTTAATATTTGTCTTCATATTATTAAACATTTTTAACAGTTGTGCAGGATTGGTAGTTTTTCCTACAGTTTGTGAATACTCGTTAGAAATACACACCTATGCCTTTTTCTTTGATGCAACTACACTTGGAGTTTTTGACTTATCAATCACTATTCGGTTTTTCTTTAAAGACGCATGAACAGTGCCTGATTCACAACATTCTTATCGAACTCTAAATCAGCAGCTTCATCGCTGGAGGACAATGCAGGTGTTCAGCAGGTACACACACTCACGCAAAGCCAAAGATAACGGTGCAGCGAACGCAGACAGATACAAGACAAACGTATGACGGAGGGGTGAGTGAGCGAGCGAGTGTGTGCTCTACGCTTAAGGTTGCTAGAGAGGAAAGAGCCTATCGCGACAGGCAAACTCCAAGGAAGAACTTTTCAGTGAAGTAAATTCTCTAGATTTCCGGACGGGCCAAAGTATTTTCTACCAAGTAGTATTTGTAGTATTTTCTTCTAGAATGTTCTACTTTTTATTCTTTACCAATTTATAATTTCTACCAATTATAAATTGGTCGGTAGCGTAGTTGGTTCAATCCCAGCTTCATGTGCTAAAAGTTCTCAGTTAGATCCCAATCAGAATCATAATACATTTTGAGAAGGATCAGCTGATAACCACCGGCTGTTCATTTGTCATTGGGCTATTAATTAATGACACTTCCTAAGGAATAGTCGGCCTTAGTTTGTAACAATAACTACATTCACTCATCTACACTCATCACACTCATTCGAAATCCATATTCGCCCATATCTTGACGATCGGCGTCTTATGAATAAATAAATTCACATCACCCAATATACTGCATATGTATTAAAAATACCTTTAATCTGTTTTCTTTATTTCTACTTTGTTACAAATACTTTTTGTTGAAAGTATAACAGCATTCTGAAAATACTGTCTTACAATACAAACATTCTCCCTTGGCAGCGGAAATTTAATTTATAATAGAAATATGTACATATGAAAGTAACAATTAAAAAATACAAATTTTTCTTCTTGCACTTGAGCCTGGTGTGTGACTATGTTGCTGATGTCCTATATCTCCTATTGTATTAATTCCTGACCTAGTGCCCTCTAATGTAATCTCATAATTTTAATGATGATATTCACAAATGTTCTCATAGTATTCTTCATGTCTTATTAATTCACATGTCTGCATCAGTGGATTGATATCACTATTGTTTAATTTTGTTTGCTTGAATGTTTTAAGTGTTTGTGAACTCTTTGTTCTCTTTTTTAAACTATTATGTAGTTTTTGTGTCTTATCTAACATTAAATGATCTTAAATGGTTTACTCTCATTTTAACTTAAGTATATTGATCAAATTACTTGTTTTTTCCTCAGTACATGTGGAGGATCAATGACGGAGGTGTAATGGAAGGATATCCCGCTCCAATAGTTCATCTCTGGAAGAGTTTGCCGAAAAACCTTACCCACATCGACGCTGTCTATGAAAGGCTTGATAAGAAAATTGTTTTCTTTATTGGTAATTAATAACTATTTTATATATCACTAAAATATAATTAAAAGATGCGTCCAGAAAGTAAGTTCCTTTTAGCTGGTAAAATTAAACAAATGGATTTACAACAATTCTATTTATTGTATAAGAATCTGCTTATTCAAAACTATTTTTCAACATAGCTTCCACCATTCTGTAAGCATTTATCATAGTGTGTTACTAGCTTTTGTATTCCTTTGTCATAAAAGTTTGCTGCCTGTGCTAAGTAGAAACATGTTCTTTAATCTCATCGTAATCATGGAATATCTTTCTAGTGATATTGGATTTAAGGTTAAGATCAGGTCGTAGTCACTAGGAGCTACGTATGGAGGGTGGTTGGATTGCTCTCTTCTAAATTCATTCAAACATCGTTGGGTCAGATTTGCAGTGTGAAGGCGAGCATTGTCATGCAACAAAACAATGCCACTAGACAGCATTCCACAGTGCTTGTACTGTATTGCACGGCACAGTTTCATTAGCATCTCGCAATTACTGCGTCTCACAGGAAGCATTAGTGGTAATTGTTTCACCCAAAGTAGAAAGTCCAGTAAAAGAACACATGTCTATCCTTAAAAACTGCACATGATTTTTCTGTTTGTCAGCATTGGCTTTGATTTTTTTCTTTGATGGTGACGATGTGTTCTTTACTCCATTCCATTGATTATGTTCTAATCATTAAATCGCTCATGATATTAGGTTCATAAACTTCACAGAATTGTTTATGAATTTCAACTGGTTTAATGTTTGTTGCATTGAGAAAGCTAACTACAGTTCTAATCTCACAATCAACGGGATGTTTAACCAACTTCGACATTTTAAAGAAGCAATATGACAAGAAAACTACAAGTTCCTAACTCAAAGTGGGCACATTGTAATGGTGAAATATAGAAACAGAACTTACTTTCTGAACACCCCTCGTATTTTTGTATTCAACATGGTGACACACGACGGAAATTTGCTCCAATGTTTATGCTAAGTCACTTTCAATATTTGTTTATATAAGGTTTACACACTAAATTTTAATAAAAGAGGATTGTTTGGCTTTACGGTTATGCCTTCAAATTGTGCCATTAGCACAGATTACGATCGTTTCTCGGATAACTCAGAATTCATCTCTGTGTTTCTTTACTTCTGTGTCTTTGTTTTCTGTGTTCCGTGATTTTGTTTCTGTGTTCCTTGTCATCTGCGGCTGGCTCGGCATTCTGGCTTCTGACATGTCAAGTTATGTATTGCGGCTAGATTATTTTGGCCCTTGCTCTGGGGTCGGGGTGTGATGGACGGGCACCTGCATGGCTTCTCTGACTGCTGTTTCCTGAGGCACAGTGTAGAACCTACGGGTTGGGCCTAGCCTCTTTTCTGCGACCTAGAGGGGTAGCCCCCTCTTCGCCCTTTACGTGCTGTCCATACATACATATCCTAGTCCCGTTCCAGTTTACTGGGTCTGGGTGTTGACAAGCACTCTCCATCTTCTTCTATCAGACCAGATTCTTTCTTCCTCAATCTGCTCCCATCTGTACTCTCTATTTCCGATCTCTTCCTTAACACCTTCTAACCATCTCTTTCTCGGTCTACCTCTAGCTCTCCGTCCCTCTTCTTTACTTTCCATCATTTTCCTTGGCAGTCTGTTTGGATCCATTCTTTTGATGTGCCCATACCACCGTAAAATATTCTGACCTATTTTTTCTCTTATACTTCTAACGCCTAGTTCCTCTCTTATATCTTCATTCCTCACTCTATCTCTTCTCGTTTTTCCACACATACCTCTCAAAAATTTCATCTCTCCTGCCTGTACTCGGCTCCATTCTTTCTCATTCATCGTCCATGTCTCCGATGCATATGTAATTATTGGGGTATAGTATAATTTAAACATTATCATCTTTGCTTTTGTGGGTACACTTTTGTTCCACAAAAGTGCTGTCCATAAAGGACATAATAATTTCTAGTTATTTTTTTTTCAAAAAACAGGGTTTTTGGGTAATTGTGCTCTTTTTAGTTCCCTTTAGGAGCTCCCCTGTAGTCAGCAGGATTTCAGTGTAATCAGTAACTTCAAAATTTTTTCTTATTTTTTAACTCTTACAAATTGGCTAATATCTTTTTAGGCCCAAGGCCCTATACTGTCAGCTGCGTATGAGAATTAAAATTTGTATTTTTTGTTATTTGTATTTATGTATTAATTTATTTGTGGTTATTGTTATTATTTATTTTAATTGTTGTGCTATGTGTTGTTAATTGTATCTTGTTTATTATTTTTATATTTTTCAGAGCTTTATATATTTTGATAAAAATGTTTCATCAGGCCTACTTTAAATTGATTTACGTTTTATTGAAACACATTTTTCACTGTTGATTTTTGTCAATCTTGTTTTCTTTTGTTGTTTCTTATTGCCTTGAGGCCATATGTCAATACATTATATACATCATTAATTATTTATAAAAACTTTGGTAGCGGAACTTTTCAAAAACGGTCAACGGTCAGTTTTATCTGTAAACGTTAAATTTTGTTTGTTTGTCACTTGATACTTTTTTAATGCTTTTTAATTTAACACTTTAAAATAAAAATGTTATATAATAAACAAAATTGTTGCCTTTCAACTTGTGTTTTCGTTCTGTGTCCTCCTGAGTCCGGTGCCTTCGCACCCATCTTCGATGGGCCCAGTTTTCATTTTTACGAGGGTGGGTTGCAAAATTGAAAAATCAAATAAATATATTTTTGAATTGGTGTATTCTGTATAGTAAAAAATTGTTACATTCAATTTGAATTTTCATACTATGTGACTGCACCCACGTTAGAGTAATGATGTAACATGTGCTGTTAACAAATTGCCGTATCAGCTTCTTTAGGGAAAAAGTATTGTACATGGTTGATTTCAATAGAATTTATTTTAAGTATTCACATAACTGAGTATTATAAAAATAATGTTTCAAATAAATAAAGTTGTAAGCCTTATTATTTCAGGTCTATTTATATTGTGGGAAGTGTAATATTTATCAATATAAAGTAATATACTTTTTTAATGAAAATAGTATTTTTAGTAACGTTAGATAATAATAGTTTTAAATTAATAGTAGTTAAATCTTTTTCAACTATTAATTTAAGTGACTCTCTCATGGCACCCCACTTCCTTGGCTCCTGGTGCTGTGCAATATAGTTAAAAGAATTCAAGGAATTGCACTGCTCCATTACACAGGATCTCGCACGTCACTTAAAATCTCAATACATTACTTTTATACAAGGAAATAACTATACATGACATAAGGATTACAGTGACCAGCTATGTAATTTTATGAGACCTCAAGTGGCGAAGTTTCAGTTGTTTCAGAAAATAGATAAGAATTTTTTTCTCTTAAAATGTTAAAATTCAGAAATTTATAAAATCTATAGAAAACATTTCAGAAAACCAAGTAGTAAAATATAAATGCAATACAATGATCGTTTTATTATTAATAAAAGTTTTTAAGTTTATGATCATTGAAAACTAGTTTAAATTCCAGCACTTTTTTGGTTCTCACTAGGATAGCAATTTTTAAAACACAAAAAAATTTTTTAATGCATATGTTATAGTATACGATTAAATTAGGGAAACAAGGTGTGATTGGAGTTTTCTTATGTTTCTTAGTAAACAAAGGAAAGGAAAGGAATGCAGCATACCTGATAATCTTGGTAGACTGGTACACTGTAGAAAGTGAAATATTTCGGGGCCACTGGTTCCTTCTCCAGTCACTAAACAACTCTGTACAACTTGGATTGTTTGGTGACTGAAGAAGGGGCCAGTGCACCGCTCCATTACACAGGATCTTGTACGTCAGAATGGTCACTTAAAATCTCAAAGCCCACCTCTATATACTGCTTTCTAGTTGAGCTGATCAAATTCCTTGCTCAATACTAGCTGGGCCAAAGCATGGAATAGTTTTGATGGATAAACTAAGTTCCTAATTATCAATACTAGTTGGTGGGATGAACCTCCCTCATAACTCCCTCATAACTCATTTGTAACTACTGGAAATACAAATGAGGATTGACACTGGATCAGTCATGTGATTATCCAAACAATGTATCACATAATTACAGAGTGCCACCTGCACTCTCTAACAGAGGGATTAGCTAGCAAAAGTAGAATTAGTAAGGCAGATCTTAAATGACTTGATAGATTGGATTTAGCTTTCTGACATGAGATTGATTTACATTTTTATTAATAAATAACATGGCTTTTGAATCTTAGTCTAAATTTATATTACAGCTTTTTAATTTTTATAAGATAGTAAATGGTAGCTGACAACAAACCATATGCTTATATATATATGTTTAATATTTAACTGTTAAAGGACAAGAGATGTACCTATTTGATGGCAATGAGCTAGTGAGAGGTTACCCCAAGTCTCTGAGGAGTCTGGGATTGCCCCATGAAGTGGACCACATAGATGCTGCCATGGTGTGGGGCTACAACAGCAAGACATACTTTTTCAGTGGAAATATCTACTGGAGGTTTGACGAAGACGAACAGCATGTGGAGCTTGACTATCCACGGGTGATCACTGTTATGTGGAAAGGAATGGGCTCACACTTTGACGCTGCCTTCCAGTGGAAAGATGGTGAATCATCATTATTATCTATTTTATACATTATTTATAAATAATTGAAGACAGTTAATAATCAAGCCTTTACATCCATCAACATATTTTCTAGTTACTTGTAGTGATTCTGACAGACAAACATTTGGTTTGAAAGATAAGAGTTATCATTTGTAACTCGGTTAGCCTTATTAATTAAATTTTCCTGCTAACTCTATTTTCATATAATCTTCTTTATACGATCTCTTCATATATCTTCTAATTTCTTTTTTAAGGTCAGGTGATTGAGAGGACTGTCTAGTCCTAAACTGGCCTTATAAATAAAGACAATATTCAACATCTTAGTTAGAAGAAAGAAATTAGTATATTGAACTTTATAAATTCAGGTGCCTGATAATGAAAGGTTAGTAGTTGTCTAGCAAGACCATAGAAGACCAAAATGTATGTGGGAATCCATAGAGAAGGGAAAAGGGGAATTTATCATTTATTTATTGTAAAAATACATTTGCTCTCTGACTGACTTTACACAAATTATTAATTATTTTTAAGAAAAGCAATAAAATTATAAGAATAGGTTGCAAGATTTTATAATGCCGTCCATGACTTATATCTTTTTTTTTTTAGCCATCCAATATAAATAATGACAACAATTAAAAAGATAATCAATAAAATGTAACAGTAATAAAATTTAAACAGTCAACGTTTATATCTAAAGTAAAATATTACTCCTCGGAATTAACTCTACACCACGATTCAAAACATAAAACTGTATTTAATTTTAAAACATGAATTCAAAGTGAATTAAATTCATGTTGAACCCAAATCGATGTAAATTCAGAGTCATATATGTAAGTGAAGAGTTGTGAGGTTGATCGCTACCCTCTTGGGAGGGGAAGGCAGCCGCATGATGTCCACTCCTTGCACCACTCTGTGACTGAAATGTGATACAACTTGTTGGAACTCTTAATAGAATTAAAAAATTCAGAAAATAGTTTACCTAGCAGAGTGAATTCTGCTGTGATGTAAAAGTGGGGGTTGAAGAGTTAGTGGTGATTGTAAGAGGGGGCTGAGCAGGTGATGACCAAGTACTTAGCCACGACAACAAATTCAATTTATATTAATGTTAGCGGGGACTTATTCAAGCGATAATACCTGCTGCCACTCACAAGTAAAAGTAAATGTAATAGCCTGAATGCAATTAAGATGAGTTGTCCTTTGGTTTTGCTATTCCGGCATGTTTCAAAAAGGACTCTATTGTTTTCTGCATTGGCACTTCCAATTTTGCTCAAGGTTGATTTCACATCATATCAACATATCTTCCTATAAATTATTTGACAACGAAGCTTAATAAATATATTGTTGCACTCTGTTACCTAAATCAAAATCAAATCACTTTATGTGTCGTAATAATTTTACAAATTATTGACAGTCTCATTACAGCTAAACAGCAAAGTCAGAATTATAGATACAACTATAGAATAAATTAAATATTAATTAATTTTGTTTAAAAATGTTATCTCATGCATATTAAAAAATTAATTTACATGGCAAAAAGGATTAGCAAGCAACCATTCATAATATTTCTTGTTAAAAACCTTAAAGAATATTTATTGATCATGGGCTCTAGAACATTGTACACCTTGAGACAGAACTAAATGATTGTTGAGAGTTTTACTTAGTCGATAGAAAGATAAAGCTGTATTGTTTTTGTCTCGAGTATTATGGCAATGGATGCTATGATTCAGATTGAGTAAATGGGGGTTGTTAAGAATATAGACAAGTTTTTCAAACAAATACAGATTAATGACAGTCAGAAGGCCAAGTTCTTTAAAGTAAGGTTTGCAATGATCCATAGGATGTAAGTCTTTTAGCTCTCTAATTGATTTTTTTTTTGCAAAATAAGCATATCTTGTATGCTAGAACTATTTCCTCACAGCACCAAACCATATATTGACTGAAAATAGCCAAAATAAGCTGTTCTCAAATAGCTCTCAGGAACTGCAGTTTTAAGTCTTAGCAATAAGTATATCACCCTAGAGAGTCTTTTACTAATGAAATCAATATGTAACTTCCAGTTTAGAGAATAGTCAAAGTAAACTAAAAATTTAACAGACTCAAAACAAAGTTATTATCATGTGAATTAGAGCTGTTATTGTTATTAATACATTCAGTGTTAAGGTCGTATTTTCGTTTTCACCAATTTGTGTGGCTGCATGTATAAATTAACACTTTGAGTGCTGGTCCTAAATAATTGAGTGCTGGAAGCCATTTGAAGAATGCTGGCCATTTTTGGTACTTTTTTAAAAAGTTATAGATTTAAAACCATTAAACAAGGACATTTCTACTTAATGTCTGGATTCTATATTTCTTCTTCTTTTTATCAGTATACAATAATTTAAAAGTCAAATTTTTTTCATTTCATAATATCAGTTTTTTAGTAATACTGTTTTACCAGCAAAAAAATCAAACCAAGGGCAATTGAGCATACAAAATAATTTTGAACATTATTTTATTGCCCTATTCATACAAAACTAAGTAAAATAAGTACTAATAAAATGCTTGTTTTTATTTATTTGTTCTATACACACTTTGCAATAGAGTCAACTCACTAAATAATGGTTCTAAAACGTGCAGAAAAAAGCAGTGCAGTCTAGCGGCTACAATTCAATCATTCAGGCTAAAAACAGTACAATTGCACATTCTATCGGTGAAACAGCCCCCTAATGTTAAGCACTAGAGACCATTTAAAGTACTAGACTCCGTATTAATACTCAATAGGCTATTTAATAAAATTAAAACATTGATCCCGTAAAACTATGTGATCTGTATTCTTTGGAAGTTACGCTACTCCATAAAAATACAGGATCTGCAGGCAAAGTGTTAAAAACTTACCTCAATGGCTGACATTTTTTTTTCAAAAACTTATTTTTGTGATTGTGTAGTGTCAATTTATGACTGTCAGAAGTAGTCTGTACATGTGAAAAAATCAAATAATTAATTACTATGTATGGCCGTCTAGTTGGCCATCAGCCCCTGGCGAACAAGTTTGCCAAAAAATTAATGTCCAGGATTTTTTAAAACCACTTTATTTTGTAATAAACTAGTTAGTATTATAAGCAATGAAGTTAAATAAATAAAAAAGATTATAAACGACTATTTTCAGGTCCATTTCTAACAATTTTTTACAATTAGTCTAATCTGAGACAAATGTTTCAAAACATGCTACAGAATACAATTCAGGTTGGTCAGGGCGTTCATAGAACATAAATACAGTATTTTTAACGTTTTCTTCTTTGCAGTACATTCTATATATTATTTGCTTAATTTTATTCCTAATTAAAATTGAAAAACAATTTTATTCCTCAAAAAAACAAATTAAAAATAGTAATAAAAACTTCAAAAATAACCGGAAACAGAAAACCACATTCTGCTCGTAGGATACCACAAAAGTCTGGGACCTACTAGAAAGCGAACTGGCGAAGGCTGAGCGAAGACTGGTTTAAAAATGTGAGTGAGGCAGTCACCCACCGTTTGAGTGGTGACAACTGCTTGGTCGACTAGATGGCCATGCAGCCATTAGTGGTCGGATGGCATGGCTGATTTTACGGCCACGAAGCACTGAATGTATTAAGACTAAAAGTTATAGCTTGAGTTTTGTCATTATTTAATAAAAATCCATTAGATTTAAACCAAGTGCTGGCAGACTCGAGAGAGTCAGCTGCCAAATTATTCAGTTCATTAAGGTCACTACTGAGACTTATATAATAGGCTGATTATAATAGGCATATAATCAGCATAGTCTTGATAAGCAAAGTGGTGATCTGAACTAGATCAAGCAGCCAGTAAAGTCAATATATAATTGTTCTTGTGATGTATTTTAAGTCAAAACTACAGTAAGCAAAGGTACAACGGTACTCAAAAGCACCATGGTTTGTTTCTTTCCTGCTATGTTTCCATAGTTAATCAGGAAGAGAGTTTGTTTCATATGTCAGCTGCATATGCTCTGTTCCTAGACACTAGCAATGGAGAAAGATGTTTTTATTGAAGTGGGCAGACAATAATTATTGCCAACGTAAATGTTGTTTTATTTCTTTCCTCTTTTTCATCTTTGATCCCTAGATGAAGGCATGTGTATTCTTTTGATTGCGGTGGCACTTCCGGAGTACAGTATGGTATTCTTTTATACCGCAGATTAAATTTGTCCCTCTAAATATGCAGTGTAATTAGTTCTAACTACATTTACATTTTAAGATGATCCATTCAGTGATTTAAACAATGAAAGTCACAATGTTACTGTCAAGAATGACTCATTGGCAAAACTTATGGTAATACAAATATAGTAAATAATCAACTTATTCAAAATAAAAGATCTCTAAAGTGCTAAAGACTGTCTTTATATTAGAAGAAAATAAATAATTAATAATAAATAAATTAAAAAAGGTTTTGTAACCATTTATGATTTTATTTTATTTTGACATTGTTTGTTGTTATGTGTTTAAATTGTTATTAATTTGGTGGCTGGATTTGAAAGTCATACGATATATACAGGGTTGGGAAAAAGTCTGGAATATATTTATTAATTTTAAAACTATTGAAAAAATGTAATGAAACTTTGTAGTTATGTACATGTCCATATACAAAGTATTTAGACATATTTTACTTGTTTTGAGCACATCCAGGGGATGGCCTATGGAGGAAGTCTTTTTTAAATGTAAGTCTACATGGAGTTATACCTCATTTAAAAATTGTTGAGGTATAAATACAAAAAAAAAAAACAATAGTGGAAATCTGAGGCCAAAAGGATGATCCAATCAGAAAATACAGCCTCTCAAATAACTTAATGCTTTGAGAAGTACAACTAATACTTCTTAAGAGCAAAGATAAGATAGTTATTGTGTATTGCTGCTCACAGCTATAGTTTAATTGACAAAATATGAGGAATTAATCAATTTCCACAAAATATGTAGCAATGGTTATAATAATGTTGTTTAACTATTTTTAGAGTATACTTTCTGTCCAGTGTGTTTTTACATTTTTATTTTTGTTGAATCAAATGGTTATTTTTATAACGCAGTCTTTCATTAAGATTGTAAACAATCAATAACATACTCAACAATGGGGACTTTGAACAGGGATGAATAAATAAATAGCCCTATGACTAAAAGGTATTAGTCATATGACATTAAATTCTTTGAGAAGCTATATTTTCTGACTGTTTATCCTTTTGACCTCCAGTCAGAAAATATAAACATTTTTCTCCAGTAGTAAACGAAAAATTTTAAAATGAGTTATAACTCAGGTAAGGCGTACAATTAAAATTACAGAAAAATAACATGCCTGGACTTTTCAGGAAAAACATACTTCTTCAAAAACAAAGGATTTTGGAAACTAAATGATATGAGAATGAGGGCTGAGAATGAGCATCCACTTCCTTCAGCTGCTTTTTGGATGAACTGTTCAAACTACGACATCGGGCACATACCAACCAAGACGAAGATACACAAGAAGTGGTCGAGACTTGAGGCAGCGCCCCCAGTGACTGCCGGATCGTTTATTACAAGTAGTAAAATGCCCGTTTATGTTATATTGTTTTTATTTCATTTGCTTCCTAGATGAGTAGATTATTATTTAGTTTATTTTGAGACCTTTTTGTATTTAAGCTTTATTACACTGGTGATATTTATTATATTTTATATGTACATTTGTACTTACTGAGACAACACGCAAAATACTATAATGAAAGCAATTTAATCAAAGTCTAGAATAAAATCATTAAATTGTTATTTTAATATATTTCCATCACAACATTTTATAAATAACCTGCTTATGTTCTTATACAGGTTATTGTTAGTAAATTTGATAGTTTTTAGCAACTAGTTCTTAAGTAATTATTATATTTCAATATTTATTTATTGCCTGTTATTATCATCTAATGATTAACCATTCAGTACCGTATTTTACAAACCATTTTATATAGCTATAAGATTGTATGGTGGTAACTTTTTTAATTGAATCGGTGTCTATTATTTATTAACTAACTTATACATAATCATTGATCTCAAGCTTTGATAACACAATACAAGCAATTATTGAATATTTTGGGTTGTAACTAATGGTCAATTATCAAATAAAATGTTCAAGAAAAGATAGAGGAAACTGGGCTAGGATTTAATACAGTGAGATAGGTAGCAAATCAGCAAATTTAGCAGGGAAGGTAAACAGCTCAACATTAACAAATGTTTCAAGGCAACACAAACAATATAAATAATTAATTGGCATCATTCTGAAGAAGGTGCCAGTCAGTGGCAATAAAAATATATGTGACCTTTTGAGATATGTGTTTTGTTGCCTTTATCTCTCCAGTTGAGTGTACTGATTGAACAATTAGTCTGGGCAGTGGCGCAGCCAGGAAATATCTAAGGGGAGGGGAAAGGCTGGAAATGTCCTTGATGTGTGTGTGTTGTTGCCTTTATCTCTCCAGTTGAGTGTACTGATTGAAAAATTAGTCTGGGCAGTAGCGCAGCCAGGAAATATCTAAGGGGAGGGGAAAGGCTGGAAATGTCTTTGATGTGAGTTTTGTTGCCTTTATCTCTCCAGTTGAGTGTACTGACAACACTCATTGGTATTGACCCACCCGCCCACCCATACACGAACATTGGTATTGACTAAGTATCAGAATCACCATGAAGGATCCTAAAGGAAAAACGTTTTTGTTCAATTTCAGAATAATATTATAATGGTTAAACTTATTAAACCAACGGCGAACCTACCCACCCGGGTATACTCGTATGGTGGCATTAACCCACCCACCTATACATGTACAATGGCATTAACCCACCCGCCCGCCCTTACACGTATGGTGGCATTAACCCTCCCGCCCACCCATACATGTACGGTACCATTAACCCACCCTCCCACCCATACAATTACGGTGGCATTAAACCACCTGGCCACCATACACGTGCGGTAGCATTAACCCACCCATACACGTACAGTGGCATTAACCCACCCGCCCACCCATGCACGTACAGTGGCATTACCCCACCCGCCCACCTATTACACGTACGGTGGCATTAACCCACCCGCCCACCTATACACGTACGGTGGCATTAACCCACACGCCCACCCATACACGTACGGTAGAATTAACCAACTGGACTGCTTGAATAACCAGCTTCATTTTTTTTTTAATGGTTTACAAAACTAAATAAAACCAAAGATGGCATACAAACTATTTTTTATTTGAGTTGTGGATCAAATAAAAAACTGAAATCTACTTTTATAATTGGCTATTAAATGTAAACAAACAACAAAGAGATGAAAAGAAATACTTTATACACAGAGAGGCACTGCAAGCGCAGTTCCAACGGGCAAAACGGGAATTAAAAGATCAGTCACATTGTGGAGTGATACAACAGCGGTGGCACTGCTCTCCCCTCTACTCCTAGTCTTATTCATTCCCCACATGTGCAGGACAAGTGCCACAGTAAGCCTTACGAGTTGTAAATGGCGTGTGGCCTGCATTGTCATTTATTTATCATGGCTGTGTTGGTAACATTTGGACCTGGACAAACCTGGGCTGGTATAACAGCTGATATTTAGATTTAAAATTCTAACAAGCGTATTTAGTTTATTTGAAAAAATAATGCAGCTGTTTTAAATTACTGATGTAAGTAAATAGAAATACAATATCGAGGTCAATAACAAATTTATAATTTAATTGTGGTAATTTTATGTGTAGAGAGGAAATATAATGTAAATTTAAGGGGGGGGGGTTCTGACTCTAGGCAATCCATATGTGATTGTACCACTGAGTCTGGGTGCAAGGCCAGTGACTGAGGATATAGGTGAAGAGGGGGAGTGCTTTTATGAAAACATTAGCCTACTCAAACAGTTATCATGAAGAAGTGTTAAATATGTATTATTATTATCAGCTGATGTTTATTATTGTGATATTTGTTATCAATATGTTTAGTAGCAACACATTAAGGCGGTGCCACACGCTCAGACTAATTGTTCAATCAGTACTGATTTCCTTCCTCCACTCCTATGTACCAGTTATTATAAGGGTACATCTGACTTTTTTTATTTATAAGGGTAGCACCACAAATTTGTATGAATTTAAAATTGTGAGGGTCATCTTACAACATGTAAGAAGTTACAACATTGACCAAATTTAAGTTGTACATTTGTAATTGTGAAAAACGAAATGCAATTACATTCAAACTAAACTGCAAGACAAGTATTTAATATAGCTTACCAACTGGACTGCTTGAATAACCAGCTTCTTTTTTTTAATGGTTTACAAAACTAAATAAAACCAAAGATGGCATACAAACTATTTTAAGCTATTCCCTAGGCTGTGATTTAAGATTCTGTTTGAAAAATAAAATATAAGGGCTTTCTCAGTCTTTGGTGCACCATTTTAAGTCATAATATTTTTACCGAAACCAATCTAAAACAAACAAATCCTCTTTAGAAATTAATCCTCTTCAGCACATGAATAATTATATTTTATTGTATCTTTTTGTGCTATTAAATTTAACTTTAAAAACTGATACAATTATGAATTTATTGGGAGTGTTAGTACAATTGTTAAACTAATCATGAATGTAGTTATGTTAATATATTTAAATTTTAAAATAAATAAGTTAAAAAAATTATATAAACGTGTATCTTTAATAACAAATTCTACTTTAAAATTTGTATTGAGAAATCTAAATTTGTTTTGTCATAAAAATAATGCACTGAAAAGAAATGTATTGGTGTTGGGAGAGCTAGCAATTAGCTTACTTTGTATGCTTAATGTTTGTAAACTATGCTTTGTTGGAATTGTGTATGGGTTTTCCCATGGGCTCACCTCAAGTGGTCTTACTGGAATGGATTTCCATTCAAAAGACTGAGTCTACGACTGATTTTCAACGAAAGTGTGTGTGGTGTATATTATCTTTAATGTTGTGCATTTATAATATCAGTATACCATGTATGTTATTTATTATTATTATATTTTTTTTAATTAATATATCTGTGTGACAGATTTTTACTTGTATAAACTAATTCAAACTGCCATTAATTGATCTATTGACCAAATGTGTTATGTAATTTTTGTATAAATTGTATAATTAATAATTACATATTATGATTGTTATACTATCTTATACACTTACGTGGATTATTGTGATAAGCAACTCTTTATAAGATTTATATATTTGTAATTCAAACGTGTATCATAGTTTAGGTAGTTTATATTTGGAAAATTTCTACATTTAATGATGCTACATTATATTTCAGTTTTATTTATATTAAAACGTGACAAGTATGAGGTACTTATGTGTTTCTTTATCCCACGAGAGAAACTTTGTTATTGTAACCCAGTAGATACAGTAATATTTCATCAATAGGTGTAAAATATTAATTATGAAGGGCTTTGTTTCTTTGTATGACATTAATAAGGACTTTAACTAAATTTAACCGACAAAATTTGTTACCACAAAGGCTATCTGCATATGATTTATAAATCACTGGAAACAGAAATGTGTACTGCATTCCATTGTACACCTGTTTCGTTTCTAAAAATGTAGTATATTTCTGATATAACCTTACTACTATTTCTTAAAGCAGCTCCAGATGGAGGGAACGGAGGAGAATAAGAATATCTAGTTAAAATTGGAAACACTTTTATTCTATCTCACTTGCCTTTTAGTTAATCTCATTTGAACATGTAATTGGAGTTATTATACTTATTATCTGTAGTTGAATTAGTTCAAGAACTGGTATGCTCTCTTGCTGTTCAAGCGGAACCCAATCCTGCTCCAAGAACCTCAACAACCTTCTTCCAAATCACCGGGGCTGTGCACAAGCTGACTCAACTTCCAAACAATTCGGGGTAGATCCGTCCGGTGTTTTGCATAAAGGCAACCTACTTTTGTTCAGGGTGCAATTTTGGGGTTCACAAACATTTCTTCCAGAAATTAGAGCACAAATACAGACCTCTCAAGTCAAAAATGCCCAAACTTCCAGAACAATCTGATTGATGACAAAACAAAAAAAACAATCATTTCTGTAAACATGCCAAATTAAAATAAAAAGTTTTTCCCTTTATTTGAAAAACCAAGCCAGATTTTCTATTCCACTTCTGACAAACATTTACAAGCCATTAAAATTAATTGGAAAGTAGTAAAAAAATGTAATTTGTATATAAAAAGAGAATAACTAATTTTTGTTTTTGATAGAATATTAAAACTTACTACATACAAAATTATATGAATTTTTCTATATAATCTACCTTTTGACACAGTGTAAAAATAAAATATCAACATTAGTTAATATCTATCTCGCAAGACTTCCCCCATAGAGGGCAAGAGCTGGTTATACGCCAGGAGCGAATGTGTTTTTTCTCCTAATCAACAGTGGATTTGAAAAGTAAATTAGAACCTTAAAACATCTGTTTAAAGTTGTGGATTACTACTTTTCTTGTTTATTTTTGTATAACTTTTTATGGTTGCTTAGCTATTCCAACTTTGTTGTTAGTGTTGTAATCAGTTTGTGAAATTACATATCAATTGTAATTTGTTGGTGAATTTTGACTTAACTTTTCACTTTTTGCTTTCGCAATGTGAGCAAAGCCGTCAGCAGCTATTACTTTGTAAAACAAAAATTCACACTTATCACTGCAATTACATCCCAACATACCTTGAAATTTTAAAAGGCTAGTAAGGAATCCAGATGTTTAGCACCATTTATTTTGATATTTTCCAACAAACACAATATATACACACACTGTTGTATATATGATTTAAAATTATTTCAACCTTAAAATGCGCGAGTAGGTTTTATCATTCCCAGCAGATGTTGATTTGTTTACTATTCAAGGTTAAGTTAGGATAGATGGTTCCTCCTTTAGCTTCCTGAAACTACAGAATATGCTGTTGTCATCCTTTTGCTACCCAGTCTTTACTTACTTGGAAACTGTGTCATCCCTTACTTGTATTTTTATTACTTTTTACTAAATTAAGTTAGGATAGCTAAATGAAAAATTAATGAAAATTAAGAGGTTGATGGATTATTATTTGAAAGCAGTGAAAGTGAACTTCACAATTCAGACTTTAAATTATACAGTGAACATGAATCTGGAATTGAGAGTGATATAAATGTTGAAGGATGAATGTACAGAGAAGTTAAGGTAAGCAGACCTACATAAACTCCCACTTACCGCATCGGCTACAAAAACTCCTGCCTCCGGAAATAATTTTCCCACGCAGTGTTTAAGGCAGGCATGCCACACACTGCGACATAAGAAGATAAAACGCCTTAAGAAGTGTTGGTGAAGCTATTTGCAAGGGATGCAGCTTAGGAAGGCACCAATGTGTATAATTACGAGCATCGTAATTTAAAAAATGATGAACCTACCGTTTTATGAACACTATACATATTAAAAATAATATTATTCCTTGATTCTTAAAAACGTTTTTATCATAGTAGTTTGTGTGATTTTAACAAATTTGTACTTAATAAACAAATAAAACAAGATTTTGACTTTTATTTCGATCACAATGAATAATCACACCAATTTCCTACCCAATATCTTAACTAGCAAATCTACAAAATAGTGAAACTAATGATACTTAAAACAAATTTGTAACCTAACTTTTCTATTTCGTTATACAATGTCACATTTCTGTTACGAAACATAAATAGATAAGCTAAAGGTCACATAAGTATTTTTCATAACATAACAAGGAATACACATTTTTCATAAAGTATTTATTTTCGTAGGTCTATTGTGTATGCAATTTTAATCAACATTTTAAGCTTTATTACTTGTTTACTGCGGCTAAAGTGAAACTGATAGAAGTGCTACTGAAAGCGACTTTAAACATGACTCTTTATAGCACAAAATCAACTCATTACAGCCCAAAATCGTAAGAATTTTCTGGGAGGGGGAGTGAAATCTTGTCCCCCCCCCCCCGTACTGCCTGGGGAGGCCCTTTGGACACAACAGGATATTTTATATAAAAGTCTCCTGCAATGAATTTGTCCTAGGTTGGCAGGTCTGGGTAAGTAATATAAACTCTAATAGAATGAATTAACTGCTATTATTGTGCCTTCTGCTTTGTTGTTGTTTACAATTCAAAATAAACCTACTTGCCAAACAAACTAAACTCTGTTAAGGCCTGTGGCATAGCAATTTACAATCTCAGTTTCTAGTGTAAGAAACTTTTACGAAAGGAAAGTAAATTAATTTTTTCCGTTTACTACCTTGTGCATATTCCACCTACATAATGGGGTGTGATGTTATTCGCGTACACAGCAATTCTTTAAAGCTGTACATACACCCTGGGTAGTTCTAAACAAGCAACAAATCTGGTAGCTGGACTGTCACGATTTTGTGATCTCCCAGCTATCACTGCTAGCAAAAAACATAAAAAAGGCCCTTTTGAGGACCAAGCTAATTTTAAATTCATAGGTTCTGTTTTAAACGTAGTACATTTTAACACTGAGGGCGAAGAGTGAGTGCATCAGTAGGGTACTTCATGAAAACAGTGTTAATATGATATCCTCACACTTCGTGACCCATATCGAAGATAATAATAGTGCAAGAGGCAATATTTCTGGATCCAGACATGTTGATTCTATAGGGCATATGGTTTATGGTATTGCAACTTACGTGAAGCATCACAATGAAAATGTGTCAGTTACCCATAAGAGCTCTGATGGTGACATCTTTGTCTTGGCAATCCAAGTTGGTAGTGTAGTTGGTTCAATCTCAGCTTCATATGCTAAAGGTTCTCAGTTCGATCCCAATCAGAGTCAATACATTTTGAGAAGGATCAGCTGATAATCACCGGCTGTTCATTTGTTATTGGGCTATTAATTAATGACACTTTCTAAGGAATAGTCGGCCTTAGTTTGTAACAATGACTACATTCGCTCATCTACACTCTCACACTCATTCGAAATCCATACTCGCCCATATCTTGACGATAGGCGTCCTATAAATAAATAAAATAAAATAAATAAGTGTCAGAAACTACAATAGTTAATGTTTATAAGCCTCCTAACATCCAGTGGCCTGACGATAGGTTTTGCCAACTTTTGAACACCCAGTCCTCTATGTGGAGAACTTTAACAGTTAACATAGCCAATGGAGTTACAAAACCGACGATAAGAATGGCAGAAAGCTTGCTAACTTGGCTGAAATGAATAACCTTTTCCTGATCTGATGCTAATAATTCAGCCACTTTTTATTCACGTAGTTGGCTTCGAGGTTACCGTCCCGACTTAAGCTTTTGCTCATGAGAACGATCATTAAGACCAAAGCCAATTAGGAGAAAAGTTCTTGATGCTTTTCCCCACTCTCAACATAGGCCGGTACTGGTTTCATTGGGGATTCAAATTCCCATAATTCGATCTTTTCCAAGGCCTAGATAGAAAGTTAATAAAGCACACTAGGCAGGCCTTTACCAATAGGCTTGATGATAGCATCAGGTACATTCCTCATACAATAAGAAATTACGATCGTTTTACAAATCTCATCTCGTCTATTGTTAAAGCTTGCATACCAAGAGGAGACAGAAAGGATATATACCAGAATGGAGTAAGAATATATATTAGAATACTGTATATATAAGAATAAATACTGCTTCCCTTCTCAACCTTTCGTCAACCTTTTGATGACCAAACTAATTTCAAAATAATAGGTTCTGTTTTAAATTTAGTTCATTTTAACGCTGAAGGTTTAAGCAAGGTGAAGAGTGAGTGCATCAGTAGGGTCCTTTTAGAAAACAATGTAGATATCCTTGCACTCCAAGAAACCCACATCGAAGATAACAACAGTGCAAGAGGCAATATTCCTGGATACAGACTTGTTGATTACATTGGGCATAGGGTGTATGGTATTGCAACTTATGTAAAGAATTACATGGACAATGTGTCAATTACCCATAAGAGCTCTGATGGTGGGTGGCATCTTTGTCTTGGCAAACCAAGTGTTAGAAACTACAATAGTAAATGTTTATAAGCCTCCTAACATCTAATGGCCTGACGATAGTTTTTTACCAAGTTTTAAACACCCTGTCCTATATGTGGGGGACTTCAACAGTCACCACAGCCAATGGGGCAATAACACCAACGATGAGAATAGCAGAAATCTTCCTGACTGGGCTGAAATAAAGAACATTTTCCTGATCTTTGATAGTAAAGATTCAGCCACTTTTTATTCAGCTCGTTGCTGTCGAGGTTACTCTCCCGACTTAAGCTTCTGCTCATGTGAACGATTATCAAGCCCAAAACCAATTAGGAAAGTTCTTGATGCTTTTCCCCACTCTCAACAAGGCCAGTGCTGGTTTCATTGGAAATCCAAATTTCCATAATTCGATCTTTTCCAAGGCCTAGATGGAATTTCAATAAAGCACACTGGGAGGCTTCACCACCAGGCTTGATGATAGCATCAGGTCATTCCTCCTACAATAAGTAATTACTATCGTTTCACAAGTGTCATCTTGTCCATTGATAAAGCTTGCATACAGAAAGGAGTATATTCCAGGATGGAGTACGGAATCAGATGACCTTTATAAAGAGTTTAATGCCACTGAAAACACAGCTAATCTGCTGCTGCACTATCTTGACAGTACCAGAAGAGAAAAATGGGTAAAACTTGAATATATAATCTTTACCCTCAGCAGTAGAAAAGCGTGATCACTTTTAAGGAAACTCTCTACTGGTAAATCTCCAAATCAAAGAGAAGTGCTCCGCCCGAAGGCCTCTAATAGCAAAACGGATGGTCAGCTTATCAAAGTCAACCCGCCGTCCTTCTGACAAACGTGTGCTTTACAAGTAGAATGAAATAAAAAGAGTCAAATGGCACCCCTGGAAGTCTCCAGAAATTTCATAGAAGAAGAGATAGACAGTGCAATTTTCCACTATACCAGCAGGAAAAGCAGCATGTCTTGACGGTATCTTTCCGGAATTTCTGCTGCATGCTGGTAGTCAGTCTACAATAAGATATTTGCTACACTACAGGCAATTTGCCAAAAACATTCAAGCGTTTAAAGTAGTAGCTGCTCTTAAGCCTGGAAAAGATTCTGAACAAGTGGAAAGTCATGGCCCAATATCTCTTTTTAGTGTTTGTTATAAGTTGCTAGAAAGGCTGTTATACAATAGAATATCACCCATTCTTGATCTAATTGATCAGTTGAGCAGGCTTTCGTCCTTGCCAAAGTTGTAGCGACCAGATCCTAGCTCTGACATCATTTTTCGAAAATGGGTTTGAAAAGAAGATGAAAACATCTGCAGCTTTTATTGATCTTACAGCAGCTTATGATACAGTATGGAGCAAAGGTTTGTTGTTTAAGTTCTACAGTCTCCTGCACTGTACCTTTCTACTGCGACTTTTGGAGTCAATGCTTAGTGCCGGGCTAATAAAAGTTTATCTCGGTCGTGAACAAAGCTCTTTTAGACAGCTGAAGGATGGGCTGCCACAGGAGTCCGTACTTACTCCAATTTAATTTAACATGTATAACGCTGACATCCCAATCACAAAGTCTAGAAATTTTATATATGCGGATGATGTTGCTTCAGCTTACCAACATAAGAACTTCACAACTACTGAAGAAACACAAGTGACCTTGCAGCTCTCGAAGAATATTTTAGAACCTGGAAGCTAAATACTAACCCATCAAAAACTGAAGTAGCTTGCTTCCACTTAAGTAATAGACTGGCTAACTTAATATCTTCCTAAATGGTGGAAAACTCCATCATAATGATCATCCACAGTACCTGGGAGTAACGTTAGATCGATCGCTGACCTTTAAAACCATCTTCAAAAACAGCAGCTAAAATTTAAACCAGGGCAAATGTATTACATCATATTGTCGGAACAACCTGGGGAGCCAATGCATACGTCTTGTGTACAACTGTTTTGTCACCGGTCTATTCAGCTGCTGAATATAGTGCTCCCGTATGGCTAAGTAGTGTTCATACTAAAGTAGTCAATGTCCAACTTAATAAGTTCATGAGAGCTAATAGTGGCACTCTCATGTCAACTCCACTTCCTTGGCTCCTACTGCTGTGCAATGTAGGTCTTCCAGAGATAAGATGTCAAGAGGCACCTAAAAGAATTCAATAAGGTCTTGAATGCCCTGCACCTATCCATTATACAGGATCTCCCACGTCAGAACAATCGCTTAAAATCTCGAAACCCACCTCTACGTACTGCTTTCCACTTGAGCAGATCAAACTTCTCACCCAATACAAGCTGGGCTGTAGCATGGAACAGTTTTGATGGACGTAATAAGTTCCTTATTAACGATCTGTCAAAACTGTAGGTGGAGTCAACCTCCTTCGTAGGGACTTGAATCGGTTCTGAACTGGTGTTGGCAGATGCAATTACTGGAAGTATAAATGGGGATTGACACTATATCAGTCATGTGGTTGCGGGGAGTCTATCCAAACGATGGATCACATAGTTACAGAGTGTCCCATGCACTCTTAAGGAGGTATTGGGCAGCATAGACAGAATCAGTGAGGCAGTTCTTACATGGTTGATGGATTGGACTTTGTGACAGGAGGTCACTCTACATTTTTAATCAATAAATAAATAAATAAAACATGACTTTTGGATATTTATCCAAATATACATCGCAGCTTTAAAATTAACAAACGGTAGCTGACAACAAACCATACCTTATATATAATTATGAATTCATTGCATAAATTGTGTTGAGCCATTTTAAAACAACATATTTTACCCATAACAAAATAATTTAATGTTTTCATAATTGTTAGCCTTATATTGTAACAATGTATAAGTTGATTTATATTGACATATATTTTCTTGCATGCGCAAAATCATTATTCAATATTTTTAACTAACTGTAAAATATTTTTATATTTTGAAGATACATAAATGTTCTTCAAAATTCCTTTCTATTTCTTTTCTATAAAACTAGGAATTTGCAAAGCAATTCCAACATGCATTCATTCTTTATCAAATGCAATTTGTTTGGACAGTTTAAGTGCTAGGTTAATGTAAAATGTGATTTCCGCTTGTGTTAATTTTAAAAGTTCTACATGAGAGTGCCACTGATAGCTCTCATGACTAAGTTACTGTATGGGAAGGCCGTAGGTGCGTTTTGGAATGGCCAGCACAATACACATAAAACAATACACGTACGGTGGTATTAACCCACCCACCCGCCCATACACGTACAGAGTTATTGACCCACCCGCCCGCCCATACACGTACAGTAGTATTGACCCACCCACCCACCCATACACGTACAGTGGTATTGACCCAGCCGTCCAACCATACACGTAAGTTTTGGACCAAGCAAAGATGTGTGTGTGTGTGTGCGTGTGTGTGTGTAAAGAAGTCGAACATTTTCATAAAGTCAAAAATTTTGAAAAAGTCAAAAATTTGGAGAAAAGTCGAACATTTCCAAATACCACGGCACGAGTATGGGTGGGTGGGTGGGTCAATACCACGGTACGTGTATGGGTGAGCGGGTGGGTCAATACCACGGCACGAGTATGGGTGGGTCAATACCACGGTACGTGTATGGGTGAGCGGGTGGGTCAATACCACGGCATGTGTATGGGTGAGCGGGTGGGTCAATACCACGGCATGTGTATGGGTGGAAGAGTGGGTCAATACTACGGCACGAGTATGGGTGGGTGGGTGGGTCAATACCACGGTACGTGTATGGGTGAGCGGGTGGGTCAATACCACGGCATGTGTATGGGTGGAAGAGTGGGTCAATACCACGGCACGAGTATGGGTGGGTGGGTGGGTCAATACCACGGCATGTGTATGGGTGGAAGAGTGGGTCAATACCACGGCACGAGTATGGGTGGGTGGGTGGGTCAATACCACGGTACGTGTATGGGTGAGCGGGTGGGTCAATACCACGGCATGTGTATGGGTGGAAGAGTGGGTCAATACTACAGTACGTGTATGGGTGGGCGGGTATATATATTTAAATAATTTCTTTTAGGTATAAATGACTCTAGATATCTGTACATTTCTTACGAATTATGAAAATATCCTATTTATGAAACATTAAAACATTATGAAAATTGTTTCCTAAAATACATATCAGTCGCTTTAAAGCAATGTAGTCTACTATTCCAAATTATATTAACACTTCTCAGCCTTATATCATATAATTTGCTTCCAAACATGATAGTACAAAACCTACGTACAGTTTAAATACATTTATGGGATTTTATAATGTTATATAGCTTTTGAATTATACTGTAGTCCTATGATGGGTAGTGTGGGATGTAGTGTGATTGATGGGAACATTTTTAACAATATGAAAATATAAAATTAACAATATAAATGTAAACAATTACAATGAAGTTTATAATAATATTTAAGGTCTGGATACAACAGTAATGGTTGAAAATTATAAGCACTATTCATTTTAAGAAAAATAAATAACGGATATAAAGTATATAACAAACATTGGCATTTTCAAAAACGCACCAGGTTAAAATACCCTAAGGTTTATTGCGGAAAGCAGCCTATATGCAATAAGAAATAAAATAAACAATGATGTTAATGGAGAGACTGAAGGGGGAGGAATCTTACCATAGATTACTAGTTCACATCTTAAGAATCTCCCATAGACGTTCTTAGAGACCATAGTAGGTAGACAATTAACAAAAAGCCCAAATATCACATAGTATTTTACCAAAATGTGATATAGAGTACTTAAGCAAGTTTGTTTTTTAATAAAATATGGTCTTAGTCTATTATGATTCAAATCGAAACAAATGTGCAGTATTATTGTCAACATTGCTCTTGTGGAATATATCCAAGCACAGTTGATTAAGAACAATCTGATGTCATCACATATTACTTTCTATTAAGAGTAATGGTTTATATGTTGCTAATGCAATGCAAGATGAGATGCTCATTGTATATTGTTGCAAGAGATACAAAACTATGATCTTCATTTTACACATTTATGAACATTAATACTCTTAAGTGTTTATGTTCCAAAAGGTAATAAAGCAGGCCTATCAAAAAGCCTAGGAGGCTACTTCTTGCACAACAAGGCAATATACTAAAAGAAATTTGTTCCTTGTATGCCAAGGTCTACGCTACTCAACTTCCTCAATTCAATGCCCCTGGACTAGGAAACCGAGCAAAATATTACATGTGCAGATAATCAAGATACAAATATTTTTCCTGCCAATGTACAAATTGTATTTATCACATGTAATATTTATATACTAATGTTGTTATGAAACTAAACAATTAAGTGTAATTTGTATCTACTTTTGGAGAAAAAATGTTACACTGTGTCAAATTTGAGTTTGAAACATCACTGTAAAGAAACTAATTAAAATATAAAAGTTTACACTAAAATTTTCCTTGTTATTTGTATTTTTGAGGGTAAAAGAGAAGACATTAAAAAAAAATTTATTTTTTAAGGTTTTATTTAAACCATGAATAGAGTAAAAAGAGCTTGATTTCTACTAACAGAAGCATTAACTTAATAAATTCCTCCAATAAAAACCCCATCAAATTATATTGCAACTTTAGTAGTTTCATTTATAAACTCCTTGACTAATTCTACAGTTTTTTAACAAATAATTTCTAGTAATTGAATTGGCCTACAAAATGTTATAAAACTTTGTTTTGTACATCACATGTTTTTAAAAAAATGAACGCATGTTTACATCATATACTTTTATGAATCTAACCCTTTGCAAGCCAAAAAATATTATGCTATATACGGAAAAAGCCCCCCCCCCCATATTCATAGATAAAAGAATAATAAAATCTTAAAGATAATTTATTTTTTAACTTTAATTAGTACTTTAGAAGGAAATAAAACACTAAGATAAATTTAAAAAAAATGTGTAAAGAGTAAATGTACAAAATATACAAAACATTTAACGTTGCATAAATAAAAGTGAACATACTGATAAATGATAAAAGGTATAAGCTAAAAAGTTTTACAACCTTCAAAAAGTTGAGGTCAGTTGTTTGTGTAAACTCTGTTCTTACAGTTGTTTATGTAAGAAAAATGTCCCATAAATGTAAAGAATAAAACTATAAATATGAGAATAAAAAAGTTATGCACATACATTATTTACCAGTGCCAATATGTTTTAAACAGTTACTGTATGTGTGAAATGCACATAAGTTATACTATATAAATTTCAATGAGTAAATGTAAAAAATGTATAACAGTATGACATTGAAAAAAAAAATAAAAATTGACATAACAAGAAAATTAAAAAACCTATGAGCTAATGTAATTTACAACACCCGACAAGTTGTCATTGGCATTTGATATAAAATGCAGTAACATTATATAAATTGTAAAATATAAATGTAAAAACGTAGTAGACCAAATGCAGTAAAGTTGTCATATCGCGTAGTTCCAAACTGCAGAGTGCAGACTGTCTATCACACAATGAGAGAGGACATTGGCTTTGGGCATAGTGTCTGCCATTTTGTCTTACTGTTTACAAACGTGACTGTTTATACGTTGTCAAACTACGCTAGACAGTGATAATGGTGATTAAAACGCTCAAAGTCAAAATTTAAAATAGATTGTTGTGTCTAATAACGTCGTTGGCTCTTAAAGCACTTTTATGATGACGTGAGCTGACGTTGTTGGCTCGGCAAAGGTTAATATAGATCAATAATCAAACACAGGGCAGTGTGTGAAATCATGGTACCTTCTCGTCCAACTGAGTACGCTAAACAAAGCGACGTACAGTAATGTAATTTGGTCATCCATGTATGGTTAATAATTTGGGAATATATCAACTGTGTCTGATACATACAGTATTAGACGTATCTTCAACAATAAAAAGAATTTATTTTTTAAAGAATATGCATTCCAGGTTTAAGATTAAAAATATAAAGTGTTCATGGTTGAATAAAAGTAGCACAAATTTTAAAGAACAACCAATTTTATTTACAATCTTGTAAAAATATATAACAAGGATAATACACAACATTTAATATAACAGAAATATATCTACACAAAAATCTTACGAAATATAAAGAACAGGATTACTGTTTGAGAAAACTCCAAACCCAAATTTAATGAATACAAAAAATAAAACACATTTTGAGCAAAGCCTTACACATACTGATAATCAAACATAGATAATTTAATTTAGTATTTAAAAAATATGGTTACTATCATAACCATTGCAGAAATATTTTTAAGGCCAATTAGGCTCTTACAAGCTCACTGTTACTTTCTAACAAAATTGATATATGTTAACTGCCAATAAAACATTTACACTAGAAATGTTAATAAACATTTATTTTGGTAAAGATATATAATAAAATAATGCTATAAAATAATAATTTTAATTTCTACATAAAGACGTTGAATCCTTAATTCTCTTTATTAAAATGGCTCTGGGCAGTTTTCCCAGACAGAATGGTTATCTTCTTGATTAACCAATGGTCACTTATTTCAAAGTAGTCAATATCTCAATGTTTCAATTCATTACCATTTCCAATCAATAATTTATTTATTTAAATATGCAACATGTACATATTGTCGTCTGAGACAAATTTGAAAAAGCACCAAAATTACATCAAAAGTGTCCATTTCATTCCATAAACACATCAATTGTGTAAACTAACAGATGTTCTTTTTTTACAGATGTAAACTAACAGAATAACATTTTTAGTGTACATAAACTTTGTTATAAATAGGACAAATATTTTCTTCTTAAAAAACTGAAAGAAGCAAAATTAATCTTAAAAACACTATATACATTTTCATAAATTAGGTTCAATTAACATTATACTGGAATGTTCAATTTTATAGTTGCAGTCTTTGGATTTTTATAAATCATATTTCAGAAACACATCAATATGATTATATTCATAATATTTTACCTCCATCTTGAAAATATGGTTTTTAAAACCTAAAATTCAAGTTAAAGGAGCCGTCTTTGCCTAAATGTTTGCACGGTCACAGGCAGATAGTGATGTTCGATTCCATCCAATAATTTGGCTTATTAAGAAGGATAGACACAGGATTGATAGTATTTCGCACGGGCTCATACACAATGTTAACATTCATAATGACAAAGTTAACATTCAACTTAATTATTCATTAATTCAACATTTTCAAACTATGTTGTTTTGCACCTAGGTTTTCAAATTCAGTTATTTTTTCAAGTCAATTTTAAATATTATTGCTTACTATCATGCAATATGAAAGTTAATTTATCAAAGGTACCTGCGAACCATCCTTGGACACACGATCTTCGACAAACAAAATTTACAGCCATTGCACCCACACGAGCATTGCGTTGATATTGCTCAAATGGTTACTGATATTAGTCAAGTTTAATTAATGAAGAATATCGGAGGTAATGAATGAACACTTCTTAGATGCAATTTAGATAAATTTATAACATAACATTTGTTAATTATTACTACAATGTAAATATTCTTTCATATCAAAAGTATTAAAAGAATATTCTTTAATATGCAATTTAATATAAAATGTTAATTGATAATAAATATATAGGTAATAATTTTCATTTTGGTACAGAACATGAACAATCAAATAAGATAATTTTCTGCATAAAGATATCTTATGAAAAGGCTGAGTTAAATAACCAAAAACATATTTACCCAATTTAATTGATATTTACATAACGCCACTACTACAAGTAATGCACGTGCTGGCCTCATGCGTGCCGCTGAGCCACCCATTCATCTATCCTTTGTTTTAACTCCAACGCAGGCTTCACCATGTCCATTGTCAGTGGTTCCCGGTTGAATGGATCACTTTGGTCACTCAATAGATGCCTGCACAGATCACAAACTATGTTCAAGCTGGATAGTAATTTATTAATTTATATTATTATTTTAAAGGACCTAATATTTAAAGACTAAACATAATCCAAATCAATTAAATATAGTAAAAATAAGATCTAAAAATAAAAGAATATTTTTGCACTGATATAACATTGCCAGCAAGTACGAGGGCTGTTCGGAAAGTAACCTCCGTTTCCTCACTGTGTGGGAAGTAGAGGGAGGAGTGCCGCAATCCTGTGCTGGCGTGCACGGCAGATCAGTGTGTGTCCAGTCGTATTAGAGGTAAGGTTGTCCTAGCACTAGTTTGTTTTCAGTCGCTTGTCAAAATGAGTGCTGCAATAAAAAATACCGCGAAGTGTGAAGTTCGTTCTGTCATTCGATTTTTCGTAGCTAGACAGTATTCAGCAGCAGCAATTGATAGAGAACTTTGTGCTCTGTATTGTAATGAGTGCAGGAGTTGTTTGGGAATGGGTTTGCACGTTTAAAAGTGATCAACAAATTACCACAGTGGCCGTCTGTGGTCACTGATGATCTGGTTGAGAAAATCAACTCAACAATCAACAGCCGACGCTTCACCATCTTAGAACTTTCAGAATAATTTCCACAAATTTCCAGGACTGTTTTGTACTAGGTAGTGACTGACAGGTTAGGCTACCGGAAGTTTTCTGCTCGGTGGGTACCGAAAATTCTTTCAGAAAACCACAAAACGTACTTCACACTTCGCAGGAATTTTTATTTCAGCACTCTTTTCGAAAAGCGACTGAAAAAAAACTAGTGCCAGGACAACCTTCACTCTAATATGACTGGACGCCCACTGACCTGCCGTGCACACCAGCGCAAGATGGATGCCCTACCCTTTCTACTTCCCCCACACAGAGCAAACAGAGGTTACTTTCCGAAAATCCCTCGTATTGTATAAGTATTCAAGAAATTAAACATAAAAAATATCTAAGTTGAGTGGCATTCTGAGATAAACCCCAAATGGCAAGGGCTACTCATTATGTGTGAACAACCAAAAGGGGTGCATAATTTAAAAAAATCAGTTTCTGTTTAGGATAGTCTCATGCCGTAATTCTGAAAGATTCACTAAGACAGTTTAAAAATCCAAGTATAAGCCACAGATGTTAGAAACTTAACGATTAATGAAGAGACTTATTTAGTCTATCTTACATAGTGATTGAATTTGGCATTTCAACCCTACCTAGCAATTGTGCTGCGGTCTACAATTTGTTTACTCGAAGGTAGAATAACAGGATCAGTCATAAGCGTAGACATAATAGGGTCTAGAAAATCATCAGGCACTTCAGCCAATAGCTCATCCTCCAGCTGTTGTAAGTTAGCAGACCTACAGACACGAGCAGCTACCTCTTGAAGGTCAGTTATGTAGATGCTTCCTCCTATACGTGCTATAGTAACAGACACAAGAATTACAGTGGAATGCTAAAATATGTACATTAACTATTGGCAGCTTACTTTTTTCATAAAATTGTACCATTCAACTGCAAAACACAAGTTTTATAATAATTAAAAAAATAAAATAATAATGATCGTATCAAAACACTTGAAGTTTCATTTGATAGGTGAGAACTATTCAAATGAACCATAAGGAGTATTTTTATCATTTTTCTACAGTTAAATATGTGAAACTCTACAAGTCATTTTTGGTGAGTTTCATGATGAAACACATAATATCAACCAATTATGGGTCACCAGATTGGACCATTACAGTGTTCACTAAAATGTATTACAATTATAAACACGAACCATACAGTTGAAACAGAACAGCATATTTTGGCCTGCTGGTGACTACTACAGGGCAGTTACTTGGCAGTTTGGGAAACGTCCACCTTAAGTATCTTTTAGTAGTAAAAATAAACATTATTATTATAAGAATTGTTGGTATGTATTACCTTTCATCCACTAGTAAAATATTTTACTGCATATTAAAAGGACAAATAGTGAATAGTTTACAAAATCACCGACAGTTTATAATAAACTCAACAACCATTGCCTAATCATATCATGTAGGTATTTAGAATTTATAAAAAGTTGGGAGCGTAGTTTTTAAGAAGCATGGCTGCTAGAGCATATATTCATTTTAACTGGAGTTGTGCAAGCTTGGGTTTTTAGCCGATTTAATCTATCTTCAAAAAAGATAGAGCAGTTAGTGATTGACAGCTGACATTTATTTTCCAGGTGGCTGTTACTAAAGTTTTCGAGATGTGAAATCAATTTTATTAAAATAAATAAATAGACCATAACAAATGAATTTGCAGCACTGAATGATTAGTTTTAGATGGATTAATTCTACGACCATTCTGGCTACCGGTACAGTATTTGTAACAATGAATTTATAAAATTTTTTATCACTAACGTGCCGCTTACAATCTTACATCTAACGAACTAGAGTCTAGTAAGAGGGGAAGTCATACACAAAATAACATGGTATAGCCCTTTTTAGACCCAGCGACTAGTAACTAGTTGATTTTTGCAGTACTTATTTGGCCAAGGAGCTAGTTACTAGTCGATTGTGTAAGCCTCCGTTCGCCACTATTTTGTCAATGGTTTTCTTACTAAAAATACAAAACTATGCTTACCATTTGAAAGAAGATGTTCCAGCATTGCTACTTCATGTTTCTTTGTTAACCCATTGCGGATCAAAGACGTCGCGTTCACGTCCTGCGCGCGGGTGGACTGAAAGCTCAACGACGTGACGTTCACGTCGCTGCACCTGCTGTTTACGATTGCGTCATTCAAGGTCAATGTCCACTTTTAGAATGCACGCAGATGTTCTGGGGCGCTTATCAGTTTGTCTGCTTATCTTATCTCTGTTCCTGTTTACTCAAAACATTCCTCGTTTTCGATAAATAATTTGTTTCGAACTAGTTTGAGGAGTTCTGTCGTTGCGTTTGGTAGGATATATTTTCGAGTGCGTGACTGCCAGAAAATGGCGGATAACTTACGTTCGTCTGAGTTAGACAGACTACTAATGTGTAGCGGAAGTGAACCAAGTGACCTTGAGAGTGATATAGAGGGTGACGATGGGTCTGTAGTGTGATTATGTCCTCGATTACAGAATTATTCGGACACTAACTTTGATAGTGACGAGCGTGCTAATTTGAGTGACATTGATTCCGATGTTATTCCCGGGACACCGCCGGATGTACAAAGTTTTATATTCAATTTCACTGAAACCCGTATCGTTGAACATCAACCTGGCCCTTCAACCCCTCAACCTGGCCCTTCAACCGCTCAACCTGGCTGTTCATCTCCTCAACCTGGCCCTTCAACCGCTCAACCTGGCTGTTCAACCCCTCAACCTGGCCCTTCAACCGCTCAACCTGGCTGTTCATCCCCTCAACCTGGCCCTTCAACCGCTCAACCTGGCTGTTCATCCCCTCAACCTGGCCCTTCAACTGCTGCTGATCCATCATTCCCGATCGTTGACGATGACGCCGACATCGGTCAAACTACTACTACAACTGCTACTGAGCCAAAGGGTAAACGTAAACGTAAAAAAAAAGGTCAGTAAAAAAGTTGCTAATAAAAATAAAAAATCACAGCCAAAGGAAAAATCGCCCAGAGCGAAAAAACCCAAAAAACCATCAATATTTGATTGGCAAAACGTACCAAACAATCATAAAGAAATTCCTTTCACAGCAACTCCAGGCTTAGATCCTGATATAAGTAGTAGTTTAGATGAAACATTTTCCGAATTAGATTCTTTTTTCCTATTTTGTGGGGAAGAATTTTTTATGATGATAACACAGGAGACGAATGACTATGCAAATGCACAATTAGGGGATGCTAGACGAAAGCGGCTAAAAAGCGATGACAATTGGACCCCTGTTACAGTGGACGAAATGAAGTCATACTTTGCCTTATACATTTTGATGGGCCAAGTAAAAAAACCTAATATAAGGCTTTACTGGTCTAAAAGAAAAATATTAGAGACCCCTATATTCTCTGAAACAATGCCAATTGCCAGGTTTATGGCAATTTCCCGATTTTTGCACTTTTCAGATGCAGCAGTGGAAAACGACCGAAATAACAAACTCATAAAAATTAGACCAGTTATTCGGTATCTAGAAACTAAGTTCCTAAACACATATCAGCCGGAGAAACAAATATCACTGGATGAAAGCCTAATGAAAATGCGATCTCGCCTGTCATACATACAATTCAATCCGAAAAAAGGGCCAGATTTGGCGTAAAAATTTACAAAGTGTATGAAGTAAACTCAGGATATTGTTCCCTGTTTAAAATTTATGTAGGCGAAGATAAAGTAAGTGCCGATTTTCTCGCTAGTGAGTCCGTTGTATTAGATCTAATGCAACCATTCTATAACCTAGGCTACACTGTTTTCTTAGACAATTGGTATGTTTCGCCATTGCTATTTGTTGAACTGCTGAAAAAAGACACACATGCCATTGGTACGGGTATACATAGGGTAAAAATAGGGTAGACATACCAAGGGTTTTCAAAACCATTGCCCTGAAGAAAAATGAAGCGATTTACAGGTCGTCAAATGGTGTATTGGCTACCATGTGGCAAGATAACAAAGATGTTATCGTGTTATCAACCTACCACACAGACGTAACCTTTGAAGAGACTAGGATTCGAAAAAGGAAACATGGAGTGGAAGAGCAGGTAAAAAAACCGAATCTAATTAGTGACTACAACAATGGCATGTTTGGCGTCGATCGGATGGACCAAAGATTGCCTGACCGCACAGTAATGCACCTGGTAATGCACCGCACAGTAAAGGCCTACAAAAAGATATTTTTTTATCTGATTGATCTGGCAATATTCAATTCGTTTGCTATATACAACAAAGTAAAAGTTCCGAAGCCAAGGGAAAAACGACAGTTTACCGACTTCAGGCTAAATTTAGCTGAGCAATTGCTTGCACGGGTCAATCTACCAGCAAAAACTTCACCCGGTCGTTTAGCGTTAGGTTTGAACCCTTTGCGCTTACAATCAAAATCCTGGGCACATTTTCCGGCCCTACTACCTCCTACAGGAAGTAAACAAAAAGCCTACAAAAAGTGCAAAGTCTGCAGTTCAAGAGGAGAACGAAGCGAGACAAGGTGGATGTGCAAACGTTGCAAAGTGCCGCTGCATTTGGACAAAGATTGTTTCGAAGACTACCATACCAAACTGCACTACTAAGTAAAACCAGTGTAAAGACAGCGTAAATATTTTGTAAATATGAGTTTAGTTTTATTAAAGTTTTATTCAAGTGACAGTTTTTTCTTCAGACGTAATTTTTTACTGTGAAATACATTTGATCCGGCCTACATGAAGCAGCTATTACACGCAATAAACGTAAGTAAAATATTATGTAACCTTAGTTTTTAAATATTTTGCAGTATAATATAATTATGTTTTAGTCCAATAAGGTCGGTGAGGTGTTTATGTGACGTAAGTAACAACAAAACGTGTAGAGTTTGCGAGCGCACTAAGCCGGCAGACGAGCGCGTGAAGTCGGCTGGTACCGCGCCGTCTTCGGAATTAATTCGTACCGCTAGGCCTGGGCACGCGCTACGCTTCGCGATCCGCAATGGGTTAATGTGTCTGCGTACTCGTATAAAATTTGTATCATAAAGTAATTTCTAAAAAATATCATGTAAAATTATTATCATAATATCTTTTTTCTAAGTTAATTCAATAATCTACTGTAACTATACTTACATTTTATTTCAAACCTGATGAAATTATAAAATTTTCCAATATTTTTATATTGTGTGAACTTATTCCACCATAACATTCTGACTTATAAATATAATTATTTTATTTTAAAAAGTAAAATAGTAAATAGTAAGTATTTACTATGTCTAATTGATGAAACCGTATTTTATAAAATTGTTTGAGCTAAAAACCCTGTTTGCTGACATGTAACAAAATCTTATTTTACACGTGATAATAACGCTGCTTGAAAATTCTTACCATTTTGCAATTTCTAAAAGCAAGCACAAAAGAATTTATTTATTATAAAACTAGAATAAATTTGCAACAATTTGTATGTCTTGAAATGTTGTATAGTTATTGTTTTACATTTTTTAAATACCTTTGAAAACGAGAATGTTTTAGTAATTTTTTTCTTGTTAAAAAGTTATACTTGATTTTAATTTTTTTTACAAATATTGTAATAAACACTGCATACATTCTTTTTATTTGGATAATTTTAGATAGAATAATAAGTAACATGTTGGTATTTTATCTCATTTCAAATTTTTTTATGAACATTGAAATATTAATGTCAGTTTTCTAGAAAACTACGAATGCGATTTATTTTGCAACTATGCAAACACCACATAATGTGTTTGACAGTGTTTGCTAGCAGCTGCTCAATAACAGTACTGAAAGATCACCAATTTAAAAGATAATGATTTGAATATAAGTAGTTCCAACAATCAACTGTGAAACTATAACCTTGGTAGGATTAAAAATTGACATTTTTTACTGTAGGCAACATCTTACATTCAGCTGTTTGCAATCGCATATTTTATTATTTCTGACATGTACAGGGTGGCGCAAAAAGGAACGCATGGATTTGAGTAACGTAGGACCAGTGGAGGGGAGCGGTCAGTGACCGCCGAGCGACGCCATTTTGTTGGTTGAAGCGTCCAGTTTTAGTAGCAATGGAGCAGTGGAACGTGCAGCATCGCGTGTTTGCTGTTGAACACTATTTCAAATCAAATGAATCTGTCATCACTGTTCAACGAAAATTTCGTTTACAGTTTAATGTTGCACGTAATGGTTCGGTACCTGATCGCAACTCGATACTTCGTTGGGTTAACTCGTTTCGTACAACAGGATCAGTGTTGAAGAGTAAATCGACTGGTCGCCCTCGTACATAAAATTGGCATCGTTGGACCTTATTTTTTTGAAGAGCGTGACCAAACAGTCACTGTTAATTCTGAACGATACGTGACAATGCTACGCACATTTTTGCAGCCAAATCTTGAAGCTTTGGGGCTCGATATGGAACAAACATGGTTTCAACAGGATGGAGCCACAGCCCACACGAGTAATCAATCTATGGCTGTAGTTCGAGGAATGTTTCCTGGTCACGTGATTTCACGTTTCGGCGATCTCCATTGGCCTGCACGTTCGCCAGATTTGACTCCTTGCGACTTCTTTTTATGGGGACACCTGAAATTCAAAGTTTATCGTCGTAAATCTCGGTCACTCGAAGAATTGAAGGCTGCAATAAGTGAAGAAATTGCCGCTGTCTCACAGGACACTTTGAACAAAGTTATGGAAAACTTTGGAGAGACTTGCAATGTGTATTCATGCAGAAGGACGCCATCTTTCTGATGTTATTTTTAAAAATTAGTTAATTGTCTTATACTTATTAACACCTAACTCTCAAATTGGGTTGTTTGATGATTGTTTTGGTGTAATTAAAATTTTGGTGAGATTAAAATTAACCAACTTATAGCCTTTTAAAATCTATGCGTTCTTTTTACGCCACCCTGTAGTTAAGTAATAAGTTACAATGTAATATAGCTAACAAAGTTGACAAAAATATAGCTAACAGAAAATTGCTAGCAAATTACCACTCACAGCAATAATAAGCGATTAGTTACCAATGCTTAGAATTGTTGAAAATCTTCTGGTCTAGAGCTTGAATACTCACATATCTGATTTTAATAGTGATTTTCGGTAACAGTGCTTGTATTTGTATCCTTGTGAGTGAATCAGCCACCTACAACATTCTATTATATCTAATCCCAGTCATATGTGATGTAATATAATGAAAATTGAGGCCTTTCACGATAGATTTTATCCATAACTTTGGTGCTTCCATATCAGCAGGCTTTTTGGGGACTTTCGTTATATCCCTGCTTGATAGACACTCTGACTGACATATGCATACAATCAAAGAGTAAAATGCTGAAAATATACAAGAATGTAAAAATCAGGTGGGCATTCCCTCCAACTTATAGCCTTAACAATCAAAAGAAATCTTTAGGAAACACTTTCAAATCAAGAGATAAACAAATGAATTGATAGAAAAATGAACAAATATAGAACCATAGTAAACAAATTGTTACCTAAAACATTCTCTGCCAAAGAGAAGAGCTGTGGGCTGTAGGACCGTCCATCACGAGAAACAGCTGCACAGAACTCTTCACTGTCGCTCAGGTGTATGTATATTCTGCAGATATTCAGTACTATTGCAGCAGGATCAAACATGTATTCTTTCAGCTGATCTTTCACCTAAACAAAATTAATTTGTTACTTGCCTAATTGAATAGTCCATAACCCTCGAACTGGCTTAGATTTTCCCACACTGCAAGGTGATTTTTCAAGCATCTACAGACACTTGTTCAAAAATTATTTACAACAGAATGTGTGTTATATTATGTTTAAACAGCTGTAGTAAGTATATAGAAGTATAATTAAATAAAGAACTAATTTTCCAAATAAGTAAACTTAAATAAATGCAATTAATTTTATTTAATTATATTTAACAATCCTATGACTCATATGACTATTTATATGAATTTAAGTATAATTTAAATTCATATAAATGTCAATAGCAAATAAGGTTTTATATTCTATTCAAATTCGGAGATGACTGCTTATTTTGGGGTGGAATGTGGCATTGCCGTTAGAGATGGGCACCCCTACCCCTGCCAAAAAAAGGCATGATTCACATTAACAGCTGGCAACGGTAATGTGTTCTAGTAGCCCACTTATAACAGATACACCTAGGCCTACCTGTGTTATATTAAATCTTTGGCTCAATGGAACTTATATAAATGGTTGAGTATAGAAAAAATTACTCTAGTATAAGTCTTAAATTATATTTACTATGCAAAACCACCATAGAATATTAGGGGTTCATACGAAAAACTTTAGTTGGTTGCCATATTGGCGGCTATTCAGAAAAATGTTAGCTACATATATTTAAGCCTCTCCAAAAATATGGGAGAGTTCCCCACTTTAAATTGGTTGCCAGCTTTATAGTTTACAAGATCCCACCCTGTATGAGTTTTTCTAACCTTTTGATTAGAGTACTATCTTAAATCAAATACCTATGCTGTAATACAAATGGTAGTCCTATTGTGCATAAAACAAATTAAGTTTAATTTTCTTAAAATGTTTTAAATACTTAAAGTAGAAACAAAGTTCTACAAATAATGGGATTTCAAGTAATTTCAGATTAAATAGTGGATTTTCTATAATCTGCTATGGCCAAGATCTAGGTCCTCAACAAACATAGGAGTTTCCACTGTAACAAACATTGGACACTTCATACTCTTGAAGTCCAAATGAAGTGAAATGAATTCTAATTTCTTATTCTCTATACTTAATAAACATTTTCATGATAATTTATGCAGTTTTATGGCAATGTTAACGAAATCTGTGATTTTGTAACAGCTTATTTAAAAATGACAAAAGCTACACAGATTCCAAATATTAAATACCTTCTAATATTAAACTTCACTCATTTACACACACAATTGAACTTACAGATATTGCCCATTACATTTTTGTCATCTTTGTTTTTGATTCATACAAAATCAAGTTTAAATGTCCACACACACACTATCAAGTCGCCTGTCAAGTCAACTATCCGGCCGCAGATGAGCCAAAACTGATACCCACACCACTGTCAAGTCGCCTGTCAAGTCAACTATCCGACCGCAGACGAGCCAAAACTGATACACACACCACTGTCAAGTCGCCTGTCAAGTCAACTATCCGACCGCAGATGAGCTAAAACTGATGCCCGTACACACTGTTCAAGTGACCTGTTATACCACCTGACAGGTTAGTCTTCGGTTTTTGTTTCCCTCCAAAACATTTTGGGCCCAATTTATTTAGTTGTACCATTGATTATATAAACCTACAATAGATAAACCATCTAATAGGAATATTTGTGCTAGTAATTTTGTTAGTTTGTGTGGCCCGCAACCACAGCTGGTTTAAACTGCATTACATTTACATTGGACTACACTAGCGCTCCACAATGGACCACAAAAACAGCTGATATTTTGAGACTCAAAATTTAACATTGGATGGGAAATCTATTTGTTTATAAAATCAATGGTTGTACTTAAATATTTAGTGTGGTGAGATCTATTAATGTGATGTCATTAACTAATGAACAATTAACTAACAACAGGGGGTAGGACAGGAAATAAGATATTCTGTGACTAATATGAAAAAGGAAATGCTGAGTTCGCTCCGGAAAAGGAACCTTCTGTCGCATAGTCTTCTATTAAAATGAGAGTGCTTATAATCAAACCAGATGTGTTAACTATATGAGGATGGATGACATGTTGTATAGAAAACTGTTATACTTGCTAACACCAATAACTGAAAAACAAAATATGCATTTAAGAACTAATACTATTAATCCACATGAGCGGTTTAGTGAAACACTTAAAATTACTATCTCACCTATCATGATAAACATTAACTTTTTTTCAAATTCTGAAATCACAAAA